>OX451738.1:1326606120-1326983990 GCA_948472305.1 Vicia faba | reverse complement strand
TTCTCGAGTGATGATTTGTCTGAATATTTGAGAAGAACTCCACCATGCCCATAGCCTTTCACATAGCCACTACACAGGTCACCTGAAGATAAGAAGCTCCTTCTTTCACTGGAATTTGTCACAACCATTGACAACAATCTCAATCTTGTAATCTTCCTAAAAAAGTTTACCAAACCTTCAAGAACGATTAGTTTCAAGACAACGTTTCCCTCAATAATAACATATCTTCATAATCAACATCTGAAATCAAATTGGAGGTTGAATATTAAATAATTTATGTTTGCAAGAGCTTTTGAATTTTCAAAAATTAGAGGGTGTTGATTTCACAAAATCACAATGTAGATTATGAAATTTCTCTCTTCTTAAAATATGATGACAAAATGAATGTATATGTGCTTGAGATTAAGCACAAAAATGGATGGAAAAGTTAGTTAGATTCAAATCAAGAACATTTCAGGATTTGAGTCAAATGAGCAAGTCAAGTGGAATTAGAAAACATAAAGAATTTGACCCATTTCTCGTGAGATTCGAATCTCTTTATAACTCTTATTTGAGTCACAATGACTCGTGACTCGAATCAGGTGTAAAACTTGATCTGATTCATTTTGAACAAAGTCAAAATGAAAAATATGAAAACTTTTGTGATTCGAGTCAGGTGTAAAGTCTATTTCGAATCAAATGAAAAAGAGGTGACCCATATCTATCTGATTCGAATCAGATGAAACTTGTGATTCAAGTCACAAAACTCTCTGATTCGAATCAAGTTAAAACTTTGATTTGACTCAGAGAAGTTGAAAAAGTTTGGTTGCCTTTATTCAATTTGATTCAAATTAGGATATATACATGATTTGAGTCATGCACACAAAATCATAATTTTTCATAATTTTCAAAATAATTTGAGAATTTTCTTTCCACCTAACTTGAGCTAATAACACACATGATTCTTGTTCCACTAACTCATGCAATTGACATAAACCATCATGATCAAACTCAAATACAAATAATTGATATATGCATGCTAAACATGAATCGATTCAAAATGTGATTCAGAGATGTACAATCATGAAATGGACTCAATAAAAAATAATAAATGAAACGAAAGCAATAAGACAAACAACAAAACAGTATTGAAGTTCTCCCTTTGAATATATTAGGGACATGCAATTTCATATCAATTTCTATCTCGGTAAGCCAAATCAAATAATCAAAAACTGGACAAAGATGTGTTCTAAAATTTATCAATTTATTTTCAATAGTAATTAAGTCACATGCAACAAAAAGCTTATGGTCATTTGAATATATATATTATATATATATATATATATATATATATATATATATATATATATATATATATATATATATATATATATATATATATATATATATATATATATATATATATATATATATATATATATATATATATATATATATATATATATATATATATATATATATATATATATATATATATATATATATATATATATATATATATATATATATATATATATATATATATAATTCTTTAGATGCCAAGTTGGTCGTGCAAGGAAGGAGGTTAACATGGTCTTGAATAAGGTATAAATCCTCTAAATAGTTTCACTCCAATGGATCCCTCATTTTAATCACCTATTTAAGAATTATAGGAGGGCATCTTCAAATATTAAACTTGAAGAAATTGTTAACTCTTTGATAATAAGGACTTGGTAGAATAAGGAATCATGAGTGGACCTCCACCCAAGCTAATAAATGCAAGAGAAGCAAATCAATTTAAAACTTTGGAAATCATCGTTAATTTGACAAATTACACCACTCCATATGTTCAAAAACCTCTCATTTTTGTGATGAAATAGTTGTCGTTTCATCTTAAGTATGCATACATAGAGACATGGAAAAAGTTGTTAGTGATTTTATCAAATGACTTTATCAGATGACTTATTACCTCCACAATAGGGACACCTTCTATTACTCTTGAAGAAGTGTAAAGATAAATAGACTGGCAAATGGATGATATCAAAGAAATAAGTCCCAATGTTTATATTTTATATGTGTAGTAGCATAATTGAGGCCGGCTCAGATGCAATAGTGTGAAGCATATACACAATTCTTTCAGAGTTGTCCCATTATTAGTTCGAGCACCCTTCATTTGGTTCAATCTCCCTTTTAACAAATATGTCACCCACCTTTCCACTTCTCCATCCATAATATGTGTTCGTGGGTGTAGCGTGTAATAAGTCAATAAATAATGTCGATTAAGTTGTAGGTTCTAACCTTCTTTTTTGGATTTCAGGATTATAAATACTCAGTCACTTGAGAACCGTCAAGGGAATGCAAGATTTGGTTTGTTCGATCCAAGGCCCCTAGGAAACTATAATTAGACTAGAACTTTAATACTAAAAATCCAATATCTATCACACAAAGAAAAACCACAATATAGAGCTTCTCATATCATTGCATGTGAGCTAGCTCTAACTCTCAACAAATCTTATGTCTTTTGTTGGACTTGAGATTTCACACACAAGAGGGGGGTGAATTGTGTAGTTTGTAAAAATTGGGTTTTGAAAACTTAGGCCAAATTAAATCAGGGTTTAAAAAATTTTCAAATAATAAGCAGCGGAAAATAAAAAGTGAAAAGTGAAAGTTAAGGAAAGAATAAGGACACAGGTAATTATAGAGGTTCAGTATGAAATTTTGGTATTCAGATCTCAGATGTCCTAAAAGATGTCGAGACACTTTTTTTTTGAAAAACACACAATAACAAAGTAAATGATAAACAAAGTGTAGAAAAGTAAACAACATACTTGATTGTTAACCCAGTTCAGTGAGCAACAACACCTACTCTAGGTGCTACCAAGCCATGGATGAAATCAACTAGATAATATCAATTTGACGCTAAACTCCTATATTTACAACTTCTCACTTAATCACTATCCTTGCTTAACTTCTACCTAAGACTCACCTAGGTATGAGACCCTTCTCAAATTCCTTCCAAGCACAAAATAGTGAATGAACAATTCTAAACATTTAGAAAACAACAGAAGTCACACTTCAAAGACACAAATCATTCACTGCTTAAATGCTTTAGAATGACTGGTAGAACTTACAACTCAAAAGCAAAGTCTTACTCTTTTATCAAGATGATAATAGAGAGGCTCCCAATAAACTCACAAGCCCTAATAAAAATACTCAGTAAGTTCCACACTTGTATTAAGGTTGAAGCCTTCTATTTATAATCTTCAATGAACTGGATTCGAGATTCACATATGCAGTTGAATATGACAAGGTGTTGCAACATTATCTTCTAAAAGATAGGACATCAATCATTAGTTTCCAAAGTTATATTCATAATTAGAAGCTAACAATTCTCCTCGAAATCAACTTGAATATTTTTAATCTTCAAATTGTGCGCCATATAGGATAGCCTAATATTTTACATAATATTCTGCACATATAACAAACTAAAAAAATCCAACAGTCCAGTTGTACAAAATTATGATATTGAAAGAAACTGCATAGGACATCGCATTCGACATGTTGTTCCAGTTGATAGAACATCTTCATCCAACATGTCCATGCTAAGTTAGTTTTACCAAACATAATGCCAATCGCAACAAAACAAAGAATTAACACGGTAAAAAAAGGACATACTTCTCTCCCCTAGACTTGGTCTTGAGAGTTTCCAATAATACTTGAGAGCTTTTAGTAGGAAAGACTCATGAATCCCCTTATACAAGGAAATGATGGTTGACCTTCAATCAAATGATACAAGATGATAGACATAGGAGTTTGCGTCTTTTCTCCTATAAATTATTGAGAGTGAAGTGTCCATTCTTCCTTCCCAACCGGAGATTTAAGCCGTTAGTCCCCTCTCCACAAACATACGCCTTGTAGTAATTAGTCTTCAATTTCCAAATATCTGAGCTCAATTTTGGTTTAACAGGAAACCAAATAACCTCTGAGATTTTAATCGGGCTGATCTCTGAAATTTCTCTACTATAGGCTACACATGGTAATTTGATTTTCCAACTTCAGAACAATGTCAAGACAAATGTTACAACATTTAATTTGACATCCTGAACAGATTTATCAAGTTATAACAAATACTGAAACTTAAACTGCAGAATGATAAATAACACATAGATTTGTTAACCCAGTTCGGTGCAACATCAGCTACATCTGGGGGCTACCAATCCAGGAAGGAAGTCCATTATCAGTAGTATTAGTTCAAAGCTAAACAATCCCAGTTTACAACTTCTCGCCTAATCCCTACCCAATGCAACTTCTACCTAGGTACCTCCTAGATATGAGAAATTACCATCCCACATCCAAAATCACCTCAGTAATATCTAACTGTCTCAATCCCAGTGATTGTATTGCGTAGTGATTGTATTGCGTATAACTCAACAAGAAGATCATACTTACATTATAATACTTAGCCAATACTATTGACTAAGAATAATACTTGCATATTCTTAAAAGCTTCATCCAAGAACAACACTCAAATCATTACCTAAAGGCTTTTGAGTGAGAACATTATGTCAACCACAAGTATCAAAAGATACATGGGTGACTTGCAAACTACACAAGAGACTCTCAAAACCTAAGACTTATGTTTCACCTAATTTTATAATTGTTGAAAACTTAAATTACATTAGGTTAGGATACCCCTTCAAATACAACTCTGCAGTCCATGGGCTTCGATATTCTGAGTCCAGAAGTTTCTTAATCCATAAGATGAGTGATGCACCAATTGTGTAGAAAATCTCCTTAAATCTTGGAGCAACCTATACATAGTTTCCTAAATTGATTCAAGGCACAATTTAGTAACTTTTGCATAGCTGGAGATACAAATATGTTCCAAAACAAATCTTCTTGACCTGCGAAAATATCTAATATATATCCAAAGGAAATATAACAGAATCAAATCAAATCTGTCAAGATTTAAAAACAGCAGCGCAAGCCTGCTGCATATCAGAACATGTTGTTTTAACATATTCTTCAACATCTGGTCAGAACCATGTTTTAGCAAAATATTTCCAATCCACAAAACTATGGCACTAACAACCTCAAACCAAGGAATATTTTTAATATAGGATAACCTTCAACCAAACTTGGTTTTAACAAGATAAACCATAACCTCTATGATTTTAACCGGGCTAATCTCAAACGTAGGGAGATTTTAATACAGACTAATCTTCAAACAAAAAAGGAAATGATCACACAATACTCAACCAAAGCTTTTATCGGGGTTAGCTTCTAACCAAATATATAATCCATATTTGGATAGTATTCAACCAAGTTGTTCAAAAGACATTGCCTTGGTGAATTTTACAATTCTATCCTTTTATAAATACAACATTATCCTCACTCTCAAAGAGACTTTTCTCTCAAAATCATTTGGCTATAACATCTAGTGAGAGAAAGTAAATAAAACTATAAAGAGAGTGTGACAGATGGAAGTATGAAAACAAGTTTCTGGATGGTTAGAAATGAGAAATGAGTCCTCTATTTATAGGCAAGAGGTGCGCCTATAACATAATTCTCATTTAATGAATTTTACCGTTGTCTAATCAATTAGACAAAAACGTTAATCGATTATATTTATAAAAAACAATTGATTATATGTTTCCAAAATGGAAGTTTAGGATATGTTACCGTTGCATATCATTAAGGCGCTATATAAATAACTTAGGGCTTAAGTTTGAATTAATCTAATCCATTAAACCAACGTCCTAATCGATTAGATTATTCAAATATTTTCCTTTAGCCATTCCACAGCTCCTAAGTCATCTGGCACAACTCTAAGACATATTTGAAAATGTTTTCTCTTGATAAATTATAGTTTAAAAAGGTTTTAGTGTGTGTGTGTGTGTGTGTGTATGCTTATAGCCATATACTTTTACAAAAAAGCCCATTTGCTTTTATATAAGATCACTCACTTACTAATCTAGGAGACCAACTCCTTCTACAAGCCTTTTTCCAGATATTACCTTTTGTGTTGTCGTAACTTGAGATATCTGGAGGCTTTAGATACTTGCAATTTGTTTTCCTTCCTTTAATAGTAAAGTTCATCAAACCATATCATTTAAGTTTGTATCTTTAACTGCTTAAGCATTATTCTTGACTTATCATTAGTTGCCTTTATGTTTGATTTTATGATTTACCTTATAGAAACCTTTACAGTTGTCATCATAGTTGTAATCATCAAGGTTTCACATTCTCCCTCTTTTTGATGATGACAACGCTTCTCTCAGGGGAGGTGGTAAAAGTGTGGATATTTTTTCCATTCTCAATTAAGATCGTATTAGTAGTGTTTTTTAGTAGTAAAATGTAGAGGAATTAAAGTAAATAAAATATGTTGAAAATGATTAAAGAGAGTATGGATAGAAAGATTGCGCTAGAGAGTTATTCGGGTTTATCCAAAAGTTGGCTTAATCATGTCCCCCAAGATTTCTTCTTGAGGTGTTTCACTATGAACTTGTGAGCTTTTATCAGTTATGCCCATAAACCTTAATAAAATCAATACCTTGAACAAACTCTAACTCAACCTCATAAAACTTCTTATAGATTTATGGTTGATCTCCTTAACCAAGAACAAAGCTTTTTACCGGCTAATAACCCAATAATAGAGATTTTTCAATTAGTCTCAAGAACCAATAACTTAATAAACAATAAGCACCACCACTTACAAAATAATACTCTCCTCACAAATGAAATTTCACTCAAAACACAAGTAAACCAAGAGTTAAGAAAGAGAAAATCACTAGAGAGAGAAAGGAGAGAGTTTAGAGAGATAAATTCCAAGCAAATATTAAGGCGTTGGAAAGTGGTGTGATTTCAAGGGAGGAAGTCACCCCTTTATATAGAAAATAAAATCACTCAAAATGGAAATGATCCATGGGCCTAATTTATGATTTAATCGATTACATTTAATAAATATGGTAGTTATGCTCTTCAAAATGGAATTTATGTTTTAGATGTGTTTCCATTTGATTAGGTGTTTAAGAAAGGTCTTGAGGCGCAACATTGATGTATTTTAATCAATTAGTCTAATGTGTTAATCGATTAATTTAGACAAACTGGACATTTCTAAGGTTCCCAAGAAATTTGGCATATTTTCCAAATTGTTTTTCTCTTTAGAAAAAAGTTTTCAGTGCGTGTGCGTGCGTGTGTGTGTGTGTGTGTGTGTGTGTGTGTGAGAGAGAGAGAGAGAGAGAGAGAGTTGCATTGGTATTTTTAAGTTGTTGTTTCACTTTTACAATACTTTTGTTCCCTCAAACAAATTGTTATGTCTTGGTGGCTTGATGAGCTTGATGGCTTGATGAGTTTTCACATTGATGAGCTTCCACATATTTTTCCTATAAGGTTTGTCACTTGTCTTTTGGTGTTGTATGATTTATTTTCAGATATGTGTTGTTGTCATTAAAAATCGGATGTTACCTGCAAGAACATAGATCCACATTCTTTCTCTTTTTGATGATGATAAAACATCTCTCAAGGGAGGTGGTAAAATAAAATAGGAAAAATACATATATTTGGAGTGATAACATTCCCCCTGAGTTAGATATAATTTATATCCCCCCTGAGAGTATACATTTCCCCCTTTGGCATAATCAAAAAGGTAAAAAATAGAAAGCACATATATTTTCATGTTTCATTTATGAATGATTTATTTAAAATCCTAAGTTATGTTTGGGAGTTAATTGTGTGAGTCTACAAAATTAAGCATGCATTCTCCTTTTTCTACATGATCTCTAATAAAGTGGTGCCTAATGTCAATGTGTTTAGCACGAGAATGTAGTATAGGGTTTTTGGTGAGGTTTATTGCACTAGTGTTGTCACAAATTATTCATACTATTCCTTATATTAAACCGTACCCGCTAGTTGTTGTTTCATCCATATTATTTGAGCACAACAGCTTCCAGCAGCAATATATTCCGCCTCAGTTGTTGAAAGGGCAACATTAACTTGTTTTTTACTGTGCCATTAAACACGTGAGTTTCCTAGAAGGTGACTGTGATACAGTGGGAGAACTGACTATGGTTTTGCGTTTGTATTCGCAAATGTTTCGGTTGAGCAAGAGTCGCCACCGACTTTTTATTTTATCCTAAGGAAAGGTTAAAAAGCACAGAAAAAACCTTTGAGATGTTTTCTTGAGTTCGGGGAGTAGATTATAGAAAGGGAAGGTATTAGCACCCTTTCTATCCATGGTTATCCATGGGCTCTTAGTTACTTGCTTAGATCACTTGCCTTTTATTTTCAATTGTTTGAAATGGTGCTTGTGTGTGTGTGGGTTTGAAAATGTTTTGAAAAGAAGCCAATGTGGTGGAAACCTTTGTAATGATCCATGTGGGGATGTATACAAAGGTGTATGTCTTTTGAAAAGGTTTTCATTTGTTTTTTTTTTTAAAGTTGTTTTGAAAGTGTTATGAGGTGTGGTTTAAAAACAGGCAAGTGTTTTTTTGTTTTGCAAGTTGACAAGTACTTAAGAGCGATCTACCCTAAAGTTCTCAAAGATTTTTGTTATGTTTTAACTCTTTTAACAATTTTGTTCCATCATTGTATTTGGTGGACAATCTTGTGTTAGGATGTGAAAGGGACGGGCGCGGGTCGTCGTTTAGACCATAATTGCAATAGTGCTAAGTATCTTTGGGCAATTTTCTTTAAGGGACTTGATCATTTGTTTAGGCAATATTTTGAAAACGTCATCGAGGGACTATGATCATTTGATTGTTTGTTTTGCCCAAAGAGACCTAACATGCAATATGGCCCAATTTTTTGAAAGGCAACAAGTGGATGTAACCCTAGGGGTGTTAGTGTGCAAGTGTGTTTTATTGCATACAAGAATTTTTTTCTTTGAATTAGTTTTTTCTATTTCATTGATTTTATCTTGCCATACACGTCCTAATTACTAGCAATAAGAAGCGGAAATGTAAAATCCTACGCTATTACAACAATTAGGGGAGGGGGATACACATTTGTACATGGGGGGTTCAACGAGAAAAATAGACAAAAAAGAAAATAGCAAAAAACAAGATATAGAGAGAGAGAGAGGGAGCCCGCGCGCTGTTGGGAGGTCATCAGAAGTTCTGACTCAGATCCACTGCCAGATGATCAACCTGTTAGTGAAACTGGATGAGTCAGAACTTCTGAGTCTGGCACCTGCAAAACAGAACCTTGTTAGTGGGGAAATCAGAAGTTCTAATTTCCCTGCGCTGCAAGACAGAAGTTTTTTAGTGGAGAAACCAGAAGTTCTGATTCTGCTGAAAAGGCAATAACTCTCGGAGGTTCTGATATCATTGACAGCAAAACAGGCTTCAGATGTGCTAACGTCAAAGTCAGCACTTGGCTTTTCCCTGTACTAATCAGAACATCTGCAATTCTGTTGTTACTCCACAAAACAGGAAACATATTTGGAATAGATCCAGCAAATACAAAAATGTTTCAGAGGTCAGAGTCAACAAGGTCACAGGCAAACCCTATACTGGTTCAGAATGTTCTGAGGTATGAAAATCCTCAGAACATAAACAACAACAACATGATATTTACATTATGTTGTTTGAATATGCACAGCTGATGATGCTTAACAGCGTGATGAGGGTCAGCAGGTGCTTACCTGACTGTTGGGAAAGTTTGTGGGTGAAAGTTAGCTTTTGGTTCTGGTGGTGTTCTGGACAGATTTTCTTTGAAAAAGGGGAAGTAAAGGTGTATACGTATGCAGGGTCAGAAGTTTGGAAAGGGTGTCTTTGGTTTACAGAAAAAACTGGATATTTGATGAAGTTTGAAGGTAAGAAACTCAAAGTTATGAAACAAAACTGGAGATTTTGGCAGAGTTTCAGAATGCTGTGTTGCTAGGAGTTCTGTTTCTTACTTAGCAATTTCTGCTTCTTTTTTTTAACGTCTTTGGCAGTGGTGAAGACTCTCTATTTATAGGCAAAGTTCTTGTGGATGCCTTGAACATTTAAAGCGCCAAAAGAGTTTGAATTTGTTCTTTGACAGAAATTCCTTGGAAGTTGTGATACAGATAGCTTTCAGCCTAGGTTGCAGCAGCAGGCATAGATTGGGGAGAAGTGACCTCTGAAGTGGGCGGTGGCGTGAAGACCCATGCCAGAATCTATGCAAAAGCGTTTTCCAAGCCACACGTGAATGCTCAAGAGTGGTTGGAAGCATTAATGGGCATTAAATGGTGACAAGACCTATCAACATCAACATTCTGGTAATGGAAACCAGCGTTGAATCAGCAGCGTAAACCATGCTCTGGCCTTGGCTTCCTGTTGTCTTAGTAAGCTCTGGAGATTCTTTATCAGTGTAACATCCACTCTTATGATCTTTCATCTTCTGATTTCAACCTGTTCTGAAGGAGCTTTCAGACTTCCCTGCTTCTCTTGCATTCCTTTAGCAAATTCTGACTGAGCTTGTGTAACTGCTGAAGGGGCATGTTCTGTTTGAGGCTTACATATTAAACCACGTTTACAACTTCTGATTGAACTCATGTAACTGCTGAAGAGCCAACTTCTGACCACGCTGAGCCAAGCTTGCAACTTCTGACCGTCTTCATCTGGAATGGGTCCAGAAGTTCTGAAGCGCTGATTTTTCTAAAAACACTTATTTTAGAGAAGCATTCTAAGTACTTAGAATTTGATTTTTCTCAAGATAAAAGCGTTGTTTCTGGAGTTCGTGAGATCATCTTGCTCTTTTAAGTGGCTTGTTTGGGCAAAGGGATAACTCAGGACTTGGATTTGTTTCAGAGGGACCTTGAAAATTCAAGATGGTTTCCTGAAGAAAGGGGAGGGCAAATTTTGGGGTACAACAGTTGCCCCTGTTCAATCTTCTTGAACCTGAAGAGTTAGATTAGCAATCTTGCCTTTCGCGACTCGAAGGTAAAAGGAGATTGGACATTAGAGTGCCCGGAAATTTGCACTCGCATGTTGGAGTATCAACGAATGTGATGTCGGGAATGGGCTTATAGATGCCATTTGGAGAGGTGGTGGATAGGGAGATGGGCTTATAGATGCCATCTGGAGATGTGACAGAACTTCGTCGGGAATGGGCTTATGGATGCCATTTGGAAGTGATGATCGCACAAGATATTCCTTGGCGAGAAATTTATGTATCTGAGAAAGGTAGATGTTTTCCTGGCTTGTTACAGGTGTTTGATCTTCAATCTCCTTATGCAGATATGCCCTGGCTGGATACAGGTATTGAATCTACAACCGGTGGCTCACAGATGTGCCCTGGCTGGATACAGGAGTCGAATCTGGAAATGGTCGTCAATAGATATGCCCTGGCTGGATACAGGAATCGAATCTTTGAACTCTTCAGACGTGCCCTGGCTAGATACAGGAATCGAGTCTGGAAATATGGTCAACAGATATGCCCTGGCTGGATACAGGAATCGAATCTGGAAATGTTGTAGTTGATAGATGTGCCCTGGCTGGATACAGGAATCGAATCTTCGAACTCTTCAGACGTGCCCTGGCTAGATACAGGAATCGAGTCTGGAAATGTTGTCGACAGATATGCCCTGGCTGGATACAGGAATCGAATCTTCGAACTCTTCAGACGTGCCCTGGCTAGATACAGGAATCGAGTCTGGAAATGTTGTCAACAGATATGCCCTGGCTGGATACAGGAATCGAATCTGGAAATGTGACAGTTGAAGGTAGTTGTCTTTGGGATTGTCTTTTTCCCTGAAAAGGCAAAACATAAGTTGTATGCAATGTCATGATGTATGATATGCATGATGTTTTAATATGAGACAGCGTTGTATGTACTTTATCATGTATGTAAGTGGAATGTTTATGAATGTATTTTCGTCTTAGGGAAATAAATCCTTGACAATCGGCCGGGGAATTGTTTTGTGGAAAAGATATTCTGCTGAAGTTTTTGATGAGAGGCCTGCTGAGGACGACTTCAATGATGAATTCCGCTGGGGATAATGATGATAAACTCCGTTGGGGATACCAAAGATAAACTCCGCTGGGGATTGAAAGAACTTTGTTGAGGGTGATCTTCTGTGGCAATTAGCTGAGGATAACCCAGTTATAATCCCTTGTGAGGAATAACTCTGAATAAAGCTCGGAAGAGACGTACGTATTCTGCAGGGAACAAGCTTCTAGAATCTACTGGGGATAAGCTTTAAGACCTGCCGGGGAATGTTGTGCCTTTTTAGGACTTATGGGAGACCAACTCCGCTTGGGGAAAGCATTGCTGAATCTTGTCTTACTCTGCGGGGAGTTGAGATGATTTGGTCACAATCTTCAGTCGAATTACCTTGGTACCTTGGCGGACAAAGCAACCAGACTGCATCAGACAATTTCTCATTGCCCCTATTTCTGATGTCACCTGTAATTAATCTTTTGTTTCATACGCAAATATTTATGAACCAGCGATTTTAATGTCAAATGCATATATCAAAAATGAACATTGGACGTTCTTCGCAAGACAAAACAAAAAGAAA
This sequence comes from Vicia faba, assembly GCA_948472305.1. Classification (NCBI taxonomy): domain Eukaryota; kingdom Viridiplantae; phylum Streptophyta; class Magnoliopsida; order Fabales; family Fabaceae; genus Vicia; species Vicia faba. The sequence goes on along the minus strand of OX451738.1, from coordinate 1,326,971,524 downwards.
AACAATGGCAACTTGTATGGACAAGTGAATTTGTATTGATTTGAACTTTGCCTGTGAATAGGCGTTTTTGTACAAGAGGCTGACATCCTAGTAAGAGGACGCCGCCGAGTAATCATAGAATTTACAATTTTGAAAAGAAAACAAAACAGCTATGTGAACAATCCCACTGGGTTCCAACCCTGCTATCGCCTTTATGTCTCCAAGCGTCTCATCGCTTTGCTGCCTAGTTGAAGATGAAGCTGATTGGTCGATGCCGAAATCTGAGCCAGATAGCTGATGCCGAATTCCGGATGCGAAGTGATCCAATGAGACATAGTGTTACGCTTTATTCCTAACTTTTTCCTGGACCGCCCTTTCGGGTTTTCAGTCCACCGGGATACCCATTTTTGCTCAAGCCGCCTTTTCAGGTTTTCGACTTGTCGGGTGTACAGATTTTTTTTCATTTTATCCCTTATTTTTGCCCGAACCGTTTTGGTTCGTCGGGAAGCCCTTATTTTTGCCTAGGTATGTCAACCTAGCGGGTCTTTTATTCATGCGTAGTATCTTTTCACTATGTCTGCATTGGCGGGGTGAGGAAGGTCGTCACCATCTATGGTGGTTAGGATCATGGCTCCTCCTGAGAACACATGTTTAACCACAAATGGCCCTTCGTAAGTAGGGGTCCATTTTCCCTGGGGATCACTTTGAGGAAGGATGATGCGTTTGATTACCAAGTCCCCAACTTGATACTCTTGTGGTCTGACTTTCTTGTTAAATGCCCTGATCATCCGTTTTTGATACGTCTGACCATGACAGATAGCGGTGAGTCTCTTTTCGTCAATCATATTTAATTGATCAAGTCGAGTCTGGATCCAGTCATCTTCATACAAGTCTGCATCCTTCATTATCCGGAGAGAGGGTATCTGAACTTCAATTGGCAAGACTGCCTCCATGCCATAGACCAAGGAGAAAGGAGTTGCCCCGGTTGACGTCCTTGCTGAGGTACGGTACCCATGAAGAGCAAATGGTAACATTTCGTGCCAATCTTTATAGGTCACTGTCATCTTCTGCACAATTTTCTTGATATTCTTATTAGCTGCCTCTACGGCTCCATTCATCTTCGGCCGGTAGGGAGAAGAATTGTGGTGCTGTATCTTGAATTGTTCGCAGAGTTCAGTGATCATTTTGTTATTGAGATTGGTACCATTGTCCGTAATGATTCTTTCCGGGACGCCGTACTGACAGATCAGATTATGCCGGATGAAACGTGCCACGACGCTCTTGGTTATTGTGGCGTAGGAAGTTACCTCAACCCATTTCGTGAAGTAATCGATCGCTACCAAGATGAAGCGATGCCCGTTGGATTCCGTCGGTCGGATCTCACCGATCATATCAATGCCCCACATTGCAAAAGGCCAAGGTGCCGTCAGGACGTTCAGAGGAACTGGAGGAATATGCACCTTGTCAGCATAGATCTGGCATTTGTGACAAGTTCGAGAGTGTTGGTAACAATCGGCTTCCATGGTGGACCAGAAATATCCTGCCCTAAGGATTTTCTTTGCCATGGTGTGTCCACTGGAGTGTGTTCCGAATGTACCTTCATGCAGTTCTATCATGATTTTCTCTGCTTCAGCCTTATCCACACAACGTAGTAGAGTTGAATCATGATTCCGTTTGTAGAGGATGCCGTTACTGAGGAAGAATTTTGCCGTAAACCTCCTCATGAACTTCTTGTCATTGACAGATGCACCTTCAGGGTATTCCTGAGCTTCCAAGTACCTCTTCACCTCATGATACAAGGGTTTTTCAGTCACCTTCTCGACCTCTAGATCGCAGCAGTATGCCGGTTCGTCCAACTTCCAGATAATGATCCGGGGAGCCTCATTGTCCCATTTAACCTTGAACATTGAAGACATCGTAGCTAGTGCGTCCGCTAGCTGATACTCCTCTCTTGGGAAATGCTCAAAAGTTATCTCTTCAAAGTGGGGAAGCAAGGTTGACATATACTCCTTGTAAGGAATAAGATTTGGGTGTTTCGTATCCCACTCGCCTTTGATCTGATTGATCACGAGAGCGGAATCTCCGAAGACACTCAGAAATTTGATCCTTAAGTCGATTACAGCTTGTAGACCCATGATACATGCCTCATATTCTGCCATGTTGTTGGTGCAGTTGAAACACAATCGGGCGGTGAGTGGAGTATGAGTTCCTTTGGGAGATATGATTACAGCGCCGACGCTGTTACCCAAAGCATTGGAGGCTCCGTCAAAATGCATAGACCATCGGGATCCTTCCTCAGGTCCTTCATCCGGTCCAGGTACTTCACAGTCAGTTACCACCATGATGTCTTCGTCCGGAAAATCAAAGTTCAAGGATTGGTAATCGTCCACAGGTTGGTGTGCCAAATGATCTGCCAGTACACTTAATTTAATTGCTTTCTGAGTTGTATACTGGATATCATATTCTGTTAAGATTATTTGCCATCTCGCTATTCTTCCAGACAGAGCGGGCTTTTCAAATATGTACTTGATGGGATCCATCTTTGAAATCAACAAAGTGGTGTGAGTAAGCATATACTGTCTCAGCCGGCGAGCAGCCCATACTAGAGCGCAGCAAGTTTTCTCGAGCAGTGAGTAACGAGACTCACAGTCGGTAAACTTTTTGCTCAAGTAATAAATAGAATACTCTTTTCGGCCAGACTCGTCATGCTGTCCCAGCATGCACCCCATCGAATTGTCAAGTACTGTCAAATATAGTATCAGAGGTCTTCCTTCCACTGGCGGCATAAGAATGGGTGGCTCTTGGAGATATTCCTTTATCTTTTCAAAGGCAGCCTGACATTCATCGTTCCAGCGTACTACTTGATCTTTCTTCAATAATTTGAAGATTAGCTCACAAGTAGCAGTCAGATGTGAGATGAATCGGGCAATGTAATTCAGTCGTCCTAGGAAGCCTCTGACTTCTTTCTCTGTCTTTGGAGTTGGCATCTCTTGTATGGCTTTTACCTTGGCAGGGTCCACCTGAATACCTTTATCACTTACAATGAAACCCAGCAATTTTCCGGACCTCACCCCAAAGGTGCATTTGTTGGGATTCAACCTCAGCTTATATAACTTCAGTCGGTCGAATAGCTTCCTCAGATGATCAAGGTGCTCCTCCTCAGTTTGAGACCTTGCAATCATGTCATCGACGTATACCTCAATCTCATGATGGATCATATCATGAAATAAAGCAACCATGGCACGTTGATAGGTTGCCCCAACATTTTTCAATCCGAATGGCATAACTTTGTAACAGAAGGTGCCCCACTGAGTCACAAAGGTAGTCTTCTCCATATCCTCCGGAGCCATCTTGATCTGGTTATACCCTGAAAAACCATCCATGAAGGAGAAAACCTTGTGTTGAGCAGTATTGTCAACGAGAACGTCGATGTGCGGCAGAGGAAAGTCATCCTTGGGGCTTGCCCTGTTTAAATCCCTGTAGTCAACACACATTCTGACTTTACCGTCCTTCTTCGGCACTGGCACCACATTGGCAACCCACTGAGGGTAAGAAGTTACTGCTAGAAATCCGGCATCGAATTGCTTCATAACCTCAGCCTTGATCTTTTCGGACATCTCTGGGCGCATGCGGCGAACCTTTTGCTTTACTGGAGGGCAGTCTTCCTTAGTTGGCAGGTGATGAACTACAATGTCGGCATCCAAACCAGGCATATCTTCGTATGACCAAGCAAAGATCTCTATGTAATCATGTAGCATCTGGATCAATCGTTGCTTCACGCTGAGCTCTAGATTAGCCCCAATCTTGACCTCTTTCCTATCTGTCTCAGTACCCAGGTTAATTGTTTCCACCGGCTCTTCATGTGGTTGAATAACCCTCTCTTCCTGGAGTAGCAGTCTCGCGAGTTCACCAGGCACTTCGCAATCATCTTCACCTTCGTCCTCGGCCAAGTTGATCGGATTCTTGAAGTTATAACTGGCGGTAGCAGAGCTGTTACCAGTGAGATCCAGAGTGGATTGAAACCTGTATAAGTGAGTGTGTGTAAATATAGCCGTTTTGCAATATATAACACAGAAAGAAAAGAGCAAAAGATTTGAAATGCAACAAACGTCCAATGCTTTGATTGATGATATATGGAAATGTCATACAAAAAGCCCTCACAAATGGAGCTACGATGCCCCGGGTAGGACACCAAGCCAATAAAAGTTTCAACACATTGTTTGTTACAAATTGAAAATCAAAAGAAATAATTACTGCGTGACAAATGTGATAGGTGTAAAATCCTTTGCCGTCCAGTTCCTTGGTCCGTTGCTGGTAGTCGGGTAGATCCAACTGCCAAACTCTGCTTCCTCTACATCCTCCTCAATAGCATTCACCCTTGGACTGGTGATAAACACTGGAGCCTTTCTGATCTTTTCCTTGCGCACAGCCCTCTGAGCCTTTGTAGTAAAGCCCAGCCCAAACTTGTCGTTCTTTTGAGTGAAGTCAGGAAGCTGACCCCAGTTCGCACAATTGCCTTTCTCGATTACAGCCCGGGCATCCTTCAAGGATGCCATCTTCAACGGAAAGTCTTCTTCAACCACTGCTTCAGCTGATGCCAAAATTGGAGGTACTTCCTCAAAATGCTGAAAGGGGGTTTCAATAAACTCCCCATCCATCTCGATATACCGGAATGAATTCAAGTGACTAACCATGTATTCCTCCTCACCCTGCACAGTAACAATCTTCCCTTTGACAGGATATTTAAGCTTTTGGTGTAGAGTGGAGGTTACTGCCCCATCCTTGTGAATCCAGGGTCGACCCAATAAGCAGGAGTAAGATGGGTGAATATCCATTACATAGAACGTTGAGTCAAAAACCTGGGAGCCCACACGAATAGGAATGTTTACTTCACCGTGCACCATCCTCTTAGAACCGTCGAAGGCTCTAACAATGATGTTACTAGGTTTCAATTCCAAACCTTCACAATCCAAGCGATCCAATGCCTTCTTAGGAAAAACATTCAGGGAAGAGCCGGTATCCACTAACACGTGTGCGAGAGTAGTGCCCCTGCATTCTATGGAAACATGCAGGGCATCATTGTAATTTTTCCCTTTGGGGGTGAGGTCAGCATCCGAGAACCCCAAGCCATTGTCAGCTGTCAAATTAGCCACACAGTCGGTGAATTGGTCCGCGGAGGTCTCTTGCGGCACATGGGCTGTTTTCAGAAATGAAATCAGGGCTTTTGCATGGGCCTCTGAGCATAGCAGCAATGATAGCATAGAGATTTTGGAGGGAGTATGCCCCAACTGTTCAACAACGTTAAAGTCACTTTTTTTGATGATTTTAAGAATTTCCTCCATTTCTTGTTGGGAGGTTTCTACAGCAGTCTTTTTTGGTGCCTCTGTCCTAGCAGGCAGATTGGTAGCAACTTCTTTGCCCCGAGTATCAGAGGACTCGGCGGCAGTAGTAGACATAGGAACTTGGATTGGAACATGCACACTTGCGGGTGTGATGGTGAGAGGTTTTCGGATAACTGGCGGTGCAATGTCAGGCGAGAAGAGCCTGCCACTGCGGGTAATCTTGGCGGGACCAGTGATGTTACTGATACCGGTATTGGTGTTGAATTCCTGCTTCACCCCAAGCACATACACGTCGGCTCCATAATGCCATGGGACCGCTTTATCAGACTTGTAGGGGAGAGGCCCCGGAACAGTAATAGTAATGGGTGCAACAGACATAATTTGGACTGGTTTCTTCATGGGAGCTTTAGCAGGATTGTAAATTGTGACAACAGATATTTCTTCAACGGAAACAAACGGAACAGCGGTTTTCTTGAACAGATTTTCCTTGTTATCCATCAGGCTTTGGATGCCTGATTTCAGCAGTGGACAACCGGTAGGGATAACAACACACAGGAGGCAGCCCTTACTACAACCCGGAAATAAACCGGCTAGTAGTAAGTTCCTCTTAACAGTCAACAGAGGGGTAGCAACATCATCCACTGAAACAGCATACAACTCTTCTTCAATGGCATTCACTCTATGCTGGGGCATAGGAGCGGTTACAACATTCGGTTTTTCAGGCGCTTCAAACTGAATTTCCTTTGCGTCAATAAGATCTTGCACTTTGTTTCTCAAGGCCCAGCAATCATCAGTAGTATGCCCGGGACTATCAGAATGATAAGCACAACGGGCATTTGGGTTATACTTAGGAGATGCAGTATTCACGACTTTAGGAGCTTCCTTGGTGATCACCAAGTTGGTTGATAATAGTTGGGGTAAAATTTGTGACAAGGTCATACTCAACCGAGTATACTGCCTCTTGGGCCTTTCGCCTCTTTGTTGATTGTACTGCTGAGGAGCAGTAACAGGTTTTGAAATGACCAGAGCATTGACGGCTTGGCGACTTTCCGGCTTGACTTGTCTTCTAGGACCATAGACGGCACTTGCTTCCTTCTTAAAAGGCCTCCTCTCAGTACTTGCAGCAACACCCTTCTGAATCTTTCCTGACTTGATGCCAGCCTCTATTCTTTCGCCCGTTAAGATCAAATCGGTAAACCCCGCGGAAGAGTTACCAATCAGATGATTGAAAAATGGCCCAGACAGGGTCCCTAGAACCATATCAACAAGTTCACGATCGGTTAAAGGAGGCTGCACCCTGCCAGCCAAATCCCTCCATTTTTGTGCGTACTCTTTGAATCCCTCGCTTGTTCCTAGCGACATACCCTGAAGTTGGGTACGAGTAGGGGCAAGGTCAGAATTGTATTGGTATTGTTTGTAGAAAGCGGTGGCCAAATCTTCCCAATTTCGAACACTGGTTCCCTCTAGCTGATAAAACCACTCCAACTGAGCTCCAGAAAGACTGTCTTGAAAGAAATGAATCCAAAGGTTTTTATCTGCCGTATAGGGTTGAATCTTTCTCACGTAGGACCTGAGATGCATTTTGGGACGGGACAGCCCATCATACCTTACAAACACTGGCACTTTGAATTTTGGGGGGATCACAATCCCGGCAACCAAACCCAAGTCTTCAAAATCCAAACCCGGTACTCTTTGTAGCTCCATGGCGGCCAACCTGTCTTCTAGCCCTTTGTATTTATCATCAGCTGGAGGGTATTGCTGATCAGTATAATCTTCATCCTCTTCAACCTCCTCCTCTTCCGCATCAGACTCAGAAGGTACCGCAACTCCCCCTCCTTTGTTGGTTCCTTCATCAGAAGTAGGAGGAAATTCAAGCACTCTCCGAGCTTCTCCATCAAATCTTCTCCCCAAAGTAGCCACCCCGATTCTCTTTTTCTTCTTTTTCACTGGGTCTTTGTTCCCCAATTGAGTCTTGATATCCTCCTGGCCTTTAGCCAAGGTCATCAAGAGTTGCTGGAACTGTGCATTCTGAGCTTGTAGGTCTTTGACTGTTTGCTCGAGATCCATCCTACTGTAATAAACAGCAGACAGATAAGGAAACCTGGAATGAGACCTGCTTATGCACATGATGAATGGTATGCTTATGTATGCAATGCATTCAAGGACTTAGGACATTCAAAATTGTTTCATACAAAGAAGAACGCACGTCATATTAGTAAGAAGAAATTTGTTAGTACATAAATGCCCTATGGGCCAAATATTACAAAATAAACTTCTTAAGGCAAAAAGACATTGCGCATCCTTTTTGGTGTGATGTAGGTATTGAGAGCCTCTTGCTCATGGAGTCGGCGGGTAAGCTCTAGAACCTTCTTCTCACTGGAGTAGAAGCTAGCTTCGAAAGTATTTCGTTCTTCCTTGAGCTGAATCCAACTTTTCTGCATTTCCTCCCACGATGTAGGCATGTCTGGATGTAGGATGGTGTAGGGAACCTCTCCTTCATTGACGGGCTCTTTAATCACTGGGAGTACATGAGGATAAGGCATCATTAGACTTTGGGCTCGGGCTCGTACCCACTTGAGATAGGGCTCAAGAGGGATGGAATTCTTGTGTCCCAGAGTCTTGCTATCAACCTTGTTGAGTTTTCCCCAAGCTCTGATGAATTTTTGGCGAAGTCCTTGCGCATCGTTGTCGAAGTCAAAAACTAGGTCATGAATCAACATGTCATGAGGGCCATCCCTCCGGGCATATCCAAATTGCCTCAAAGCTAGGCAAGGGTTATAGGTGATACCTCCTATAATTCCAAGTAAAGGAACATTAGGGAATTCTCCATAACGATCGACGATGATGACATTTTCTCTGGACCGAGAACACCAATGTACATCAGAGTGAGTAAGAGTCATCAACCGTTGGGACCACCTTGAGCCTTGGTCGTTCTTCAAGACAGATTGTGGAAGATGCGAAATAAACCACCTTGCAAGGAGAGGAGTACAACACATGAGAACACCCCTCTTTCTCATTGTTCGTGTGTAAAATGAGTGAAGAATGTCCCCAAGCAATATTGGTATTGGATTTCTGGATAAGAAGATTTTGACGGCGTTGACATCTACCAATTGGTCAGGATTTGGGAACAAGACCAACCCATAGATAAGGAGTGCCACAATTTCTTCAAAGGCTTGTAGGTCCAATGAGTTCCAACATTCTTGTTCCTTCTCAAACAAGAATTTTGCTAAGAATCCCTTGACGCCGCTTCGGGTTTCCCAATGCCCCTTGATGTCTGATGGTTGTAGATGTAGTGCTCGAGCAACCTCTTCTGGCTTTGGTTCCTTTTCCGTACCGCTGAAGGGTAGTTGATTAAGGATAGGAATTCTCAGGAGTTGAGAAAACTCCTCCAAAGTGGGCACCAACTGGTAATCGGGGAAAGTGAAACAATGGTGAAGAGGGTCGAAGAATTGGAATAGCACTTTCACCATGTCTTCTTCAATGTTGGTGTTGACTAGGCTGAGCAGTCTACCATGTCTTTCACTGAAGGATGAGCTTTCTGGAATTCTTGAGGTGAGCTCCTTGAGTTGAGGAGAGATTCTCACAAGGTTGACTTGAATGGTTTTTCTGCGAGGAACTTCCATGACCTACAAAACAGGAACAAAGATGAAGATCAAAAACCCTTGAAATGGTTAGTGAATGCATATGATGTTTTATGATGTCCATGATGTATGCACAAAACATATGTACAAGCAAATCACACCAAACCCTAGTTTCAGGCTTGCATGGGGTTTCATAGGTAAGTACCCTCTTGAGTGTAGTTGGCTTAAAAACCTGTCCTATAAATAGTAACCGGGTTCTAAGGAGCCCAATATCATTGGATTGTTTTCAATGTTCATTGTTTTGGTTTAGCCACTTAACTAGCGACCAAAATATTCCAAGAAAACAACCCTCAATGAGTGTAGTATCGAGTATCTACCAACTTCGGATTGCACCAAAGCCGGTCATCTCACTACCCCTAATAAAAGGCCAAGATGGTCAAGTAAGGTTCTAGGTCATTAGTGCTTAGTGACATCACTCAGCGGCCCCGTACTCTCCTTGATTGAACTCAAGGGTTACCGGTACTCACAAATATATCGCACTAATATAGCTATTACTTCAACCGTGTCGGTATACCCCGCACAGTTTCCACAATGTATTGCTATCTATGAATGTTTCCCAAAAATATGGGTGTAGGATTTGCAAACCCAAACAATAGAGCCAAGATATAAAGCAAACAATTCAAACAATTAATCATGCAAGAGGGTGATCTAATCCCTAAGGTTACTCCACTTTTAAAATATCCCCAACAGAGTCGCCAGTTCTGTGATACGGTGGGAGAACTGACTATGGTTTTGCGTTTGTATTCGCAAATGTTTCGGTTGAGCAAGAGTCGCCACCGACTTTTTATTTTATCCTAAGGAAAGGTTAAAAAGCACAGAAAAAACCTTTGAGATGTTTTCTTGAGTTCGGGGAGTAGATTATAGAAAGGGAAGGTATTAGCACCCTTTATATCCATGGTTATCCATAGGCTCTTAGTTACTTGCTTAGATCACTTGCCTTTTATTTTCAATTGTTTGAAATGGTGCTTGTGTGTGTGTGGGTTTGAAAATGTTTTGAAAAGAAGCCAATGTGGTGGAAACCTTTGTAATGATCCATGTGGGGATGTATACAAAGGTGTATGTCTTTTGAAAAGGTTTTCATTTGTTTTTTTTTAAAGTTGTTTTGAAAGTGTTATGAGGTGTGGTTTAAAAACAGGCAAGTGTTTTTTTGTTTTGCAAGTTGACAAGTACTTAAGAGCGATCTACCCTAAAGTTCTCAAAGATTTTTGTTATGTTTTAACTCTTTTAACAATTTTGTTCCATCATTGTATTTGGTGGACAATCTTGTGTTAGGATGTGAAAGGGACGGGCGCGGGTCGTCGTTTAGACCATAATTGCAATAGTGCTAAGTATCTTTGGGCAATTTTCTTTAAGGGACTTGATCATTTGTTTAGGCAATATTTTGAAAACGTCATCGAGGGACTATGATCATTTGATTGTTTGTTTTGCCCAAAGAGACCTAACATGCAATATGGCCCAATTTTTTGAAAGGCAACAAGTGGATGTAACCCTAGGGGTGTTAGTGTGCAAGTGTGTTTTATTGCATACAAGAATTTTTTTCTTTGAATTAGTTTTTTCTATTTCATTGATTTTATCTTGCCATACACGTCCTAATTACTAGCAATAAGAAGCGGAAATGTAAAATCCTACGCTATTACAACAATTAGGGGAGGGGGATACACATTTGTACATGGGGGGTTCAACGAGAAAAATAGACAAAAAAGAAAATAGCAAAAAACAAGATATATAGAGAGAGAGAGGGAGCCCGCGCGCTGCTGGGAGGTCATCAAAAGTTCTGACTCAGATCCGCTGCCAGATGATCAACCTGTTAGTGAAACTGGATGAGTCAGAACTTCTGACTCTGGCACCTACAAAACAGAACCTTGTTAGTGGGGAAATCAGAAGTTCTGATTTCCCTGCGCTGCAAGACAGAAGTTTGTTAGTGGAGAAACCAGAAGTTCTGATTCTGCTGAAAAGGCAATAACTCTCGGAGGTTCTGATATCATTGACAGCAAAACAGGCTTCAGATGTGCTAACGTCAAAGTCAGCACTTGGCTTTTCCCTGTACTGATCAGAACATCTGCAATTCTGTTGTTACTCCACAAAACAGGAAACATATTTGGAACAGATCCAGCAAATACAAAAAATGTTTCAGAGGTCAGAGTCAACAAGGTCACAGGCAAACCCTATACTGGTTCAGAATGTTCTGAGGTATGAAAATCCTCAGAACATAAACAACAACAACATGATATTTACATTATGTTGTTTGAATATGCACAGCTGATGATGCTTAACAGCATGATGAGGGTCAGCAGGTGCTTACCTGACTGTTGGGAAAGTTTGTGGGTGAAAGTTAGCTTTTGGTTCTGGTGGTGTTCTGGACAGATTTTCTTTGAAAAAGGGGAAGTAAAGGTGTATACGTATGCAGGGTCAGAAGTTTGGAAAGGGTGTCTTTGGTTTACAGAAAAAACTGGATATTTGATGAAGTTTGAAGGTAAGAAACTCAAAGTTATGAAACAAAACTGGAGATTTTGGCAGAGTTTCAGAATGCTGTGTTGCTAGGAGTTCTGTTTCTTACTTAGCAATTTCTGCTTCTTTTTTTGAACGTCTTTGGCAGTGGTGAAGACTCTCTATTTATAGGCAAAGTTCTTGTGGATGCCTTGAAAATTTAAAGTGCCAACAGAGTTTGAATTTGTTCTTTGACAGAAATTCCTGGGAAGTTGTGATACAGATAGCTTTCAGCCTAGGTTGCAGCAGCAGGCGTAGATTGGGGAGAAGTGACCTTTGAAGTGGGCGGTGGCGTGAAGACCCATGCCAGAATCTGTGCAAAAGCGTTTTCCAAGCCACACGTGAATGCTCAGGAGTGGTTGGAAGCATTAATGGGCATTAAATGGTGACAAGACCTATCAACATCAACATTCTGGTAATGGAAACCAGCGTTGAATCAGCAGCGTAAACCATGCTCTGGCCTTGGCTTCCTGTTGTCTTAGTAAGCTCTGGAGATTCTTTATCAGTGTAACATCCACTCTTATGATCTTTCATCTTCTGATTTCAACCTGTTCTGAAGGAGCTTTCAGACTTCCTTGCTTCTCTTGCATTCCTTTAGCAAATTCTGACTGAGCTTGTGTAACTGCTGAAGGGGCATGTTCTGTTTGAGGCTTACATATTAAACCACGTTTACAACTTCTGATTGAACTCATGTAACTGCTGAAGAGCCAACTTCTGACCACGCTGATCCAAGCTTGCAACTTCTGACCGTCTTCATCTGGAATGGGTCCAGAAGTTCTGAAGCGCTGATTTTTCTAAAAACACTTATTTTAGAGAAGCATTCTAAGTACATAGAATTTGATTTTTCTCAAGATAAAAGCGTTGTTTCTGGAGTTCGTGAGATCATCTTGCTCTTATAAGTGGCTTGTTTGGGCAAAGGGATAACTCAGGACTTGGATTTGTTTCAGAGGGACCTTGAAAATTCAAGATGGTTTCCTGAAGAAAGGGGAGGGTAAATTTTGGGGTACAACAGTGACATGTATCACTGGTAGTTTTTCTATCTAATCTACATCCTGCAAAATTGGAATCTGAGTATCCTACCAAATTACATTCGGTTCCTTTGGGGTACCATAGACCCATTTGTTGTGTGCCAATGAGATATCTCGTTATGCGCTTTACAACGCAAAGATGTGATTCTTTGGAAGATGCTTGAGAGTGTGAACACATACATAAATAAAACATTATATTAGGTCTAGACGCAGTTAAATATAATAGTGAGCCTATCATACCTCGATATTTTCTTTCATCGACTGGTTTTTCATTCTCATCTTTGTCTAGGAAACAAGATGTCGATATTGGTGTTGCTAGTATTTTTTATTTTTCCATATCAAACCTTTTAAGTAATTCTTTGAAGTATTTCTTGGTTTATGGAAGTCTCTAATTTGGTTGGATAGATTTGAAGTCCTAGAAAATACTTTAGTTCTCCCATCATAGACATTTTGAACTCAATCTGCATTATTTAAGAAAATTCCCTGCACAAGGATTCGTTAGTAGCACCAAAAATGATATCATCAACATATATTTGCACTAGTAATATTTCATGTTCAATTTTCTTAATGAAAAGAGTTTTATCAACTTGTCCCCTTTCAAATTTATTTTCAAGTAAAAACCTACTTAAGCGGTCATACCATACTCTAGGAGCTTATTTTAGGCCATATATTGCCTTCTTTAGTTTAAACACGTGATCCAGAAAGGTAGGATTAATAAATCTAGGAGGTTGGTTTACAAATACCTCCTCTTGAATATATCCATTTAATAAGGCGCTTTTTACATCCATTTGAAATAGTTTAAAATTCATGATGTGTGAATAAGCTAATAACATTCTTATGGATTCCAATTTGGTTACACGAGCATATGTTTCATAGAAATATATTCCCTTCAGTTGATTATATCCTTTCACAACGAGCCTATCTTTATTTCCTAAAATATTTCCTTCTTCATCTAGCTTGTTGCGAAAGACCCATCAGGTTCTAATTACCATATTCATTGAATCTTTAGGAACAAGTTCCCAAATGTTGTTTCGCTCAAATTGATTTAACTCATCTTGCATAGCAAGCGACCAATGTTAATCGAAGATAACATCATCAACTTCCTTTAACTCAATTTGTGAAACAAAAGCCACAAAATTACATACGTTGCTAAGTGGTTTCCTGGTGATCACTCCTTTTGAGATGTCTCTAATCACGTTTTGTACTTGATGATCATTTGTTAGCCTCCATTCTTTTTGAAGATTTTGAATCTCTGGTTGAGTAAGAGGATTTGATTTTTGATTTGAGTCTTCAATTATAACTTCATCATTATTTTCATTATGGATTAGTTTTGACGTATCTTCAAGAGTACATGTACACTCAACAACTTCTATTTCTACAGCTCTGAGGTTAGTTTCATCAAAGGTAACGTGAATTGATTCTTTGGTTGTTCTGCTTTTGTATTATAAATTCTAAAGGCTTTTCTCAAAGTGGAATATCCTATGAATATTACTTCATCAACTTTAGTATAGAATTTTCCTAAATTATCCTTTATGTAATTATGGATATAGCATTTCATCCAAATACATGAAAATGAGAGATGTTCGCTTTTCTCCACTTATATAATTCATAGGGTGTTCGCTTTAGAATGGGTCGTATCAAGACATGATTCATTACATAGCAAGTTGTGTTAACAACATCAGCCCATAAGTATTTTGGAAGGTTTGTCTCATTGAGCATCATCCTCGCTAGCTCTATTAGATATCTATTCTTCCTTTCTACTAATCCATTTTGTTGGGGAGTTCTAGCAGTGGAGAAAGTGTCCCGAATACCATTCTCATTACAGAAAATTTTGAATTACTCATTTTGGAATTACCCTCCATGATCGCTTCTAATTGATGCAATGCTACTTCATTTTTCGTTTTTGATAACTTTGGGTAATTTTCAAAAGGAAGCAAACTCATCTCTTTTCTGAGATAAGAGTATTGTCCAGCTATATCGAGTGTGGTCATCCATAATTACTAGAGCGTAAACATTTACACCTAAGCTTATGTTTCTTGATGGGCCAAAAAGATCCATATGAAGCAGTTGTAATGGCCGATCTATAGAAACCACATTCTTAGGTTTAAAAGAAGCTCTTACTTGCTTTCCTTTTTGGAACTCATCACATAGTCTGTTTTTCTCAAAATGTAAGTTTGACAAACCATTTACAAGCTCTTTTTAGACCAATTTATTTAAATGGTCCATATGTATGTGTGATACTCTCTTATGTCATAGCCAAGATTCATCTTTGTTGGTAAGGACACAAACATCACTTGAAGGAATTTTGTTTAGGTTTATTGTGTAGGTGTTTCTACTTCTTAAGCTAGTAAACAAAGTTTCATTTGATTTTGATTTTATAACCCTGCAACTAGAAGAATCAAAAGTTACATTGCTACCTTTGTCACATAGTTGACTGATGCTAATCAAATTATGTTTTAGTCCTTTTACCAACATGATTTCCCTTATCTTTGGATTATAGTCCTTACCAATGGTTCCAAACCTAGTATTTCTCCCTTATTATTATCACCATAAGAGACATACCTTCCTTCTTTTGGAAAGAAGGTAGAGAACAAGCTTTGGTCACCTGTCATGTGCTTTGAACAACCACTATCAAGATACCATTTAGTGTCTGAGGTTGTAAGGCTTTCCTGCAAAAAAAAAGTTATTTCCTTACTTTAGGTACCCATACCACCTTGGGTCCTTTTTCGTTAGTATAAATAGTTTTCCTCATAGGATGAGATGCATATTTATTTTTATGTTCAAGATATTTCTTGTAAAAATATGAGGGGAAGTTTCCTTCTATGCTCTCATGACTTTTCTTTAGAAAACAAAATTTTTCTGGATGACCTTCTTTATTACAAATAACTACATTTAAATTTTGTGCAATGGGCCGTTGTATTTCTCCTACATATATTTTATAATTTCTTACTATTGGTTGGTGGATCATACCATAAACATGTCTTATTATAGGAGGGCCTTTGATTTCCTAATAGTATTTCTAATTTTTCTCTTCCATTGATGTGAATTTCACTAAGGTTTCTTGAAGATTGCAAACTTCTTTTGTTAAAATATCACAATAATTACAAGGTTTAGAGGTGGTAGGATCTAGTTCTTCTTCTTTTTCCCCAAAATAATATAATTCTTTTTCTAGGGTTTTTTTCCTTGTTTCAAGACACGATATTTTATCTTTGGAGTTTGACAAGAGTTTTCTAGTTTTTCATTTTCTTTAGACAGTTCTTTGCATATTTTAAAGCGATCATTATAAGAAAATTTTGGAGTTACTTTGTCATCTTAATGTTTTTCTATTGAACATACTGTTATACCCAAATTTTTGCCCCTAAGATCTCTCATTATCTCATATTATCAATACATCAAGATCACACATTAGGGTTAGTTCTCTCTTCTACTTTATTCTATCTTTAAGTTTACTCTTGAGGGATCACCAAGCACCTTGAATTGTGCATCTTATACATGTGTTTTTATAGGTGTATTAATTTTTTGTAACTAATATCAAAATATGTATATATGTTTCTTTGAATGTTTATATTGTAGGTGATGGCTCAACTGCATCCATCTCACCATCTAACCTGGGGTTTTGAGGGATGGTCCTTAGTCAAATGGTTCTTCAATGGATTTCAAGAGCTTAAGCTTCAATGATATGTATATGATATGAATTTTTTTTGGTTCAAAGAGCTTCTTACCTTATTTAGGTCAAAATTCCCTCAAGGTAAGTGGTGGCATTCATTAAGAAGATTCATAGATTCATGTGTTTATTTACATGCCTTCTTCAACAAGTTTAATTGATAATTAAGCTCCACCTTTGAGTGTGCTTCAAGATATCATCATTTCAAGGTATAATGTGATTCATCATGCTCTATTTTGCAAATAAAGTTCAAAAGATTTAAGATTGATTTAACAAGTTTGATCGAATTGAGAAAGTGCTTGATTTAGTGATCACAGTTGCATAAATCTCTAAATTTTCAATATTTTGAGTTGGTTATTTATTCTATGGGTTCTTATCATTATCTACGACAACTTCTCTTCACATGACAAGATCCAATTGTGCAAGAAACATCATCAAAAGTTGAAAGGGGTTTTAAGTCATTTTGAGACTCTCTTAGCAGGGATTTGCTGACTTCCAAGGACCATATCTTGCTCATTTTTGTGAGATTTTTGGTAGATTACAAAGACATGATTCTCTTTTAAGAGTCCTTAAAAACTTCTCTTCAAGGATCTAATGATAATTTTGAATGGAAGATCACTAATGGATGAAGAAGATTACAAGTCCTTTGAAAAGGCTATCAAATTCTCTTATGTGAGTTCAAAGGATCATAACTTGATCGTATTTTATCTCCTTGAGATCATTATTTTTCTATAATAATCTTTTGTATGTCCACTATAAATTTGTTTCAACGTGCTATACTTGAAAATGTTTTGAAAGTCATTAAAGAATTGAAAAGATTATAGGTCTTTTTGGAATTTTCCCAAATTTGTTCATCATTTTCCAAATACCATAACTCTTTCATTTTTTATGATTTTTTAATGATCACAATTTCACAATTAAATTTAAAGGGTATACTTTATTTCATCTTCAAGAATCAAGATCAAATTTTGAGTGGAAGAGCATGTAACTTTGAAGAACATTATAAGTCAAACTTGAATAACTTTTTGCTAAAGCATCCAAATTCTACCTTTCTTGGCACATTGTGAAGTTTGTTGTGATATCTTTTCAATGCAAAAATAATGAGATCATAAAGCCTCCTACATTGTGTTCCCCATGCTCTTGAAGTCGCTTCCATGAAACTGAGTTTTTGCTTGAAGTCAGAATTTAATTTTCATAATGTGGCTTCTAACGATCAAATTGTTGCGCATTTTTAACTTAAACAAGTTTAACCAAGTTTCAAATCATGATTAAAGCATTGAAATGCAAGAATTAGCTTGACTTTTGAGCAAGTTCAAGTCACACTTTTCTCATGTTCAGGCTTCACTCAATTTACCTACAAACCCCGTTATTTCTTCCAATTCTTTTCACCATTCGTTTCCCTATAAATAGAGGATCATTCCTCACTCTTTTCCTCAAGCTTGGATAGCCAAAGAAGCTCTGCCTGAACCTCACAAAAACTCTAAAATTTTCAAATTCATTTTCTCATTTAGAGGCTCTTCCATTTCTCCCTTTTGATTCAGTTAGAGGCTCTTCCATTTTCCCATTTAGAGGCTCTTCCATTTCCCCTCTTTTTTCATCTTATTCTTTTCTTGTTTTTACTTGTGCTACATATTTTTGGAGAATGATCTGCATATAATTAATCTAACATGTATGATACATAGATTATTATTGAACAACCTCAAAATAGGCGTGTCTTCTACATAAGTCCACTTACGATTGCTTAATATAGCGCTAAATTTGTCGCGATTCGAAAAATGATCATTCGTGGCCCAAACCTATGTTTACAATCCCAAATATGTTTAATTTGAAACCTTTGATCCAATAACTTTGAAGTTCATTGTTAGGAGGCTTTGATTCTATCCATCCTCTAATGAACTTCATGAATTTTGGTCTAAGTGAATTATTTGAACATCGTTAATCATATGTGGTTGCCTTGAGCACTTGAAATGAATGATATAATTGACAAAAAGCAATAGAAATTTGTTGTTGAGAGGCTTTGATTTTATCAATCCTCTAATGATTTTTCAAAAGCAAGCTTCAAGATGGTCATTCAACTAATCTTTTGTTATACTTGACCTCTAACTTCTAATTCAATAACAATTAACTTTACTTTATGCCTATATTTTGTGCCTTTACTTTTATGTACCATTTATTTTTTAGAATTTACATCTCATGCCATTTTTCTTTTGCTCACTTGAGCATTTATTTTTATGTCATTTTATCTTTGCTCACTTGAGCTTTTATTTTCTTTCGAAGACACTTAATAATCAACTTGAACATTGAAAGCTTTAAGGTTACTTGGACTATTGGTTACTATCCTTAGCACTATGGAGTTGTGGATTCCCTAGACTTAGATTAGAAGCCTTAAGACCTTGGAACTCCATGATCTTTGGTTGATACTTTTGTGAGGATCTTCTGAAATCCTTAGGGTTTACTCCAAGGCATTGGTTTGAATTTTTTTCTGTGTGCAGGTTATTCTGACTTTCGTGCTTTGTCTGTGATTGAGAATTCCACTGTATACAGTTGTTACTCTGGCCAATTTTTGTCAATGAAGACTTTTCTTGGTTCTTAATTCATCTGAAGTCTGGTATTCCTTAGAGGTTTAGTATTTTTGCTTGCTTGGTTTCAATCCAAAGGATGAGAATTCTACATTGACTTCTTATGTCAAGTGTTGGCTTCTTGTTGGTTAGATAGTTCTTTTCCTTGGCTTTTACCTTATGCTTTAGGATAGTCCCTTCATCTCCTCCTATATTCTTTAATTTCAAAAATATTCTCCCTCCTTTTCAAAACTCTTCTAGTTTTCTAACTTGAACCGCTTTCATAATAAACTTGGACTTAGTTCCATGCATTTTCAAAAATATTTTCTTAATTAAACTTTAATCAATTTGATCATACTTTGACATCTTTCTCAATACTTAAAGTCATTAACCTCATTCAAACCATTTTACCACTTTGGCTTTTTACTTTAAAACTTTTCTCAAAAGATTAGACTCTTGTCGATTCTTGTAGTGATGCAAGCTACTATACTTATACGATATGTAGTGAAGAGAGTTACTTTCCACTTGGATGTTGAGTAATGGATTTTAAATCCAAGTTATATCCTCCACTTTGAGATGATGCAAATGTCCTTTTCTCATAATTGTGGGTAGTAAGTATATTTTCCACTCAAATACAAGGATGATGTTTCTTCTCTTAAAATTAATTAACACACATGTGTTTTAAAATTTTCGAGGTGAACTGGGAGTACCCTGATCCCCTATTGCACGGAAGGTGGTACGTAGGCACTAAAGGTTTTCAACTGCGGTGAGTGCAAAATTGTAAAAAATACTTCTTTTCTCATCTCCACTATCTTATTTTGTATACACCTTTTATAGCCAAAATACACTGATTTTCAAAGAGGTTCATGCGGAGTATCGTAGATGTTTAGGGTGCTAATACCTTCCCTTTACATAACCAACCCTCGTACCTAGATTATCCCCCTCTTTTTGGGTTTATTCACTCTTTTCCCATTTTCTTTGGAAACAATAAAGCACGGTGGAAATTTTTTATTTGATCAGTACAAGTTAAGTCAACCCAATTGCTTAGTCTCAATATTTCTACCCTACAGAAAAGTGGCGACTCTGCTGGGGAAATTATCTCTAAGTTGGTTGAATCTATCTTTGTTTATCTTTGTATGTGTTATTATTTGTTGTATATTATTTGTTGTATATATGTATGTCTAGATTTTTCTGGTTTTCAGGGTGCTTGGTGATCTCTTATAAGTCTTATACCTGGACTTGGGTAAGCTTAAGATAGGACGGGCGGTATAGTCATGGTAACTCTGAGGGAGTAATTCTGAAAAAGGAGAACATCACTACGCCAAAACTGCTTTAAGGTAGCGCACCTTAGACAACGCTTTTGTACAAAAACGCTGCTATATGTCTCGATAACATTTTAAATTTTAAAACTATATACATTAGACTGCACTTTACAAAAAACCGTTGCGTAAAGTTGAGAAAAGGTGTTGTCTTAGATTCATTAAAGAAAGCGATGTCATAGGCCCAACAGAAGAAAGCGCTGCCATAGGCCTAAAGCGTTTCTAAAGCCATATCTAGGCAGCACTTTCTAAAAGTGATGCCTAAGGTTAATTAAAATTGAGAAAAAAATAAAAAAAATTCTAGAAAGTGCTGCTAAATTCATAGCGTTGCCATAGGCCCAACAGTAGAAAGCGCTGCCATAGACCCAAAGTGTTGCTAAAGCCATACTTTAGGCAGCGCTTTCTAAAAGCGCTGCCTAAGATTAATTAAAATTTAAATAAAATATTACAGTCTAGGTTTTGAGTCGTTATTTTCTATTCTCCACTGTTCTTCTTCGGCAAAACCAAATTCCCAAATTCACGAAAAATCCTCAATCTCAAAAACCCTTTATCTGCAAAACTCTCAATCTCAAACTCTCCATACGAACTTCCATCATTGATTTGTCGTTCTCCTTCCATAATCTTTTTTTGCTCACTTTCCATCAACCTCACCGTTCACTGTTTACACCGGCCAGCCTTCAACAATAACTCACGGCTAGACCTCAGTCCGACTATCTCTCTCTGCACATCCCGTTCCGGTCCCAACCATACTTCCTCTATGAATTTCCGGCACCAGCATCACTATGGTACTTTATTTACTTTCTTCTCATTCACTGTTGATTTCCCATACAAACTTCCGTCGTCCGTTGATTTCTCAAACTCGAAAATTTAGTCGTTAATTTTTCCGTTTAGACGTTACTGTCGTTGGTGTTCGCATAACATGTCACTTCTTCTTATTTTCATGTGTGTAAATTGTTCCTTCTTTACAGTTTGATACCTAACTCTTCTGCTCACAATATATTTTTTTTTATAATAAATGTGTTAAATTTTGTGTGAATTGAAGACTTAAATTGTTTGTAATGAAGCTTAACTAACGCCCAGTCTTAACTGATAACTAATTCATATTCCTTACACATAATTTTGACTCATTTAGTTTCCTGTTTTTCCCCTTTGAATACCATATAATATAAAATGTTGTGTGTTTTTAATTACAAGTTAACGATAATAATTCATATTTCTTCTCATATTGTGTTTTATCACAGTATTTATTACAAATTTGTTGGTTTTAGTAGAACAAGATACCGTTACACCATTTGACTCGGTTGTCTGACATTATGTAAACAAAGTGATTGATGATAATAGGGTAGATCAAGGTGATATTGATGTTGATAATGAGTCATATATTAGAGGGAATTAATCATATATTAGAAATTATCAAGATGATACAGGGTAGATGTGCACTCTCACCTTATGCATTATGCTATCAGTTATTGCTCTCTTGTCATCATATTTGTTTGCCTTGTCAAATAGTGGCTATATTAGTGTTATATCATTATGAAATAGAATAATCATATTGATATTATTGCCCTTAATTTTAATATTTTCTTGCTATATGAATATTGGTAATATCTAAATCAGAATTTGAATTTCAATGATTGTTACAAGCCATAGTTGGTGCGTGACTTCATAAGATAAATTATTACATAAAGGATCCTGCTGCTGAGTTTGTTGACATAAGGATCAAAGATCATATCATATTATAAGAACTAATTTGAGTGTGAGATCGAGTGTGCCATAACTTACTTTTAAGTAAGCTCATTAGATGAAACGAGATACATATGTTGATAAAAATAAAATTTAAATGAATATGGTGACATAATATGCATAAAATGCTAATTAATATAGTTATCTTATTAGATTGTCGGATTCCAATTACATTATTGTTGACATTTATTTAGACAAACAGGGTCACCACATTATAGTCTAGATAGTGTCTTTCATCATGTTAAACTCCAAACCTGGTCTTCCTAGAAGTTCGAAAAACATGAGGTGGAGTTGGTGTGGGAAAATCATGGTTTGATTTTTGTGGAAGTGGGATATTAGTAGGAAGGGGAAGAGATGTAACTTGAACTGGTTTAATAACATGATTTGAAGCTTTGTGAATAGCATGAACTCTAATAATTGGCACATCACTCATCATAAACATAGCGTGCAGTAATTCATCTGGTGGTTTCGGATCTGGTTCAGTAGTTGGCAAAACATGGTTTGAAGTTTTGTGAAAAGTTTGAATTGAAGTTTTAAGAAAAGTCTGAATTGAAGTAATTGAAATAATTGGCTGGATAGATTGATGACTTTTCTGAACTTAAATGAGATATTCTATATTTTACTTCTTTTTCTCATAACTCTATATGTCCTGACAGTTTTTTTCATATATATCTTGTTGCGGCGCAGGAGGGATTGCACTGTTAACTTTAGTTTGATCCCACTGCAGATCTAGTATATGTATGGGTTTCTTTTAACTATTGAAGCTGCAGGCTTGTCCTTTGTTTCTCATGTCCAGATATCTCATTTCAAATGATATTTCATTCCATTTGGTACAATATAGTCTTTACTGCAAGAACTAGATAAAATAATTTTGGAAATTCTTTTATAATTTTTATGTTTTTTCGGTTGAAACTTAAGAAATTTTAGTGCCTAGATATTTCCTAGAAATTTTTTCTCTTCTTATCCATAACGGGGTTCAATACCGATATATAGCCAGCCACCAATAATTCTCTTCTTAGTGTGTATAATAATGGTTAGTTGGCTCCAAAATATTAATATGAGGAGGCTACAAGGAACCCATATCAAGGGGTTGGTCATTAGTCATGCTGACCATAACAGAAGATAGATAGCAATTGAACAACAGTTCAAAAGAGATAGGTATATGTTTGGAACCACAAACTACAAGTAACAAAAAATATGATATTCTGAATATTGAGTTTCAAGTTTACAGTCCTATACATTTGCAGTCTTTTCAATATGTTTTGTAGCAACTTCTCAGCCAAAATTTTAAGGCGGAGTATAGCTCAAAAATTTAACTTAAAGCCCAATGTTTTTTCTAACTCAAGTATCAAAGCCATGAATAAGTGCCAAACTATCATAGAGTTGTTGACTTTTGTATCAACTGAGATGAGTTTCTAGCTTTTAGCAAATTTCAAATTTCAAAACGAGATGAGATTATTTGATACTTGAAATTCATGTTTTACTACAATTTTTACTACAATTTGTTTTGTAGATTATGGATGGACCCTGAGAACTATTAGCCGGAGAATTTTCATAGTTGGGTCAAGAAGTGTTAAATTTGAAGTCTATTATTTTATGGGATTGACTTCTATTTTAAAATCAATATAATAAACTAAAAAACTCTGAACAAAACAAAAGTAAAAACTAAAGCTAGAAAAAACGGTAATTTGAAAATTCAACTTATCTCAAGAAATCAACCATTGTCAATTCAACTAATCACCATATATAACAAAGTTAGTATTCCACAAGTTGAACTGATACATATGTGTACTTGTCATTCGTTTTTCTGATTATTCATTTATATAGCTTCTCGTTCCTTTTTTTTTTCCAACGTGATAAATGTTGGTCAGGAATATCTTTGCTAGGGGTTACTTGTGAAGAGTGAAGTTCAGATTGTTTCCAAGAATCATACAGTGTGTGGTTCCAGAAGTTACTGACTTCTCTACAGGTAATTAGTTGTTCTTTTTCTATAGTTGCATGAATAATTATAGTGTTTTTGTTTAGCTTACTTAGTAGTAAAACCATGGATAAAAATGGATGTCTGTCGATGGATTGTCAAAAGAGTACGAGAATGGGGTATTAGAATTTGTTAAGTTTACTGTTGAACACGCCGAAAACCCCAGTCAAATGAAATGTCCTTGCTTGGGTTGTTGCTCGGGAATGTTGAGTTGGGGGATAGTACGGCATATGCTTCAGATGACAATGGCACAGATACATATGATTGTAATCGAGTCGAAGAGATTACATAAGCAATTGAAGAAGATATTCAGGATTGTCCTAAAATGTTTGAGAGGTTGGTAAGAGATGCAGAGAAATCATTGTATAAAGATTGCACTAAATTCACAAGACTGTCTGCGGTATTAAAGATGTACAACTTAAAGGCGGACAGTGGATGGTCGGATAAAAGTTTCACAGATTTATTAGTCCTTATGAAAGATATGCTTCAGGAGGATAATGTTCTTCCTAGTCGAACCTATGAGGCCAAAAAAATGTTTGGCTCTATTGGCATGAGCTATGATAAGATACATGCTTGTCCAAATGATTTCATTTTTTTTGAAACGAATATGCATCGTTAAATGAGTACCCTAAATATGGTTTATCTCGATATAAGAATAAATTGTGTCCAACAAAAGTCTTATGGTATTTTCCTATAATTCTGAGATTTAGACACATGTTTCATAGTGTAACTGATGCAAGACACTTGACTTGGCATGCAGATGAAAGAATTATTGATGGAAAGTTTCGACATCCAGCAGATTCACCACAATGGTCGAAAGTTGATAATGATTATCTTGATTTTGGAGGATAAGCAAGAAACCTTCGCTTGGAATTATCTACTGATGGAATGAACCCACATGATCTTCAAAGTATCTCACATACCACATGTCCTATAATTATTATGATTTATAACCTACCTCCATGGCTATGTATGAAGCGCAAGTACATGATGTTATCTATGTTAATTTCTGGTCCTAAACAATAAGGGAATGGCATAGACGTATACTTGACACCTTTAATCTAAGATTTAAAGATTTTGTGGGAGAACGGTGTGGAGGTTTATGATGGATATAGGAAAGAAATTTTTAATTTGAGGGCGATGTTGTTTGGCACAATTAATGATTTTCTAGCATACCGAAATCTATCAATGTATAGCATTAAAGGTCAAAAATTGTGTCCTTTTTGTGAAGAAAACACATATTTGAAGCGATTAGAATTTTGTCAAAAGAATGTATTTCTCGGTCATAGTAGATTTTAAAATTCTAATCATCACTACCGTGGGTGGAGAAAGGCATTCAATGGAAATCTAGAACATGATAGAGCTCCACCTACATTGACAAGTGATCAAATTTTTGAAAAGGTGAAAGATATGAGTACTCAGTTTGGCAAGCCTTTTACACATACGCTTGTCAAACGTGGCTGGAAGAATAGATCAAATTTTTTGAATTGCCATATTAGAATTCGTTGTATGTAAGACATTTTCTTGATGTTATGCATATTTAAAAAAAATGTATTTCAAAGTGTTATTGGTACGTTACTCAATATACAAGAAAAGTCTAAGGATGGCCTTAAAGGAAGAAAGGACTTGATAGAGATGGGAATAAGAACTTAATTAGGACCCATGAAGAAAGGAAAACGAGCATATCTACCGCTTGATGCTTATACTTTATCTAGAAAGAAGAAAATAATTTTGTGTATGTTTCTAAGTGAAGTTAAAGTTCTAGAAGGATACTCTTCAGATATTAGAAGACTTGTGTTATGAAAGACCTTAAGTTAAAGAGTCTAAAGACACGTGATTTCCATGTTATAATGGAACATTTTCTACCAAAAGGTATACGTTCTATTTTTCCATAAAAAGTAAGAAGCAATATAACTAAATTGAGTTTTTTCTTCAAGTCAATTTTTAGTAAGGTGATCGATCCTGAGATCTTACTAATTTGTGTGAGCTTGAAATGTATTTTCCTCCCTTATTTTTTGACATTATGGTACATCTTGTTGTTCATCTTGTGAAAAAGACACAATTTTGTGGACCAACTTATATGAGATGGATGTACCCTGTGTAGCGTTATATGAAAATATTAAATGGGTACGTGAAAAACCAAAGTCGGCCAGAGGGTTGTATGGTTGAACGATACATTTTTAAAGAAGCAATTAAGTTTTGTACTGAATATTTTTCCAATGTTCAATCCATTGTACTAACCAAATCTCATGTTTTCGAAAGGAAGGAAGGAAAAAATTTAATTGGAAATAAAACTGTGACAATATCAATGGATGAACTGGATCAAATGCATTTGTATGTTCTGCACAATGACAATGAGGTTGAGCCGCATGTTGAAATGTACAAGGATGTACTCCAAGGTTTAAATCCTAATAGAAATGAAAATTGGATAGTATGAGAGCACAATGAAAGTTTTATACAATGGTTCAGGGATCATATTTATTCAAAGTTTGATTTAGAGCCCGCTTCAATAATAGAAAGGTTGAGATGTTTAGCCTATGGTCTGAGTTTGCATGTGTTTTCTTATAGCACATATGCAATTAATGCATACACATTTTATACCAAAGAACAAGATGATAAACGTATTATGCAAAATAGTGATGTCACGGTGGTAGCTGAAGCCATCCACATTTCAAGTATGAAGGACTTAAACCCCAAATATGCAAATATGTCATATTTTGGGGTTACCGAGCACATTTGGGTGTTTGATTATGAGAAGTTTTAGATTCCTATCTTTGGTTGCAAGTGGGTACATAATAGTGGCATACAAATGGATAAGTCTGGAATTTTACAAGTGGATCTTAACAGGGTGAGGTACAAAGATGAGCCTTTTATTATAGCCTCTCAAGCTAAACAAGTGTTCTATATCACTGGTCCGACAAGTACGAAATGGTCTATAGTGCTTTTTCTAACAAAGTGATTGATGATAACAATGTAAATCAAAGTGATATTGATGTTGAGAATGAGTTATATGTTCGAGGGAATGAGTCGTATATACGAAATGATCAAGATAAGAATATTATAGAGGATGAATCATATATTTGAAATGATCATAATAATGGAATTTGGATCAATCCATCCGTCCGCGTTGTTAAGAGCCAAGTAATTCATATTCCAACTAAGAAAAGAAAGATATGTTAGTGAAAAAGGTACTAGTAAAATGTTATATGTTCTGTCATTCAATAAAATTGTTATATTGTGTTTATGTTTTTATGTTGTGTTTATGTTTTTATATTATGTTTATTCATTTAATGCTACTTGAATTTTATATTGTGTTTATGTTTTTCTTTATTACAGGTCAAATGGCTAGTAACGGGGAAAAATCACATGATGCTTCTAATAATGATGGAAACGAATCAGTTCATGATGTGGAGAATGATATTAGACGAGGAATAACTATTATGAAGTCAATCATCCGTGCAAGAGATAAAGGTTTAAAATTTTACATACATTGGAATAAAGATAAACAACTAATTGAGCCGAACGGTTCAATGTTGGCAAGTTACATTGGTTCCCTTGTGAGGAGAGAAGTTCCAATCACCTGTGATGATTGGAGAAATCGAGAGTTCAAACCCGTTAAAGAAAAAATATGGAGTGATATATAGGAACCATATGTGATGTCATTTGTTTTTTATGACGATTATGTCTTAAAATTACTAACGCGCTTTATGTATGTTTTTTCGTAGAGGTCTTTTAACATTGATGATGATCGAAAAACATATTGTCTTCAATTGGCCATAAAAAACTTAGAGGGTTTCGATCTTTTTTAACAAACAAGTTTCTTAGGGATGCCGATAACAATTTTATCGATGCAGAACTTCCAAAGACGTATGCAGGCTTGATTTCAACTGAAGAATAGGAAACCTTTAAAGGAAAACGAAGAACCTCAGATTTTCGGAATTTGAGTATCATAAATTACCAACGAGCATCAAGTCCCTCGTATCCATACAAAAAAGAGTGTATGGGATATGCACACATACAACAAATAATGGTAAGTATATATAAATGCTATGATATACTTGTTCATCATGTGTTACAATTGATCTTATTATTTCTCTTAATGTGTAGTTAGAAGAGGAGAAAAGTCAAGAAACATCTCTTTTGGAACATGTTTTGTGGAAGGCTGCTCGTGTGGGTAAGGATGGAGTTGTTAAGGAATATGTTCAACCAATTTATGAGCAATGTGTAAGTATATCAGTATTCCTTTAATTAAATCAAAAGTTTATTAACATACAGAATTTATGAGTTTTAATCACCACTAATTTATTTCTATATGCATATGAATTTTAGGAGAAACTATCTCAATCTTTAACTCAAGCTGAAGACCATGATTGCAGGAGCATACTTAGTTGAGTATTAAATGTTCCTGAGTATACCGGTCGTGTGAGGGGTAAGGGATTTGGGGTGACTCAAACATCTTTGGGTAAATATCGAAAGAGGAAAGGTCATAGCAATAAAGAAGTGATGGTAGAGTTAGAAAAATTAAAAGCTAAAGTTCGTGAGTTGGAAAAGGATAAAGAAAGACATCATTCAGAAAGGCAAGGTTCAGGGTTCAAGGATACTAGTGACAAAGATAGTATCCATTGTGATTTCCAACAGAAAATTCCCGAGGTAATATATATTATTATGAATTAGCACTGTTTTTTTATTTGACATATATACACATTAACAATTTCATATTTATTATTAGTTTAGGTTATTTCACATAGTCAGCTCTATTTATCATCACTGACTTATCGCATGGTTGGCAAGGGAAAAGTGCGTAACACCTTGGGAGAAGTACTTCACCATAAACCGCTCCCTGCTGGATTTTTTTAAGTATCAATTGATATTGCTTTAGAGAGGCATGTTCCATTACTTTTACCTGATGATATTCCAGATGCAACATTGGTGGGAGAGGCAATATGATCGTATGTTGCATGGTCGTCAAACCTCATTTGCATAAATGATGAGGTATGTTGAATACTCGGGCTAATTCTATAAGGAAAATGGAAAACCTTAAACAAGAGAATTGTGAGTTGCACAAAGAAGTTACTGCTTTGAGAGATGGTATGGCTAATATGAATTCTTTGGTATAGTTGTTGGTGGCTGCTCAGAATCAAACACAACCTCCTCCTCCTTTGTCTCCTCATGTTACTCAACCACAATAGACGATTTTTATTTCAAAGGTTCTGTCAGTTCCCATCTTTGTTACTCCAGTTACTACTACTCAATATCGTATGCCTCGCGGTTACCCGTGGGGAATGCCTGAGAATTTCATGCCACAAGGTTACAATCCTGCTGCTCAAGTTTCTCCATTTGTTCAAACTTCTATTGTTTCTGCACCTCCTGTGGTGCATGCTACTCTTATTTCTAATAATGAGATTCATCATGATGTGCCTCCTGCAGTGAATGCTATACCTGTTATTAATGATGAAGTTTATCATCTTTCTCCTCTACTGAGTTAAAGTTTGGGCTTTTATGACCGAATGGATGACTTTTAAGGTGAATTTAATGAAAGTCAAAAAGAAGTAAAGGCTCTCCGAGGGAAAGAGTTATTTGTACAGAATGTCAGTGACCTCTGTTTGGTTAGTAATGTGGAAATTCTAACAAAGTTTAAGGTGCCAGAATTTGAGAAGTACAAGGGCAACTCTTGTCCTCGTGACCACCTGGTGATGTACATCAGAGGGATGTCCACTCATACTGATGACCAACGCTTGGTTATTCATTTCTTTCTAGATACTTGAACTGGTGCTGCCTTGAAATGATATATGGGATTGGACAGTAGCAACATCCGCACATTCAATGGCTTGGGTGAAGCTTCCGTAAAGAATTATAAGTACAACATGTTTATGGCACCTTATCTGACCAATTAAGTGCAATGGCTCAAAAAGATAAGGATTCATTTAAAGAGTATGTGCAGCGTTGGCGCGAGGTTTCTTCCCAAGTGGTACCCCTAATGGGAGAGAAAGAAATGACTAATGTCTTCCTAAAAACCCTTGGTTCATTTTACTATGAAAGAATGGTTGAAAGTGCACCGAGTGATTTCACAGAGATGGTAAGCATGGGTGTCCATCTAGAAGAAGTCGTTAGGGAAGGAAGATTGTCAAAATATGAAGGTTCTAGTGTGTTGTACCCCAAAATTTTCCCTCCCATTT
Source organism: Vicia faba (assembly GCA_948472305.1). Lineage (NCBI taxonomy): Eukaryota > Viridiplantae > Streptophyta > Magnoliopsida > Fabales > Fabaceae > Vicia > Vicia faba. Next base: position 1,326,941,609 of record OX451738.1, on the reverse strand, counting down.
TTCATAGAAGACACAACCCTAGGGTTTCTCGGATATTCAAGATGGCTCAGAAATCGACCAGACAGATTCTCTTTTGTGGCATTAAACCAGCAATTAGGGTTTCTTGCATTTCTAAAAAGAAAATAAGTTCTCAAAGATCCAATTGGCTTTCATAGGTATTCATGCTTCCTCAAGATTGTACTTATGATGTCTTCAAGCTACAAGATTTTGAGACAATCATGTCTGTTCATGGTCACATGTGATGTCGTTCACGGGTTTATCTTCAAAGAATCGGAAGAAATTTGAGTTTGGATAATTTTAAAATTATCAAATAATCGCAAGACATTTGATTGATTATGAATTTTCTTAAAAAACACAGTTTACTGAAAAAGATAATGTTTGTTCTCAGAGCATGATTTGTTTGGGACAAGAGATGGAGGTTAAGACTGTCATTTAAGACAATCATGATTGTGGGATCCATGTTGACCAGATGATTTACGTCCTTAAAACATTTGTTTGGTTAGGAAATGGAATATACAGTGCGTGTTTGTTTAAAATGCAGTTACAAAATTAGTGGGATTACTTAGAATTTAAGTTACCATACTGGAGAATTTTGTTTCAAATATCTTGATTGGGAATTTCAAAAGTCAATTAGGATGCGAAGAGAAATTACAAGTTGTTGTTGATAAAAGATTTCAAGTGACACCAGAATATTTCATAAGATTTTCTCCAATTTCAAACGTTGTTACAAAACAATTTATTCTTTTAAATACTTTATGTTTTACAACTTATTGTATTTAAAGATGAATTGGTACAACTATTGGATACAATACAAGAATGATTTTTCTAAATTTACAAAGAAAATCCAAATGTTTGATTGTCCTAGGAGAATTAATTTATGCCTAAGTTTATCTGAAGATTGAAGTCGTATCAAATTCCTTTGCTTATCTCCAAGACTTCCATGCTTGCCACAGATTTCTTGCCTTCCTTGCTCTGTCATACCCAATTGTGCTCACATGAAACAAAAAAAAAAAGAAAAAAAAACATGGTTAGTGCAAATTATTTGGGCATGAACAGAAATTTTCCAAAAGGTATTCATCATTAAGGTTTGCAAAGTGGAATCAGAATGCCATTTTATTTCATCACAATCTATTTCCTATTTGCAAATCACAAGAAGGTTACCTTCTTGGTTCACAAAAAGAAAGAGGAAAAGAAATGCTATAAACTATCCAAACAAATGTTACAAACTGAACAAAATAAATTCGCAAGCAAACTGAACCAAACAAATTCGTAGGAAAACTGTCCAAACAAATATTACAAACTGAACCAAACAAAAAGCCACAAACTGTCCAAACAGCATCACAAACAAGCAGCCTCGCAAACAACAAACAACATCACAACTGGACAAATAACAACAACATCAACAAAAGCTAAAGCAGGCAGCAGTGCAGCAGTATGGCAAAATAAGCAAATAAGCAAAACTTGCTCAAGAAGTCATCATTTTCCATGTAAACCTTTCAGAATTAGAAAAAAGGCAAAAGAGCAATTTTCTTTTTTATTGTCATTGAGAGAGAAGAGAGGAAAGAATTCACCTAGGCTATTGAAATTGCCCAAATTGCACATTCTGCAAAAAAGCCCTGCTACAAAAGAGGAGCTGCTGCAAACCCAAGAATCATCAAATTTGCTAAAAAACAAAACTGCAACAAAAAGGCCATAAGGACAATATACTAAAATATTCAAAGAAATTGGTTTCCCACCATTTGCATATGAATATAACAGAAGTATGGCAATAGAAAAAGAGGACACAAGTCTCAAACTGAAAATACAGTTGACAAGCCTCAAGCCAGGTTAACAAAAACCAGTATCCAACTCTCAAAAACCAGCAAAAGATCTCAAACTGCCAACCATCAAACAAAAACCTCAAAAACTCAAAACCTGTTAACCGTCAAAAATCCCAAACCTGCTAAGCCTTCATAAAAAACAAAAACTAGTAACCATCATCAAACCAAACCTGTAACAAGCCTAAAAACCAGAAAACATCATCAAATCAAAAACCAAAATCTCACAAAACTATTAACCATACAAACAACAAAAACATCAGTAACCATCAAACCAAAGAAACCGTAACCAAACCTCAAAACTCCAAACCTGCGCCCAGCTTCACAAACTCAAAAAAAAAAACTGTTAATCATCAGACCAAAAGCCAAGAACAAGTCTAAAACAACCAAAAACCAGTAAGCCATCAAAACAGAAAACCAGTCACCATCTTCAAACTCACAAAACCAGTCACCATCTTCAAACTCACAAAACCAAAGCCAAGCCTCAAACACAGACCAGAAAACATCATCAAATCAAAACCATCAGTAAGCTTCACAAACTCAAAAACTAGAAAACATCAACAAACCTGAACCAAAATCTCAAACACAGTAACAATCATCAAAAATCCCACAACCCTTAACCATCACTGAAAAAATCCTAAAACACAGAGATAAGAAGTTACCAACGAGCTAGAAAAAGCCACGCCCTCATCTTCATCTCTTCCCCTCGTGCAACTTCGGCCACAACAGAACACAATCCTCAGTCTTGTCCTTCCATTTCCTATTTCACAGAAAAAAATATCCAACAGGTATGAATTTCTCCCCTTTATCATAATTCCATAACATATTTCTCTGCATCTAAAAGAATTAGGTAGTTAACAGAAAACACAACATAGTTAGAAAAAATCAACGAAGTTTGTAAACTTTGAAAATAACATAAATCTTATCCCTTTAAGAAAATCTTTAGAACTCGATTAGGGAGGCGAGAGGTTCGGTGTTTCGCCAACGGAGTTTCAGAGAGGTCAGAGACGAATCAGTTTCGGGTCTCTTAGGTTTAGGACTGAATTCGACAATTAGGGTTTCAAGGATGCGAATCACAGTGAGATAAGGAGGTAGCATGTTAATGGAGAGAGCGATTTTGTTCGCGAAATGAAATAGGGACGGGTAGTGAGGATGGTTAGAAGGTTTCAACGAACAGAAGAGATGGATGAAGAAGATAAGCTAGCGGCGCCGCATGAGTAACAAGGGTTCCAAACCCTAATTTTCTTGTTATCTCTTAATTGTTGGGTTAAGCTTAGTTTAAGGGCTTTGGGTTTTGTTTGCTGGACATGAGTTGGATCACCCCTTGCCTTGCCCCATTTAAGCCCATTAAGCTTTTACTGGATTCACCCCCTTTACCCTTTTTTTGTTACAGCAAAATAAACATTTTTTCTTTTGGGTCTCATCTCTAAACCCAACATAAGCCCATGCGTTTTTTTAATTTGTTTTCTTCTTATTTTTTTTTGTTATGCAAATTACTAATAAAACATAAAATGTATTTTTATTAATTTGATTTAGTTTCTGTAAATAATTTTTATCATTTTTCTTTCTTTAATAGAATTTGTTTTAGATTTAATTTTACATATAATAAAACACCAAACTAAATAATAATTTAGTTTGTTTTATTTCTTTAGATTTTACTTAAGTGATTGAAATACAAAAATAAAGAATATAATTTAATCAATTATTTTATTTTCTAGAATAGGTTTTACTTTTCTCTTTTCAAGTAAATACTTAACATTTCATTTCCATATTTTGTTGATTTTATCTCATAGATTATTGTAACTTTAATAAATCGCACAAAATTCGATTTGGTTGTATTGTTTACTATTTGGATTTTGCTATCGCATTTGATTCATCCCCATTTGTAAAAATTGTACCCCCCTTCCCGAACACTTTGTAATAGCGTAGAATTTCAATTCCTGCAATTTACTGTTTTCCATATACTGTATAGTAATTAGGCGTGTATGGAAAGATTCAAAAATCAATCGCTAGATGACCTAATCAAAGAATTAAATAACTTGAAACCAACACACTTTCTCACACGCGCACCTCTAGGGTAACCTCGCTCGTTGCCTCGGAAATACAATCATGTCCCTCGAATATGGGACGCTTTAACTATGACCCTTCGATAAAAAATAGCATAGTCCCTCGATGACCCTCGATGTTGCCTTCGATTAAAACGATCTCGTCCCTTACAAAAAAATTGCTAAAGCGTCTCATAAGTTGCTTTCGATGATTGTAAAATTGACTCGTGCCTGTCCCTTCACATCCAACGGTGGGGCTTCTTACCAAATCAATGGTAATATAACACCATTAAGAGGAGGAAGAAAAGAACAATTTAAGACCTTTCGAGTAGATAGATTCGCTCTTAGTTACTCGCTTGCTCATGATAAAAACTTTTACACCTACACTCCCATTTCAAAACATTTTCAAAAAGACAAAACGTTTTGTATACATTCTTACAGAAACGAAAACCATTACAAAACATCTTTTCAAGACACTTTCCGAAACACGATTCACAAACACATCTTTGAACCACTTTTCGAAACAAAACTTTGTACGCATTCTTATAGAGACGAGAACCATTACAAAGAGATTTTTCAAAATACTTTCAAAGCCCACATCACAAGCACACTATCAAATGAAAGCAAGTGATCTAAATGAGTAACTAAGATCCCATGGAAAACCATGGATGAAAAGGGTGCTAATACCTTCCCTTTTCATAATCTACCCCCCGAACCCGAGAAATAATCTCGAAAGGTCTTTCCTGTGCTTTTTTACCTTTCCTTTTGGATAAAAGAAAAGTCGGTGGCGACTCTTGCTATCCGCACAAATGTGATCGAAACACAAAACATTAAGTCAGTTCTCCCACAGTATCACAGAACTAACGACTTTGTTAGGGAGAAATAAAAAAAGTGGGGTTACCTTAGGGATAGATCACCTTTACTCGCTTTCATTATTTGATTTGTGTGCTATATTTAGTTCTTTGTATTAGGCTTGCTTTGGTCCTAACCCGGATCTGGGAAATACCTTTTAGGTAAGTAGCAATAAACTGTGAGGGAACTATACGGCGTAGACCGATATGATTGAAGCAGTAGCTACGTTGGTGTGGCACTTTGGTTGGTACCAGTATCCCTTGTGTTGAATCGAGGAGAATACGGGTCCGTCGCGTGGTGCCATGAAACACCAACTGACCTTAGAACCCTAATTGAACAAACTTGGCCATTAGGACGTAGTGAGATAGCCGATTTCGGTGTAGAGCTGAAAATTGGTTGATACTCGATACTACACTCATTGAGGCTAGACTTTTGGGATATCTCGGCCGCAAGAAAAGATTGTTGTGCCGAGAAAATGCCTAAGGAAAAGGTCGGTGATATTGAGATCCTCTAGAACCCGATCATTAGTTCTAAGAGAGGTTGAGCCAACTAGACTTCAAGAGGGTACTTACCTCAAGACTCATGCAAGCCTAAAACATAGGGATCCGTTTGTTGTGTATATATGTTTGTTTATACATAAACATCATAAACATCATCAACATCATATGCATGCTCACTAACCATTTCAAGGATTTAGAAATTTATCTTTGTTTTTTTTTGTAGGACATGAATTCTCTCCGAAGAAACACCATGCGAATCAGCTCTGTAAAAGCACATCCTCAACTTCAAGAGCTAGCCTCAAGAGTTCCTGGGGATTCTCCTTTTACCAAGAAGTATGGTCGACTCCTCAGTTTGGCTACATCCAACTTCCAAGAAGAGATGATGTGTGTACTATTTCAATTCTTTGATCTCGTACATCATTGTTTCACTTTCCCGAACTATCAGTTGGTACCTACACTGGAAGAGTTCTCTCTACTCTTAGGGGTGCCCGTGCTTGATCAGATACCGTTCACCAGCCTAGAAGGGATTCCAAAACCTGAAGTCATCGTTGAAGCTTTACATGTGAAAAGGGTCGACGTCATAGCCAATTGGGAGACAAGAAGTGTGGTTAAAGGTTTTTTAGCTAAGTTTCTGTTGGAAAAAGCTCGTTCATTATGGGATGACATGGATTTCCAAGCTTTCGAAGACGTGCTAGCTCTCCTCATTTATGGTTTGGTTCTGTTTCCCAATTCGGACCAATTCATAGACGTTAATGCCATCAAAGTATTTCTCTCTCACAATCCTATACCCACCTTGCTAGGAGACATCTTGCATTGCCTTCATACCCGTACCATGAAGAAAAGAGGTACCCTTTTGTGTTGTATACCCCTACTCGCTAAGTGGTTCACTTCACACCTACCTCAGTCAACACTGAAGAACGAGCAAAGATTGACCTGGTCTCAAAGGATGATGTATCTCACTCACTCTGATATCCGTTGGTGCTCAAGATCTTTGGAAGATATCTCTATCATTGACCGCTGTGGAGAGTTCCCTAATGTACCTTTTCTAGGTATTAGGGGAGGTATCACCTACAACCCGTGTTTAGCTCTTCGGCAATTTGGGTATGCCCGAAGAGACGACCCTCATGAGATGCTCGTCCAGGGTCTGGTTTTCGACTACGACAAAGAAGATCAAGGTTATCATCAGAGGTTTGCACGTGCTTAGGGAATGGTGAACAAGGTAGACAGTAAGACTTTGGGACATAAAAACTCTATCCCTCTCGAGCCTTACCTTAAGTGGGTATGGGCTCGTGCCCAGAGTCTCTTGATGCCTTACCCTTCCATCCTTCCTGTCATCATTGAGCCTGTTATTGAAGAAGACGTCCCATACACCGTTCTTCATCCGGACATGCCTACCTCTCTCGAAGACCTGCAGAAAGCTTGGATTCAGTTGAAGGAAGAACGAGACACCTTTGAAACCCAGTACTACGCCAGTGAGAAGAAGGTTCTAGAGCTCACCAAACTTCTTCATGAAGAGAAAAATTTGAATACTTACATTGCTCCAAAGAGGATGCGCTCGGTTTTTTTGTCTTAAGAATTTTTGTTGTATTTTGTTTCTTTCTTTGTAAGCCCAAGGAGGCATGATGTATTCAAACTTTGTTTTATTTAATATGACGTGTGTTTCTTTTTTGGTTTGGATAAGTTTAAATCTTCTAAATTTCCTTGAAATCATTTGCATATTGCATCTTCATTCATCATAACATCATACAGGTTTCTCATAACAGGCCGCCTTATCCTTCTACTGTTTATTTCAGTGAGATGGACGTTGAACAGACTGTGAAGGATCTTCAAGCGCAGAATGCCCAATTTCAACAAATGCTCATGGCTCTGACAAAAGGGCAAGAGGAGTTGAAGACTCTGCTAGCCAAAGAGAAGAAGAAGAAAACGAAGAAACCAACTGGAGTTGTGATTATGGGAAGAAGGTTTAAAGGGCAGACCAGGCGAACCTTGGACTTTGCAACTTCGTCGGGTGAATGAGATAACCAAGGGGCCGAGACCCAGGAAGTGAACATCGACCCAGTATCCGAAGGAGAGGAAGAGCCTGATTACTCTGAGGAGCAATATCCTCCTACTGATGATAAATACAAACAACTAGAGGATCATTTGAATGCCATGGAGATTCAGAGGGTGCCCAGTTTGGACTTTGAAGAATTAGGACTCATCCTAGGGGTTGTCATCCCACATAAATTCAAGGTCCCAACTTTCGCCAAGTATGATGGTGTTTCCTTCCCGAAACTACATCTGAGGTCATATGTCAAAAAGATTCAACCCCACACGGCTGACAAAAAGCTGTGGGTGCATTTCTTCCAGGAGAGCTTATCGGGGACTCAATTGGATTAGTTCTACCAATTAGAAGGGTCCAATGTCCGTAACTGGGAAGAGTTGACTGCCGCTTTCTATAAACATTATCAATATAATGCTGATTTAGCTCCGACTAGGACACAGTTACAGAGTATGTCTATGGGAACGAATGAGGGTTTCAAAACTTATGCTAAAAAATGGAGAGATCTCGCAGGCAGAGTCCATCCCCCTCTATCCGAAATAGAATTAGTGGATATGTTCCTTGGCACCTTGTCAGGACCATTTTTCAATCACCTGATTGGGAGCTCTTCATATGGGTTTACCGAATTAATCATGACTGGTGAGCGGGTCGAGGCCGGTATAAAAAGCGGCAAAATTCAAAAAGATGCATCCTCAAGTATGGTGAAGAAACCTTTTGTTGGGAAGAAGGAAGTCAGTGTTGTGTATGACCATAAGAATCAAAACAAAACCGACCGCTGTCCGGCAGTAGGGGCTGTTATGATCTCTAATCTTGCGCCAAATCAGCAACGAAATTATCAGCACAAATCAGAAGCGCCCATGAGACGATTTACCCGGATTAACATGACCATGTCTCAAGTGTTGCCACACCTTCTAAGGACCAATCTGGCAATTTTAAAGGAAGCTCCCAAGAACCCCAATACTGCTTCTCCTCGCTACAACCCGAACGCCCGATGTGCCTATCATTCTGGAAGCCCAGGGCACGATACAGATGACTGTTGGGCCTTAAAGAATAATGTGCAAGACCTTATCGATGCGAAGGAGCTTGAATTTGAGTCCCCAGAAATGCCTAATGTAATAAAGGCACCAATGCCCAGACATGGCCAAGGTATCAACGCCATTGATGATGATCGTTTTGTGTCCTCCGTGAATGACTTGGTTACTCCTCTGTTGACTGTTAAACAAAATCTACTGCAAGCCGGCCTATTCCCAGGTTGCGATGAAAATTACCACCTTTGCAAATCTCTGCCGAACGGTTGTTTGTTACTAAAGATAGGCGTCCAACGCCTGATGACCAGTAAAGAAATCCTATTTGAAAAGCTACCTCTTCTCAAAAACTCTAATCAAGATGTTTCGATAATCACCATTTCCGACAATCCTCCCAAGGTCTCCACCAAAAGACCCGTCAGGATTACATCTGCTCCCAGATCTGCACCATTAATCATCTCTATGCCAAGACCAATGCCATACTCCTCAAACAAAGTTGTTCCATGGAGTTATGAGGCTGACGTTTATTACTACGGCGACAGGCAAGATCAGTTGGCTGTCACAAATAAAGTTACGAAAGATATTGATCCTGATATCGGTAACATCACTGGAACCAGCAGAATAACAAGAAGTGGAAGAGTCTTCTCACCTGAGATTTCTCCAAAGACCATTGCTACTCCTGTGATCATCACTATTGCCACTCCTACCGACACCGCCAGTGATACTCCTGCTATTATCCCTACTGCCGATACCAGGGGCAAAGAGGCTTTGGTTGAGCCTTCCCAAGCAAGAGAACGTCCTGAAGTCATCCTTGAAGCTTCTAAAAAAGAAATAGAAGAAATCCTGAAAATAATCAAGAAAAGTGACTACAACATTGTAGAACAATTGGGGCAGACCCCCTCGAAGATATCATTATTGTCCTTACTTCTGTGCTCTGAAACTCACACCAAAGCCTTGGTAAAGTTTCTTAAGACCGCTCACGTGCCCCAGGAGACCTCCATCGACCAATTTGAAGACTGTGTGTCCAGTCTAACTACTGATAACGGATTGGGCTTTTCCGATGCTAATTTAACCGCTAAGGGAAGGAAGCACAATGATGCCTTACATATTTCCATTGAATGCAGGGGCACCACACTTGCCCATGTTTTGGTGGATACCGGTTCATCATTGAATGTATTGCCCAAAAATGCTCTCGACCGACTGGATTGTGAGGGACTCACCTTGAAACCAAGCAACATCATAGTGAGGGCCTTCGATCGCTCCAAGAGGACGATGCATGGAGAAGTTAGCATTCCCATAAAAATTTGGACTCAGACTTTTAACTTAGTTTTCTATGTGATGGACATCCGCCCTTCGTACTCTTATCTATTAGGTCGACCCTGGATCCATGGAGCTAGTGCAGTCACTTCCACCCTACACCAAATGCTAAAATACCCGACCAGAGGGAAGATTATCACAGTTCACGGAGAAGAGGAATACATGGTTAGCCATTTAAACTCTTTCAGGTATGTTGAAATGGATGGTGAATTCATAGAGACTCCCTGTCAGAACTTTGAGGAGGTTACAGCAACGGTCGCAGCAACCAAGTCTACTCCAAAGGTTCCAGAGATTACCAGACCTCCGCTAAAAATGGCTTCATTGAAAGACACTCGAGCAGTAGTCGAAGAGAGAGGATGTACTATCTGGGGTCAGCTTCCGGATATTCCCTACAAGTCCGACAAATTTGGGTTGTGGTTCACTTTAGAGGCTCAGAAAACTGTCTGACGCTCTCGCGCATGGGGACCACCTCTGCGTATCGGCAATCAAGGAGTCAACGCATTAGATGATAGTGATGGCAGCTGTGATATGGATGAATGGATTTTTCCAACTATCGGCGGAGGGCTTAATAATTGGGAGGCGAAGGATTTAATTCCTATTACTTTTATTCAAGAGTAATTGTCTTTTAATATTTTCAGGCTTGTAATATTTAAACAATTCAAACTTTTTTATAAACCTTGTGTCTTACCCGAAGCACAATGGTCCATCTGTAAGGGTTGTCACTTCATACTCATATGTCATTAATGAATCATGGACGTTTTTACATCAAATTTTGTTTTCTTTGTCTTTTCTTTCTTACATTTTATTTCTGTCAAAGGTAGTTATGCTCTTACACACACTCACATATTGAAAATGCATATCTACGTCCACTCAGGATCCCAAGGATAACAGTTCTGCTATGGCCGATTGTGACTTTGAAAATCTGATCTACCAAGTCGACGACGAAGGTGAGGAAGATTATAAAGTGCCAGGAGAGTTGGCCCGGTTGTTGCAACAAGAAGACAAAGCTATTCAGCCTCATGAGGAACCGTTGGATACAATCAACTTGGGTACCGAGGAAGATAAAAAGGAAATCAATGTGGGTGCCAATTTAGATCCAAGTGTCAAGGAGCATCTGATTCAGCTGTTGCACGATTATGTTGAGATCTTCGCCTGGTCATAGGAAGACATGCCAGGACTGGATGCAGACATTGTGGTACATCGTCTGCCTACAAAGGAAGATTGTCCCCCAGTAAAATAGAAGGTTCATCGTATGAGGCCCGACATGTCGGGAAAGATCAAAACAGAAGTTATGAAGCAGTTCAATGCTGGATTTTTGGCTGTCACCTCTTACCCCCAATGGGTGGCCAATGTTGCCCCTGTACCCAAGAAAGATGGTAAAGTGCGGATGTGTGTGGACTACAGATACTTAAATAGGGCAAGCCCCAAAGATGATTTCCCACTTCCCCACATCGACATCCTGATGGATAATACAGCACAACACAAAGTGTTTTCCTTCATGGATGGCTTCTCGGGCTACAACCAAATCAAAATGGCACCTGAGGATATGGAGAAAACGACTTTTGTTACACAGTGGGGCACTTTCTGTTATAAGGTCATGCCATTCGGACTGAAGAATGCTGGGGCGACCCATCAATGTGCTATGGTAGCTTTATTTCATGACATGATACACCATGAGATAGAGGTCTATGTAGACGATATGATAGCCAGGTCGCAAACGGAAGAAGAGCACCTCGATCACCTACAAAAGTTGTTTGAAAGGCTGAAGAAGTACAAGTTGAGATTAAATACGAACAAGTGCACATTCGGAGTACGGTCTGGTAAACTCTTGGGTTTTGTTGTCAGCAACAAAGGTATCGAAGTTGATCCTGCCAAGGTTAAAGCGATACAAGAAATGACGTCTCCTCGTACTGAGAAAGAAGTCAGAGGATTCTTGGGACGTCTGAATTACATAGCCAGGTTTATTTCTCACCTGACAGCTACTTGTGAATAAATCTTCAAACTCTTGAAGAAAGATCAAGTAGTCAGATGGAACGACAAATGCCAAGTTGCTTTTGACAAAATCAAGGAATACCTGCAAGAACCTCTTGTGTTGTTTCCACCTGTCGAAGGAAGGCCGTTAATTTTATATCTAACTGTTTTAGAAAACTCAATGGGGTGTGTGCTGGGGCAGCATGACGAGTCTGGCTGAAAAGAGCATGCTATTTATTACCTGAGCAAAAAGTTTACCGACTGTGAAACAAGATATTCACTGCTCGAGAAAACTTGCTATGCTCTGGCAAGGGCTGCTCGCCGGCTAAGACAGTATATGCTGACCCACACTACTTTGTCGATATCTAAAATGGATATGATAAAGTACATCTTTGAGAAGCCTGCTCTTTCTGGGAGAATATCAAGATGGCAGATGATCCTTACAGAATACGACATATAGTATACTACCCAGAAATCTATAAAGGGCAGTGTATTGGTTGATCATCTTGCTCACCAAGCTGTAGAAGATTATCAGTCCATGAAGTTTGAGTTCCCGAATGAAGACATCATGACATAGGACAACTGTGAAGAGATCAGGCCATATGACGAACCCGAACAAGGATCCCGATGGACCCTGTTCTTTGATGGGGCATCCAACACACTTGGCAATGGTATCGGTGCCGTACCCATATCTCCAGAAGGATGTCATACTCCCTTTACTGCCAGACTTTACTTCAACTGTACAAGCAACATGGTAGAATACGAAGCGTGCATCTTTGGACTCAAGGCCGACATAGACTTGGGGATCAAACACTTGGATGTATTTGGAGATTCAACCTTGGTCATCAGTCAAGTCAAAGGAGAATGGGATACCAAACACCCCAATCTTATCCCTTACAAAGAACATGTGTTGACATTGTTGCCGCATTTCGAGAAGATTACCTTCGAGCATTTCCCGCGAGAAAAAAATCAACTGGCAGACGCATTAGCTACAATGTCATCTATGTTTAAACTTAATTGGGATAACGAGGCTCCTCAAATCTCCATTGAGCGGATGAATGAACCAACCTACTGTCACGAGATTAATACCGAAGAAGTAGTGGACCAGCCTTGGTTTCATGAAGTCAAAAGGTATCTCGAGTCTCTGGAATATCCAGAAGGAGCTTCGGTGAATAACAAGAAATTCCTGGGAAGGTTCTCGGCTAAATTCTTCCTTAGTAACGATATTCTGTACAAACATAGTCATAACTCGGTATTGCTTCGGTGTGTAGACAAAGCTGAGGCTGAAAGGATCATGGGTGAGCTACACGAAGGCACTTTTGGTACACATTCCAGTGGGCATACAATGGCACAGAAAATCCTACGGGCAGGCTATTATTGGTCTACCATGGAAGCGGATTGCTACCAACACTCTCGGACTTGCCATAAGTGCCAAATCTATGCTGACAAAGTGCATGTACCTTCGGTTCTCTGAATTTCTTGATGGCTCCTTGGCCATTTGCTATGTTGGGAATCAATATGATTGGGGAAATCAAGCCAACAGCCTCTGTTGTACCCCAAAATTTGCCCTCGAATTTTTCCTCAAGAAATCACAGCTTCAGGCGTTTCCTAATTTTTCAAACTGGCTCAAGACTCGGTCAAACAAACTTTTCTCATCAGTCATACAAAATTAGGGTTTTACTGATTTTTAGGGCTCTAGAATGTTTCAAACAGTTGGCTTAGGGTTTTGGTTGATTTTGGCTCAACTTCGATCAGGCGAACGCTTCTTTGGCATTTAATCAGGAATTAGGGTTGTTCATGCGCGGTTCCTCAGAAAGATTTAATTCTACGGTGCTTTTCAAGTTATTCCGAGATTTGGATTGACTTCACATGGTTTGACTTAATCAGTAAAAAAAAATTGCACTTGAATGGAATTCGCATTGTGTGATTAAATCAGTGAAAGGATGCATGGGGTTTGAATTTGCAATGTTTGATTAAAGTCATAAAAAGAAAAAAAACGTCTGGGCAATTGCTGTGATTAACTGTTGTTTTGCTTTGGATGTTGGAAACGCCAGGTTTAATTGATCAATACTGAAGCAATGTTTATTTAATTATTTATTATTCTAAGATTAAATGATTGGAATTTATTTTCAATTATTATAATTAAAGAATTATAAATAATAAAACGAACAATTAAAAAGAGGAAAAGAATTAATTGGATAAAAACTTTTATTTATTTTTAAATTGTTTGTACAATTGTTTTGTTTACAAATTGTTTACAACAATGATTTTACAGTAATTTAAACCTAAATAAGACTATCCTAATTTTTTCTAAATCTTCATTTCTTCATCTTTTGCTATTCCTCTCCATTTAATTATTTATCTGCAAAGAAAAGAAGGAAAAAGTCAGTTGAAGCGGATAAACAATTAAAGAGACAGATAAAAATAAAGTTCATCATTAAGGGCAACTGACTGGGATCAGTTAGCCCTCTCTGCAAATCACGGGATTTCTCCCGGTTCATAAAGAAGGGTGAAAATGTTTGCAAATTAAATAAATGCACAAAAGTTAAATTGCACAATTTCAAAATTTGTCAAAGCTGCATAATTTCCAAAATCTCAAACAGCATGAGCAAGTGCAAAATCCAAAGGAAAATTGAACTAGAACTACAAAGTCCAAACTGAGTTCTAATGTCAAACTAAACAAAAGCTGTCCAAAGGATGTCAAGTACAAAGGGCCATCAAAATGCAGGGAAGCTGTCAAAAGAGATATGCAAATATGCAGAGAAGACATAAAGTGCAGAGTTAAACCACATGTGCAAGCAAACATAATTCATTTTCATCATTTCCCAAGTGCTTCCCTTTCAGAAAAGTACAAACATAAACATATAATATGCTTAAAAATTGTACTGGAGAGAGAAAGAAGAGAGAAAAGTGTTTAGGCTTACAGGTTTGGCTTTAGGCATAAAAGATATAAAACTGCTAACACATATCAGAGAAAGGGGGGAATCAAAAGAAAACAATACAAACTGAGAGAAAACCAGCAAGGCCTGCCTCCAAGACATTTTTCAAAACCTCACAAAAAGCCTCATATGTTTCCATACAAGCCTAAACTGGTATCAACCTGCATTAACTGAAGCCAAAACATAAAAAACCTCAAACAAACTGTCAAAAAACCCTCCAGACCCAAAACCTGCATAAGCCTTTAACCTGCACCAAACTGAAGCCAAGCTTCAGAACCAGAAAAAGCCTAAGACAACATCAAGCCTTACTACTCAAAACGCCTACCCTGTCCAAGCCAAAAACATGAACTCACAACCTGCATAAACCTTGATACAAACAGTTATGCCTAAACTGATAAACCAAAACCAGTAAGACCTTTCAAGCACACAAAAAACCATCCAAGGCCAAAACCTGTATCCAAGCACAAAAAGCCTCACAACCTGTCAAACAAAGCTCATAACCAGCCTAAAATGCTAAAACTTGTGATGCTAAAACACAAACTGCAACATAAACCAGTCTCCACGCCTAAAACACCATCAGCTTGTCAAACCTACTGAAAGCAAATTCCAAACACCAACTCTAAGCCCTCAGAACATTGTCATCATTGGGCAAACATATGAATCAAACACTTTAGCATCTCACCATAAACACAACATTCAAGCATTCAACATACCAACCAACAATCTAAACCAGTAAAGCCATAGACCTTCATTTCAAACCTTCCAAACTAAAGCATTCGAGGCAACACAAAGGCCTCAGAAAAGTTTTCTTCATAGGAAAATCAAATAGGCAACAGAAGCAAAGTATCGAGGCAACCAGAAGAGAAGTAAAAAGAAGCATCTCAGTATATCAAGCTCTCAAGTGGTCATCATCAAGCATATCAATAAAACAATATTCAAGCATACAGGAAAGGCATCAAGACAGCAAGAGAAGAAGAAAAGAGTTTAAACCCAACAAAAGGCAAAGGTATCTCAAGGCAACATAAGCATGTAAGCCAAGTTAACAGAAGAAGAGAAAAAAAAAGGGCGAAATCATAAGGGGTTCTCAGCCATTGTCATCATTAAACCCTAAAAGGGAAAAGAAGAATACAGAGTACCGTGGATAGCTCAGCATCGCTTCCTCCACCCTCAGCCGCCTAGAGCACCTCCAAGCGCCTCCCGGATCCCTCCTCCGTCTCAAAAAGGTAGCCTTCCTATATTCCTTGCATGCATGTCAAAATAACAAAAGAAAACACATAAATCAAAGTCCAACCGAAACTAAAAAATCAAAAGATATAATGAAAACCCTAAACGCGAGGAGGACAGAGTTCAAACCTTGCAAGTGTCACCTAAACGGTCCATTGGAGGGAGAAAAGGGAACGGTGGCGTTGGTGGCAGGCATCAAGGCATGAGAAGACAAAGAGGACGAACAAAGGAGAATGGCGCCGTTTTCTATAACCCTAGCTTTTTCCCCAATATGAAACAAATTCTCATAACCCTAAAACGTTTGTTTCAGAAGTCAGTGGGCCTTGCCCATTTTAAACGCCTAAGCCCAAAACGTTTTCCTAAGATTAACACCCCCATCCTGCTTCTGAGTGTTTTTTGGTTTGGGCCTATAAATCCCCTTTGAGCCCATTTGCCTCTTTCCCTTTTTTATTATTTCATTCAAACTAAAAAAAGATTTCTATTCTATTTTCTTTTTATAATTTAACTCTTTTTAATAATAATATTGTCAATACTTTCATTATAACTAAAATACTTGAATATTAAAAAATTTTAAGATTAAAACTTTTTCTTTCTTGTTTTTTTTTTTTGCTTTTATTAAAACTATTTATTTAAATGCAAACTTTGTACATAAAACGGTATTACACAATATAATTAAAATTGAAAACACTTTTTTCTTTCTTTTAATTAAAATACCTCTTTTGTATATATTAAACAAAAATATAAAGATACAAATTTATATCAAATGTAAATAATAATTTTCAAACTTAGAACATTTTCTTTTCTTTTAGTAAATTTTATTTTTGTACATATTGAAGAAATATACAAAAACTACAAAAGATTAAATAAAGAAAACATCTAATTCTTTTCATTAGTTAAACAATACTTAATAATACACATTAAATTCACATTTCCGCACTTGTAAATAATTCTCATATACGTACACGTACACTTACACAATATACTTACATTTGATACATTATACATTTGCTTATTTTGTATATTCGTTACATTTACACTTTTACAGCAATTCGATTTGGTTGTAAATTATTGGACACTACATTCCTAAAGTCTCATCCCCATTTGTGAATTTGTACCCCCACTCCTGGATACTATTTGTAATAGCGTAGACTTTAAATTCTTGCAATTTACCGCTTTCCAATTATACCATGGTTAGACCTAGGGTTTGCATGTACATAAAATGAAACGCTAGATAACCTAATACAAAGACAAATACATGAAATCAATACACAATCACACTTGCACCCCCTAGGGTAATCCCACATGTTGCCTTCCAAAATGGGCCATGCTTGCACGTCGAGTTTCTTTGGCAAAACAAATTCAAATGATCATAAGTCCCTCGATGACGCTTTCGAAAGTTGCCTAAACGGAATGATCAAGTCCCTTCAAAGAAAATTGCCAAAGACACTTGGCACCATTGAATTCATGGTCCATACAATGACCCGCGCCCGTCCCGTTAAACATCCTAAACGCAAGATTGTCCATCAAATTCAATGGTGGAAGAAAATTGTTAAAAAGGGTTGAAAACATAGAGAAAACCTTAGAGTACAATAGGGGTAGACAAAACTCTTAGTTACTTGAGATCAACTTGCAAAAACACTTGCCTTCTTTTCAAAAACCACACTTCATACACACTTTCAAAACAAACTCTCAAAAACATTTGAAACGTCTTTTCGAAAAGATACACACCTTTGTAAAACATTCGAGTAAAGAATTGTTACAAGGGTTGCCTAAGACAAGGCATCTTCTTCAAAAACATTTTCAAACACACACACATACACCAAAATTTCAAAGCAATTGAAAATCAAGGCAAGTGATCTAAAAACCGAGTAACTAAGAGCCCATGGATAACCATGGATGAAAAGGGTGCTAATACCTTCCCTTTTCATAATCTACCCCCCGAACCCACGAAATATCTTAAAAGGTTTTTGCTGTGCTTTTTAACCTTTCCTTTAGGATAAAATAAAAAGTCGGTGGCGACTCTTGCTCAACCGAACAAGTGCGAATACAAACGCAAACCTCAAGTCAGTTCTCCCACCGTATCACAGAACTGGAGACTCTGCTGGGGAGAAACTTAAAAGTGGGGTTACCTTAGGGTTTAGATCACCTTTACTTTCTTGCTTTAATTGACTTGATTGCTTTATCTTTTGGGTTCTTGTTTGGGTTTGTTGTAAATCCTACACCCGGATTTGGGGCACCTTTTTAGTTAAATAGCAAAAAACTGTGAGGGAACTGTGCGGGGTATACCGACATGGTTGAAGCAGTAAGCTATGTTAGTGTGACATATTTGTGAGTACCGGTAACCCTTGAGTTCAATCTAGGAGAGTACGGGGCCGCTGAGTGATGTCGTGAAGCACTAACAAACTCTTAGAACCTTAATTGACCATCTTAGCCTTTTTAGGGGTAGTGAGATGACCGACTTTGGTGAAGTTCAAAGTTGGTAGATACTCGATACTACACTCATTTGAGGGTTGTTTTCTTGGAATATTTTGGTCGCCAGTAAGCGGCTAAACCGAAACAATGAACACAGAAAACAATCCAATGATATTGAGCTCTTTAGAACCCGGTTTCTATTTTAGGACAAGATGAGCCAACTGACTTCAAGAGGGTAGTACCTGAACCTCATGCAAGCCTAAACCTAAGGACTTGTTTGCTTTGTGTGAATACGTTTGTCTATATATACACTCACTTGCTTTTTGCATACATGTACATAACATCATGACATCATACCATAGCATTTTCAATAACCTTTTCGAGGATATCGAAGGTTCTTTTGATGCAGGGTTACATTGAACCAGACGTCTACCAAGGGGCAAGAGGTTTCTCCTCTAACCAATGCCAATCAAAGATCAAGTACAATAACTTGAATCAGTGGCTATGACCCACTCGACATGGTGAGCTTGATTCTCGTGGAAAAACATCCACCAGTGCACAGTTCTCCGATCAAAGTTCAAGTGCAACAACTTGAATCAGTGGCTATGACCCACTCGACATGGTGAGCTTTATTCTCGTGGAAAGACATCCACCGGTGCAAAGTTCTCCAATCAAAGATTGAAGTTCAACCTCTAACATTCTCTTGTGTTTACCCCAAGAGATCCTTGAAAACATTGCATATATATCACACATATCATTGCATAACAGGTTTCTCCCATACAGGTCTTCTTATCTTCTTACTGTTTATTTCAGTAAGATGGATATGGAACAAACGGTGAAAGATCTCCAGGATCAAAATGCTCAATTCCAACAAATGCTGCTGGCTATGGGGAAAGGGCAAGAGGATCTGACAGCTCTCCTTCTCAAAGACAAGAAGAAGAAGTCCAAGAAGGCAGCCTGCATCCTGAACTTGAGGAGAAGGCCTAAGACCCAAGACCTTGCAACTCCATCCAACACAGGAGGTAGTCTTGAAGAAGACCACAATGTGGAGATTGTTGAAGAAGAAGCTGACTACTCCGAGGGGAAATATCCTCTCGTTGATGACAAATACAAAGAGTTGGAGGATCGCCTCAGTGCTATGGAGATCCAACAAATACCTGGCTTAGATCTAGGAGACATGGGCCTAGTTCCTGGATTGGTCATCCCATCAAAGTTCAAAGTTCCTACCTTTGCTCTGTACGATGGAGTCTCTTTCCCTAAGATGCATCTAAGGTCTTATGTCCGCAAGATTCAACCATACACAGCTGATAAGAGGCTTTGGATCCATTTCTTCCAAGAAAGTCTGGTAGAGGCTTAACTCGAGTGGTTCTATCAATTGAAGAGTTATCGCATCCACACCTGGGAAGATCTAGCCAGGGCTTTTTACGAACAGTATCAGTACAATGCTGATCTCGCACCAACTCGAATGCAATTGCAGAGCATGACCATGGGTTCTGACGAGAGCTTCAAGGGATACGCCCAAAAGTGGAGAGATCTGGCTGGTAGGGTGCAACCCCCTTTAACTGACAGAGAGTTGATTGACATCTTCATGGGAACTTTGACAGGGCCTTTCTTCAAGCACTTAATTGGAAGTTCCTCAGCTGGGTTCACCGAGCTAATACTGACCGGCGAAAGGGTCGAAGCTGGCATCAAAAGTGGAAAGATCCAAGGAGCTACAACCTCCGATACTCGGATAATTCCTTACAACGGAAAGAAGGAGTCTAATGCCGCGAGCAGTCAAAAAGGTCGTCTTGACCAACATGTAGGGGCAGTCGTGATCTCTAACCCTACACTTGCTCAGCAAAGACAGGGGCATCAACATAAGGAGGTCGCACCTAAGAGGCAATTCACCAAGATCAACATGTCACTGTCTCAAGCACTACAACACTTGTTGAAGAGGGACACGATTATATTGAGGGCTCCTCTCCGGAACCCAAATACTTCTGCTCCTACCTATCATCCCAGTGAAAGATGTGAATACCACTCTGATAGCCCGGGGCATGATACCAATAACTGTTGGCCTCTGAAGAACAAGATCCAAGACATGATTGATGCCAAGGAGATCGAGTTTGACTCCCCAGGGACCCCAGCATGATCACTGCTCCTATACCAGCTCATTGAGATTGTGTTTGTTTCATTCTGAATTTTCAAAGTTGTAATCTTTTGTCATTCAAACAATTATCTTTTAATGTTAAACTGTGTTTCATTATTGCATTGCATATGTTTGTCTTGAATTCATTCATTCGTTTTCACTATTCTTATGTTTTCTTTATGATATTTAACTCTTGATAAAAAGCTGCAAGCCTTTAGAGGGAGGATGACGAAACAATACCATAATCTCATACAGTATGCTTTTGGACAGACCTCGCTGATGATGTACAGGCATTTCTTTCAATTCCCAAACACTGGAGTTATAAGGAAGTTAATCCCTAGTCAACCCCTTCGAGCCAAAGAAGTAGGAGTTTTATGTTCTAAACGATCAAAACCTTTGATATAAACCTGGGGCATGGTAGTATCTCAGTTAATTCAAAAGAAAATGCGCATTGAAGTCGCAAACTCTCAGTTCGTAATACAACAAACGATGTCAAAGAAAAAGAAGAGCGTTCCTTTGGAATCAAAAGACAAGGGTGGTTCCCTATCACATAGGCAGTCAATCTCTCAAAAGAGAAAAGCCCACCAAGCCAAAACCTATAAAGGAGGTTTAAGAAAGCTGGGGCATCCCGCTGACTATAATCTCGAAAGCGGGAACAGTCAGGCAAAAGTTAGGGATAACAAATCAAAATCAAAATAGTGAGGTCATTACAAATCCTCAACAACATGAAAAATGTTGCAAAGAAAAAGGAGATGATGACTGTCTCCCAAATTCAAACTGGTGAACCATCACCCAAAAGGTCGTCCCAAACTCAGAACAGAGCGCGACGCACAATTAACTGAGCTTAGGTGTGAAGAACATCACGAAGAGCGGGTGGGTACAAATATACTTTGAGCCTTTATCCTTTGTTTCTTAAACCGTGATCCAGGCCACGTTACAACCCTTTAAAAGTCCTAATTGAAGCATGGGTTAGTTCGAAAGCATACTGTTACAAAAAGGTATCCTGACTCCTGTAAGGCTTTGCTCTAAGATCTTGTGTTGACTTGTCTTATAAAAAGTTTTCTGCTAAAAAATGCATTTTGCAAAACTTCGAGACAAACATAACCTTGCATTTCTTGAATATCACTGTCTGCATTTGGCTTTTTGTTTGACAGCGAAGAATTTCATACAGCGAAGGTTCCGAGGAACGAAAACTCTCTCAGTGAACAGAATCACTTCAAAAAGATGACACTTCCATTACAAATCTCCTATCAACAAGGGGCATGGCATGTCAACATCCTATCAACCTGGGGAAGTCCAGTCAAGATTTCAAGAAATCTCTCAATCCGCAGAGTAATCTGATTCAAGACTCCTTCATCACCACTTGGGGCATTCGAATGTCAAAAGTACTCAACAATTCCCTCATCACCTCAGAAGATTGATATAGTTCAATATGTGACCCAGATTTGGCGACATTCTATAACTCATTCAGACTTCCTTCAAGATATAGTTCAAGATGTGACCCAGATTTGGCGACATTCTATAACTCATTCCAGATTCATTCCAGATGTAGTTCAGATGTGACCCAAGATTTGGAGACATTCTATAACTCATTCAGAGATTCCTCCAAGATATAGTTCAAGATGTGACCCAGATTTGGCGGCATTCTATAACTCATTCCAGATTCATTCCAGATATAGTTCAAGATGTGACCCAGATTTGGCGACATTCTATAACTCATTCAGACTTCCTTCAAGATATAGTTCAAGATGTGACCCAGATTTGGCGACATTCTATAACTCATTCCAGATTCATTCCAGATGTAGTTCAAGATGTGACCCAGATTTGGCGACATTCTATAATTCGTTCAAGATTTCCTTCTAGAAATAGTTCAAGATGTGACCCAAGATTTGGCGACATTCTATAACTTATTCAAGATTTCCTTTCAGATATAGTTCAAATGTGACCCCGATTCAGCGACATTCCGTAACTTATTCAGATTTCCTTCCAGATATAGTTCCAGATATGACCCAGAGATGGCGACATTCCGCAACTCATTCAGACCCTGCTTCCAGAAATAGTTCAGATGTGACCCAGATTTGGCGACATTCTATAACTTATTCAGATTTGTTTCTAGAGATAGTTCAAGATGTGACCCAGAGATGGCGACGTTCAGTAACTTATTCCAGATCAACACCTTCAGCAAAGCTAAAACTTCCAACTATCAATCCCCAAGCAGATTGAAGACTCTCATTCTTAGTTCCCCACAGAATATTCGAATGTTCTCCGGTGCAGATCTCCTCAAAACAGGAATTCCCCAATAGTTTGGCATACAACCCAAGCTTCTGATTCCCCAACAGTGGTCACAGGACTTCTCATTTTCAACGATCAAAAGATTCTGGCCCTCCACAACAGCAGCTAAGGATTTGCTCTCCCCGGCAGCAGTCAAGATTCTTTTATCTTCAGTCATCCAGGATTCATCTATCCTCAGCAAGACATCTCATCAGCTTACATGCGCATTCATCACATTCATGTCATAAACATTGATGTCACATACATTGCATCACGCATCATGACATTGCATAACAACTAACCCTTTACCTTTTCAGGTAAGATCAGTCGACAGACAAAGATCATTTTCCGAGATTCGTCCAGAAATAGTTCAGATGTGACCCGGACATGGCGACATTCTGATACCTATTCCAGATTCACTCAGAGACAATTCAGATGTGACCCAGACACGACGACATTATGATACTTATTCCAGATTCACTCAGATGCAGTTTTACACGGACGCATCGTCAGGAAACCCTACACCGGTTCCTCTTCCACTTCAAGACTTCTGAAAACAGCTCACGGATTCTTCCCAACAACGGATGTTAATCTATCGCTTGTTCAGACTCTTCTCAACTTTTGAAAACAGTTTACGGACACTTCCCAACAACGGATGCTGCTCTATTGCTTATTCAACTTCAAGACTTCTGAAAACAGTTTATGGATTCTTCCCAACAACGGATGTTAATCTATTACTTGTTCAGATGCAACTTTTGAAAACAGTTTACGGACGCTTCCCAACAACGGATGCTGCTCTATTGCTTATTCAACTTCAAGACTTCTGAAAATAGTTTATGGATTCTTCCCAACAACGGATGTTAATCTATTACTTGTTCAGATGCAACTTTTGAAAACAGTTTACGGACGCTCCCAACAACGGATGCTGCTCTATTGCTTATTCAACCTCAAGACTTCTGAAAACAGTTCACGGGTTCTCCAGTAACGGATGTTAACCTATCGCTTGTTCAGATTCTCCTCCAGACCTCTGAAAACAGTTTACGGTTTCCTCCCAGCAACGGATGTTAATCTATCGCTTGTTCAGACTCTTCTCAACCTCTGAAAACAGTTCACGGATTCTCCAGACACGGATGTCAATCTATTGCTGGCTCAGACCCCCAGTTCAGAGATGTTCCAAAACATGGAGGCTTTTTTGATACTCGTCCACTTACCATTGACATACAGTTCAACATTTCCAAATGGCATCTTTAAGCCCATTTCCAGATGGCATCTTTAAGCCCATCCTCCAACAAACGTTTCTAAATGGCATCTTTAAGCCCATTCTCGGATGGCATCTCTAAGCCCATCCCCCGACAAGATTCTATCGCATCAGATGGCATCTTTAAGCCCATCACCAAATGGCATCTTTAAGCCCATTCACCTCTACCATCATTTCACCGAGTGCAAATTTTCTGGGAACTTTAGTGTCCAATCTCCTTTTACCTTCGAGTCGCGAAAGGCAAACTTGCCAATCTAACTCTTCAGGTTCAAGAAGATTGAACAGGGGCAACTGTTGTACCCCAAAATTTGCCCTCGCATTTTTCCTCAAGAAATCACAGCTTCAGGCGTTTCTTGATTTTTCAAACTGGCTCAAGACTCGGTCAAACAGACTTTTCTCATCAGTCAGACAAAATTAGGGTTTTACTGATTTTCAGGGCTCTAGAATGTTTCAAACAGTTGGCTTAGGGTTTTGGTTGATTTTGGCTCAACTTCGATCAGGCGAGCGCTTCTTTGGCATTTAATCAGGAATTAGGGTTGTTCATGCGCGGTTCCTCAAAGATTTAATTCTACGGTGCTTTTCAAGTTATTCCGAGATTTGGATTGACTTCACATGGTTTGACTTAATCAGTAAAAAAAAATTGCACTTGAATGGAATTCGCATTGTGTGATTAAATCAGTGAAAGGATGCATGGGGTTTGAATTTGCAATGTTTGATTAAAGTCATAAAAGGAAAAAAAAACGTCTGGGCAATTGCTGTGATTAGCTGTTGTTTTGCTTTGGATGTTGGAAACACCAGGTTTAATTGATCAATACTGAAGCAATGTTTATTTAATTATTTATTATTCTAAGATTAAATGATTGGAATTTATTTTCAATTATTATAATTAAAGAATTATAAATAATAAAACGAACAATTAAAAAGAGGAAAAGAATTAATTGGATAAAAACTTTTATTTATTTTTAAATTGTTTGTACAATTGTTTTGTTTACAAATTGTTTACAACAATGATTTTACAGTAATTTAAACCTAAATAAGACTATCCTAATTTTTTCTAAATCTTCATTTCTTCATCTTTTGCTATTCCTCTCCATTTAATTATTTATCTGCAAAGAAAAGAAGGAAAAAGTCAGTTGAAGCGGATAAACAATTAAAGAGACAGATAAAAATAAAGTTCATCATTAAGGGCAACTGACTGGGATCAGTTAGCCCTCTCTGCAAATCACGGGATTTCTCCCGGTTCACACAAAGAAGGGTGAAAATGTTTGCAAATTAAATAAATGCACAAAAGTTAAATTGCACAATTTCAAAATTTGTCAAAGCTGCATAATTTCCAAAATCTCAAACAGCATGAGCAAGTGCAAAATCCAAAGGAAAATTGAACTAGAACTACAAAGTCCAAACTGAGTTCTAATGTCAAACTAAACAAAAGCCGTCCAAAGGATTTCAAGTACAAAGGGCCATCAAAATGCAGGGAAGCTGTCAAAAGAGATATGCAAATATGCAGAGAAGACATAAAGTGCAAAGTTAAACCACATGTGCAAGCAAACATAATTCATTTTCATCATTTCCCAAGTGCTTCCCTTTCAGAAAAGTACAAACATAAACATATAATATGCTTAAAAATTGTACTGGAGAGAGAAAGAAGAGAGAAAAGTGTTTAGGCTTACAGGTTTGGCTTTAGGCATAAAAGATATAAAACTGCTAACACATATCAGAGAAAGGGGGGAATCAAAAGAAAACAATACAAACTGAGAGAAAACTAGCAAGGCCTGCCTCCAAGACATTTTTCAAAACCTCACAAAAAGCCTCATATGTTTCCATACAAGCCTAAACTGGTATCAACCTGCATTAACTGAAGCCAAAACATAAAAAACCTCAAACAAACTGTCAAAAAACCCTCCAGACCCAAAACCTGCATAAGCCTTTAACCTGCACCAAACTGAAGCCAAGCTTCAGAACCAGAAAAAGCCTAAGACAACATCAAGCCTTACTACTCAAAAGGCCTACCCTGTCCAAGCCAAAAACATGAACTCACAACCTGCATAAACCTTGATACAAACAGTTATGCCTAAACTGATAAACCAAAACCAGTAAGACCTTTCAAGCACACAAAAAACCATCCAAGGCCAAAACCTGTATCCAAGCACAAAAAGCCTCACAACCTGTCAAACAAAGCTCATAACCAGCCTAAAATGCTAAAACTTGTGATGCTAAAACACAAACTGCAACATAAACCAGTCTCCACGCCTAAAACACCATCATCTTGTCAAACCTACTGAAAGCAAATTCCAAACACCAACTCTAAGCCCTCAGAACATTGTCATCATTGGGCAAACATATGAATCAAACACTTTAGCATCTCACCATAAACACAACATTCAAGCATTCAACATACCAACCAACAATATAAACCAGTAAAGCCATAGACCTTCATTTCAAACCTTCCAAACTAAAGCATTCGAGGCAACACAAAGGCCTCAGAAAAGTTTTCTTCATAGGCAAATCAAATAGGCAACAGAAGCAAAGTATCGAGGCAACCAGAAGAGAAGTAAAAAGAAGCATCTCAGTATATCAAGCTCTCAAGTGGTCATCATCAAGCATATCAATAAAACAATATTCAAGCATACAGGAAAGGCATCAAGACAGCAAGAGAAGAAGAAAAGAGTTTAAACCCAACAAAAGGCAAAGGTATCTCAAGGCAACATAAGCATGTAAGCCAAGTTAACAGAAGAAGAGAAAAAAAAAGGGCGAAATCATAAGGGGTTCTCAGCCATTGTCATCATTAAACCCTAAAAGGGAAAAGAAGAATACAGAGTACCGTGGATAGCTCAGCATCGCTTCCTCCACCCTCAGCCGCCTAGAGCACCTCCAAGCGCCTCCCGGATCCCTCCTCCGTCTCAGAAAGGTAGCCTTCCTATATTCCTTGCATGCATGTCAAAATAACGAAAGAAAACACATAAATCAAAGTCCAACCGAAACTAAAAAATCAAAAGATATAATGAAAACCCTAAACGCGAGGAGGACAAAGTTCAAACCTTGCAAGTGTCACCTAAACGGTCCATTGGAGGGAGAAAAGGGAACGGTGGCGTTGGTGGCAGGCATCAAGGCATGAGAAGACAAAGAGGACGAACAAAGGAGAATGGCGCCGTTTTCTGTAACCCTAGCTTTTTCCCCAATATGAAACAAATTCTCATAACCCTAAAACGTTTGTTTCAGAAGTCAGTGGGCCTTGCCCATTTTAAACGCCTAAGCCCAAAACGTTTTCCTAAGATTAACACCCCCATCCTGCTTCTGAGTGTTTTTTGGTTTGGGCCTATAAATCCCCTTTGAGCCCATTTGCCTCTTTCCCTTTTTTATTATTTCATTCAAACTAAAAAAAGATTTCTATTCTATTTTCTTTTTATAATTTAACTCTTTTTAATAATAATATTGTCAATACTTTCATTATAACTAAAATACTTGAATATTAAATATTTTTAAGATTAAAACTTTTTCTTTTTGTTTTTTTTTGCTTTTATTAAAACTATTTATTTAAATGCAAACTTTGTACATAAAACGGTATTACACAATATAATTAAAATTGAAAACACTTTTTTCTTTCTTTTAATTAAAATACCTCTTTTGTATATATTAAAAAAAAATATAAAGATACAAATTTATATCAAATGTAAATAATAATTTTCAAACTTAGAACATTTTCTTTTCTTTTAGTAAATTTTCTTTTTGTACATATTGAAGAAATATACAAAAACTACAAAAGATTAAATAAAGAAAAATTCTAATTCTTTTCATTAGTTAAACAATACTTAATAATACACATTAAATTCATATTTCCGCACTTGTAAATAATTCTCATATACGTACACGTACACTTACACAATATACTTACATTTGATACATTATACATTTGCTTATTTTGTATATTCGTTACATTTACACTTTTACCGCAATTCGATTTGGTTGTAAATTATTGGACACTACATTCCTAAAGTCTCATCCCCATTTGTTAATTTGTACCCCCACTCCTGGATACTATTTGTAATAGCGTAGACTTTAAATTCTTGCAATTTACCGCTTTCCAATTATACCATGGTTAGACCTAGGGTTTGCATGTACATAAAATGAAACGCTAGATAACCTAATACAAAGACAAATACATGAAATCAATACACAATCACACTTGCACCCCTAGGGTAATCCCACATGTTGCCTTCCAAAATGGGCCATGCTTGCACGTCGAGTTTCTTTGGCAAAACAAATTCAAATGATCATAAGTCCCTCGATGACGCTTTCGAAAGTTGCCTAAACGGAATGATCAAGTCCCTTCAAAGCAAATTGCCAAAGACACTTGGCACCATTGAATTCATGGTCCATACGATGACCCGCGCCCGTCCCGTTAAACATCCTAAACGCAAGATTGTCCATCAAATTCAATGGTGGAACAAAATTGTTAAAAAGGGTTGAAAACATAGAGAAAACCTTTGAGTACAATAGGGGTAGACAAAACTCTTAGTTACTTGAGATCAACTTGCAAAAACACTTGCCTTCTTTTCAAAAACCACACTTCATACACAGTTTCAAAACAAACTCTCAAAAACATTTGAAACGTCTTTTCGAAAAGATACACACCTTTGTAAGACATTCGAGTAAAGAATTGTTACAAGGGTTGCCTAAGACAAGGCATCTTCTTTAAAAACATTTTCAAACACACACACATACACCACAATTTCAAAGCAATCGAAAATCAAGGCAAGTGATCTAAAAACCGAGTAACTAAGAGCCCATGGATAACCATGGATGAAAAGGGTGCTAATACCTTCCCTTTTCATAATCTACCCCCCGAACCCATGAAATATCTCAAAAGGTTTTTGCTGTGCTTTTTAACCTTTCCTTTAGGATAAAATAAAAAGTCGGTGGCGACTCTTGCTCAATCGAACAAGTGCGAATACAAACGCAAACCTCAAGTCAGTTCTCCCACCGTATCACAACCTCCAATGGACACCGCTTTATCTTAGTGGCCATCGACTATTTTACAAAGTGGGTTGAGGTAGCTTCCTTTACTTCCGTTACCAAAAATGTGGTCGCCCGTTTCGTCAAGCAGAATCTCATCTGTCGGTACGGTATCCCAGAGATAATCATCACTGATAATGGTACAAATATGAATAATACTATGATCACCGCCTTGTATGAGCAATTCAAGATTCAGCATCACAATTCTTCCCCTTACCGGCAAAAGATGAATGGTGCTGTGGAAGCTGCTAAAAAACCATTAAGAAGATCATACAGAAAATGACAGTCACATACAAAGACTGGCATGAGATGTTACCGTTCGCTCTCCACGGGTATCATACCACGGCTCGCACATCAACTGGGGCAACACCTTTTTCTCTCGTATACGGCATGGAAGTTGTCTTGCCTATTGAGGTCCATATCCCCTCTCTAAGAATCATGAAGGATGCTGGTTTGAATGAAGAAGATTGGATTCAAATTCGGTTTGACCAACTAAACTTGATTGATGAGAAGAGGCTTACAGCTATCTGTCATGGTCAGATGTACCAAAAACTCATGATCATAGCTTTTAATAAAAAGGTCAAGCGTCAGGTATATCGGGTTGGTGACCTGGTAATCAAGCGTATCATTTTGCTACAAGGTGATCCCAAGGGAAAATGGACCCCTACATATGAAGGGACATTTGTAATCAAAAGCATTTTCTCTGGTGGAGCAATGATCTTGACTACTATGGATGGCGACGACCTCCCGCATCCGGTAAACACGGACATCGTTAAAATATACTACTCATGATCAAAGACCTGCTTGGTTGACTGGCCTAGGCAAAAATAAGGGCTTCCCGACGAACCAAAAGGGTTCAGGCAAAAATAAGGGATGAAAATAAAAAAAATCTGTACACCCGGCAAGTTGAAAAACCGAAAGGGCGGCTTGGGCAAAAAAGGGTATCCCGGTGGACTGAAAACCCGAGAGGGCGGTCCAGGCAAAAGTTAGGGATTAAAGCATATGACTATGTCCCATTGAATCATCTGGCAAACAATCTTCAGCGGCAACCAATCAACTCAATTGGCTCTAAATCAATCCAATCGACTTCGTCAAGGCAACTAGCGGACAAGGCATTCAGAGACATGAAGGCTATAGCAGAATAGGAACCCCATGGGGATTATTTCACATAGCTACCTTTTCTTTGTATCAATTTTCATTTTTTACGACGACATTCTCTTGCTAGAATACTCTTCTCATTGTACAAAAAACACTTGTTCAAGTTAATACAAAGATATCCCCTTTGAAAGTGCAAAACCATCTGTTTTTCTTTATTTTATTTACAAAAACGTCCAATGATTTATTTTTGAACATATACATTTGAATGTGATTACTTTTACAAATGAATAAAAAAAAACGGAAAGACAATTACTAATGACTTTAAGAAATAGAGTAATATCTATGAGCCATTCCATAACATCCCCGCAGGTATTTTCTTCAACCAAAGCAAAAAAATTTTCCAACCACTGGTCCAAAGTGTCTCCAGCAAATTGCCCAACTTCTCAGATTTCCCCAGCAGGATATCACAAGCAATGTCTGGCTTTTCCCTTCTGCCACAGAGCATTTACCTGGAAATTCACCCATCAGTAATTCAGAGGGGGTTTATTTTCCCCACTTCCAGCAACGCTACAACACAAACAATCTTTAGTTCTCATACCTTCGCATACATACGTCATAACATTGGCAACTCAAGTGCATACAATGCAATCTCATTTATTTTGAGAGGCAAACATCATACCATGCATCGCGTACATCATAGCATTGCATACAATTAACTCTTCACCTTTTTACAGGACAAAAACATTTGACAATTATTATCAATAAATTTCTGACAGATACAAATCTTTAACAAGTCAAATACATATCAGTTTCCGAGAAAAGGCTGATTTTTACTGGTTCAGATAAATCTCTCAACGGTTTATTCTGATTTGTCTTCAGATTTCACTAATTCAGATAAATCTTTCAACGGTTTATTTTGATTCGTCTCCAGATTTTTACTGGTTCAGATAAATCGCTCAACGGTTTATTCTGATTCATTTCCATATTTTTACTAGTTCAGAAAAACCTCTCAACGGTTTATTCTGATTCATTTCAAGATTTTTACTGGTTCAGATAAATCTCTCAACGGTTTATTCTGATTCATTTCCATATTTTTACTGGTTCAGATAAATCTCTCAACGGTTTATTCTGATTCATCTCCAGATTTTACTGTTTCAGATAAATCTCTCACCGGTTTATTCTGATTCATTTCCAGATTTTTACTGGTTCAGATAAATCTCTCAACGGTTTATTTTGATTCATCTCCAGATTTTTACTGGTTCAGATAAATCTCTCAACGGTTTATTCTGATTCGTCTCTAGATTTTTACTGGTTCAGATAAATCTCTCAACGGTTTATTCTGATTCGTCTCCAAATTTTTACTAGTTCAGATAAATCTCTCAACGGTTTATTCTGATTCGTCTCCAGATTTTTACTGGTTCAGATAATTCTCTCAACGGTTTATTCTGATTCGTCTCCAGATTTTTACTAGTTCAGATAAATCTCTCAACGGTTTATTCTGATTCATCTCCAGATTTTTACTGGTTCAGATAAATCTCTCAACGGTTTATTCTGATTCGTCTACAGACTTTACTGGTTCAGATAAATCTCTCAACAGTTTATTCTGATTCATCTCCAGACTTTACTGCTTCAGATAAATCTATCAACGGTTTATTCTGATTCATCTCCAGATTTTTATTGGTTCAGATAAATCTATCAACGGTTTATTCTGATTCATCTCCAGATTTTTACTAGTTCAGATAAATCTCTCAACGGTTTATTCTGATTCGTCTCCAGATTTTTACTAGTTCAGATAAATCTCTCAACGGTTTATTCTGATTCATCTCCATATTTTACTGTTTCAGATGAATCTCTCGACAATTTATTCTGATTCATTTCCATATTCTTACTGTTTCTGATAAATCTCTCAACAGTTTATTCTGATTAATTTCCAGATTTTTAATGTTTCAGATAAATCTCTCAACGATTTATTCTGATCCATTCTCTGTTCAGATCCAGTTCAAACTTTCCGTCAACAATCACCTTTGGATGGCATCTATAAGCCCATCTCCGACAATTCTCCCATGTTTCTCCAAATGGCATCTTTAAGCCCATTTCCTTACACAATCAAACCAGCGCATTGTTGTACCCCAAAATTTGCCCTCCCATATTCTTCAAGATTTGCAAAGAGCATGCTTCAAAATCTCCCAAGGGTTGCACAATTCAAGGGCCTCCTAACAGTCAAAAATTAGGGTTTTTGTTCTGACAAAGAAGTTGAAGTTTCCAAGGGTCCAATCAAGTCCCACATGCCTACAAACATTGTCAAGTATCCTCATGTCAAGTTTCAAGACTCACAGCACAAAATTGCACAGTCAAAAACCCTAATTGCTCAGCAGTCAACTGTAGGGGTAAAATGGTCATTTGACAGTCAAAAGTTCAAATTTTTGGTCAACATCTTATTTTGAAGCCACAAACATCATTTGATCAATTCTTGATCATGATTCTCAAGGCATGGCTCAAAAAGTGTCAAGATGCAAAAGTTTCCATATTTGGACAGTTGAAAAAGTCAACTGTAACTTGACCAAGGCATAACTTCCACATGGTTCATCAGAAAAATTCCATCCAAAGATCATTTTGAAGAGAATGACATTTCCTACAACTCCTCTTCACACTTCAAGTCCAAGAAATGCTCTCACAAAAAGTTATCAATCTCAACATTATAGGTCATTTTCAAAAGTCAACAAAAAGGCACTTTAAGTCAAAGACCATAACTTGAGATTGGTAAATCAAAATGACATGGGACCAAAGGCATTGGTTAGAGGACTTCAATACCTTTCCAAAATGTCCAAGAACATGATCAAAGCTTAAAAATTGAGCAAGATATGCCTTGTGGAAGTTGGGAAATGTTTGGGAATTTTGAAAAGTCAACTTTGCTTCAAATGCCTCAAAATTGCTAATGGGCCACAATTTCTTCCAAGAATCATTATCCAAAAGTTATGCACGACCCATTGACCCAAAGGGGAGTTATTTCATCATTTTTTATTATTTATTTGAATTTTTATCACCATTAATTCATTTAATTAAATAAAATATGACAAAAATACTCAAGCATGCATTTTAAATCTTTTTATGCAGCTAATAGGTCTATCATAACTCCAAGATTTCGTGCATCACTAATATGGAAAGATTTGGCCATGATTGGTATCAAAAGGGCATGAAAAAGATTGAAAAAAGATTCATTGAAAATCAAATATTGGATTCATGAATACAAAGGTTTCTTGGCTTGGATTTCACCCTAATTCATTCTTCATATATACACAAAGCTAACCCTAATGCAAAAGACCTGAAAGCGGCGCCCAAGAAGAAGAAAGAACTTTGCACTTTTCATCAAAATTTTCAAAACTGAAAACACAGTTTTAGTGCGTTTCAAGGCAAGATAACCATTCCAATAGCTTGCCAAGGTTACCAGGGATCTATTCCAATCAAAACCACAACCTCTAACATTAAGAAACGGTAGAATCACGTGGCCCTGTTTCCAATTTTGTTCATATTCGTGTTTTGATTTATACGTATCATCCATGCCTTTTTCTTGTTGTTTTGCACTAACATGAACATTCTAAAGCTGTTGGCATCATTTAATTGAGTTTTGGTGCCCTGTACGAGAATCGGCCATGGAAATTTTCTAGGTTTTCAAAGCTCCTAAATTGGGGACTTTTGCATATGGAAAAATTAGCCAGCAAGACTTATACCATTGAAATCGTGACGTTCCAACGAGTCTAAAACATTCATCGCGCTTTTTTTATATTTGTTCAATCTCTATTCGCTATTTTTTGTATTTCAGATTGTGGGGGTTTAAAACCCCCGCTATCCATGTTATAATTTCTCAGGCAAAAAAGAACGAACGAAGAAGAAGGTTGGTTGTCATCATCTGGTTGGCCGGTTCAAAAAGCTGGCGCGTTTTTTTTATCTTCACATCACTAACTCTTATTTTTTATTATATTAATTGTTGTCTATCATATTGACAAAGTGGCTAAACAGCTCAGTTGGTGGAAAGTGATGTTGGCAAGCCTTGGGACCTGGGTTCGATTCCCAGGTCCCCATATTCCTCTATATTTTTCATGTTTACGTGTTCAGGTAATCACCACACATAAGGGAGCACCATAGGCCTCAACGTTTGTGCCTGCCACGCGCCAGAGAGATTCATCTAATGGCCAGATCACGTATTCCACCATGTACCCTCAGTCAACCATGTGCATACAAGCCAGAAAAGTCAACGTGGCCAAGCTTCTATTGGGCCAAATTACTGCATATCAGCCTCCTCAATTTGGGTCAACACCCCCAATGTTTGCATATTCTTTTAATTTCTTTTCTTCTCTCTTTTTTTTTATTCTTTTGACCACTTTTATTTAATTTATTTCAAATAATTTTCATAAAATACAAAAAAATCAGAAAGTCAAAAGATAAAAATATATTTTATTTAATGCTATTTTGTAAATAAATTTAATAATTAAATTAGTTTTAATTTTAAGTTTAATTTTAATGCTTTCTTAATAAACTAAAAAATATAAAAATTAGGATTTCTAGCTTTTTATTCTTTTTTTCAATAATTAAAATTTCTTCTTATTATTATTCTTAATTATTTTATAAATAACTTGTAGTTAAATAATTAGGTTAAAACTAGGTCAAACTTAAACATTTTTTTTAATAAATTAAAAATAGTTTAGAATTAGGGTTTTATGTAACTTTTTAATTCCATTTAATTTTCTCATTAAAATTATAAATACAAAAACTCCAAAAATAATTTCTTTTTATCATTTAATAATTTAATCATTAATTCCAATTTAATTTCCTTAAAAGGGTCCAACGCCCTCGCATTCCCGATTTTATTTCTTTTCGCATTTACTTTTATTTCTTTTTGTGAATATAATGTATTTATCCCAAAGCCTTGTAATAGATTAATTAGGATATTTATTTTTCCGCATTTTTATTTTATTCAAATCGGGTCTTGGACTAATTTGGCGATGTAGACCCGCGCCTTTGTAATACCGTAGGACTTTTAATTCCGCACCTTTTAACTGTTAATAATTTGCATGAAAGAATGAATGCCTAAAATAAAAAACAAAGCGTAGATCACCAATGCATGAACAAGACAAATATAACTGAAAATGACACACAATTCACACACCACCCCTAGGGTACGCCTCACTGTTGCCTTGCCTTCGAAATGTGGTCGTCGAGTATAGGACGTTTTAGTAAGTCCTTATGTCCATGACATGATCCAGTTGCCTCGAAACGGTTGCCTCGGAATTAAAAAGGATCAATGGCACAAGGGTAGCTTCTAAGGTGTCCTACTGTTTCTCTGGTGACCACATTGTCCCTAACAAACGAATTGACCCGAACACCTCCAACGGTGGTGCTACCTACCTCTCAATGGTGGGATGGCACTACCTTAAGGACATTTACACAGTCTAATTCCTCAGGGTAGGTAGATGACTCATGGATACTTGCTCTTTTCAAAAACAAATCAAAATCTTTTCACACCGCCACTTTCAAAAAAGCTTTCAAAACAATTTTTCAAACACTCTTGAGGACTGATACAAGAGTTATTTAGAAAACTTTGACGAAACTTTTTCAAACCCACTCACACGTTGAAAAGCAAACACTTTTGAAAACACAAATGAGCAAGTATCTAAGAGCCCATGGATAACCATGGATAGAAAGGGTGCTAACACCTTCCCTTTCTATAAATCTACCTCCCGAACCGAGAAACTATCTCATAAGGAATTTTGCTGTGCTTTTGTCCTGTCCATGTTGGAGAAAATAAAAGACGGTGGCGACTCTTGCTTACCGCGACATTTCCGGAACCAGCGTTAAACAGTCAGTTCCAGATCCACCGATCACAGAACTGGCGACTCTGCTGGGAACTCTTTAAAGTGAGGTGTACCTTAGGACTAAGATCACTTGTGTTTTCAATTGTTGTACTTGTTTGCTTTATTATTGTGGGACTGTCTCGGGAGTTCTATAGATCCTAGCCCGGATCTGGGGGATACCTTCTTAGAAAGTAGCAACAAGGATGTGAGGGAACTGTGCGGGGTATACCGACATGGTTGAAGCAGTCTGCTACGTTGATGTGGCACTTTGGTATGTACCGGTAACCCTTGAGTTCAGTCAAGGAGAGTACGGGGCCTCCATGTGGTGTCGTGAAGCATCAACTGACCTTAGGAACCTTAATTGAACTATCTTGGCCTCTTTAGGGTAGTGAGATAACTGACTTTGGTGCAGTCCGAGGTTGGTTGATACTCGATACTACACTCAATTGAGGGTTGCTTTCCTGGAATATTTCGGTCGCCAGTTCAGTGGCTAAATCGAAACGATGAATAATGAAAGCAATCCAGTGATATTGGGACCCTTAGAACCCGGTTACTTCTAATAGGACAGGTTGAGCCCACCAACTTCA
Organism: Vicia faba; assembly: GCA_948472305.1. Lineage (NCBI taxonomy): Eukaryota > Viridiplantae > Streptophyta > Magnoliopsida > Fabales > Fabaceae > Vicia > Vicia faba. The sequence continues at coordinate 1,326,905,259 of OX451738.1, read as the reverse complement.
AGAGGGTAATACCCAGACCCCATGCTGGCCTAAACTCTAAGGGCTTGTCTTGTGTGACTTGTGTGCCTTACATGTTTGCCTTTGTAAATATTTGTGGTGTGTTTAATCATAGCATCATGACATCATCCAGCATCATATGCATTGACTAACCATTTCAGGGGTTCGAATCTTCATCTTTGTTCTTGTTTTGTAGGACATGGAAACTGTTCGCAGAAAGACAATTCAAATCAGCCTTGTAAGGATCCCTCCTCAGCTTAAGGAGCTTATATCCAGGATTCCCGAGAGCTCTTCATTCAGTGAAAGACATGGAAGACTCATCAGCTTGGTCAATACCAACATTGAGGAAGATATGATAAAGGTCCTGTTCCAGTTCTTTGACCCTCTGCATCATTGTTTCACTTTCCTGGATTATCAACTGGTACCTACATTGGAAGAGTTCTCCCGGCTTCTGAAGATCCCTATCCTTGATCAACTACCCTACAACGGTATGGAAAAGGAACCCAAGCTTGAAGAGATTGCTAAAGCCTTACACCTACAATCATCTGACCTCAAGGGACATTGGGAGGTTAGAAGTGGCATCAAAGGGTTCTTAGCCAGGTTTCTGTTTGAAAAGGCCCAGGAATGTTGGAACTCCCTTGACTTATAAGCTTTTGAAGAAGTTGTGACCCTCCTTGTCTATGGTTTGGTGTTGTTCCCTAACCCAGATCAGCTTATAGATATCAGTGTTGTCCAGATCTTCATGTCCAGGAATCCTATACCTACGTTGCTGGGGGACATCCTTCACTCATGTTACACTCGAACCATGAGAAAAAGAGGTGTCCTTATGTGCTGCACTCCTCTCCTGGGAAGGTGGTTTATTTCGCACCTTCCACAATCAGCTTTGAAGAACGAGCGGGGTTTGAGATGGTCACAACGGTTGATGACTCTTACACATGCAGATATACATTGGTGCCCTCGGTCCAGAGAGGATGTCACTATCATTGATCGTTGCGGGGAGTACCCTAATGTTCCTTTACTTGGAATCAGAGGAGGTATTACTTACAACCCATGCCTGGCTTGGAGACAGTTTGGTTATGCTCGGAGGGATGGCCCTCATGACATGTTAATTCCTGACATAGTTTTTGACTTCGACAACGATGCACAAGGACTTCGCCAGAGATTTATCAGAGCTTGGAGGATGCCCAGTAAGATAGACAGCAAGACACTGGGGCACAAGAATTCCATCCCATTGGAACCTTATCTCAAGTGGGTACGAGCCCGCTCCCAGAAGTTAATAATGCCTTATCCTTATGTGCTCCCTATGATCAAAGAGCCAGTCTTGGAAGGAGAGGTGTCCTACACCATTCAAAATCCTGACATGCCCACGTCCTGGGAAGAGATGCAGAAGAGCTGGATCCAGCTTAAGGAAGAACGAAATTCTCTTGAGACCAGTCTACATGCTAGTGAAAAGAAGGTCTTGGAGCTCACCCGCCTATTGCACGAGGAAAGGAATCTCAACACCTACATAGCTCCAAAGAGGATGCGTAGTGTCTTTTGGGATTGATTTGCTTTGTAATACGTGCCCATGAGGCTTTGATGTACTGAACAATTATTTCCTTAATGATAACGTGTGTTCCTTTTTTTGTCTACAACAAATTTGAACTTTCGAACCCTTGAATGCATTGCATAAACACATATCATTCATCATGTGCATAGCAGGTTTTCTTCTTTTCAGGTTGCTTACTGTTCTTCGCTGTTTATTTCAGCATCATGAACCCTGACTCATCATCAACCGAGATGTCTATCAAGGCCCTTCAGGCGCAGAACGCCCAATTTCAGGAGCTGATCATGGGTTTGGCTCAAGGCCAAGAAGAACTGAAGGCTTTACTCCTGAAGAAGGAGAAGAAGAAGAAGAAGAAGAAGAAGAGAACTGTTCTTTTCAACTCGGGCCGAAGGTTTGGCAACACTCTGCAGAATGAAGAAGCTGGTTCTTCTGTAGGCAAAGGCAGTCCCCACAGGGAAAGGCTTCAAGTCCAGTAGTCTCTGACAACGAGACTGACTTTAATGAGGAACAGTATCCTCCTGCTAAAGACCGGTATAAGCAGTTGGAAGACAGGCTGAATGCAATGGAGATCCAACAAGTTTCTGGGCTGGATTTCGGAGACTTGGGCTTATCTACTGGTGTGATCATTCCTCACAAATTTAAGGCACCATCTTTCACCAAGTATGACGGGGCGTCTTGTCCCAAGCTACACCTCAGATCTTATGTGCGGAAGATTCAACCGTACACAGTGGACAAGAACTTGTGGATCCACTTCTTCCAGGAGAGTCTTTCAGGGACTCATCTCGAATGGTTCTATCAGCTGGATGGGACCAAGGTTCGTAACTGGGAGGAGTTGGCTACTGCTTTTTACAAGCAGTATCAATATAATGCCGACCTTGCTCCTACACGTACCCAACTCCAGGGTATGTCCCTAGGATCAAGCGAAGGTTTTAAAGAGTATGCACAGAAGTGGAGGGATCTGGCTGGCAGAGTGCAGCCTCCGTTAACAGACCGTGAGCTGGTGGATATGTTCTTGGGGACCCTATCTGGGCCATTTTTCAATCATCTTATCGGTAATTTGTCTGCAGGGTTCACTGATCTTATTCTGACTGGGGAGAGAATAGAGGCTGGAATGAAGTCCGGTAAAATTCAGAAAGGGGCATCTTCAAGTTCTGAGAAGAAACCCTTTAAGAAGGAGGCCAATGCTGTATATGGGCCTAGGAGGCAAGAGAAACCAGAGCGCCGCCAATCTGTCAACGCGGTGATGATTGCTAAGCCTGTTGCCGCTCCTCGGCAAACTAATCCACAAAGGGCTGAAAGACCTAGAAGAGAGTTTGTAGGTGTTTAGGTATTGGCTTGCATTTTTGGTAAATCCCAAGTGTATGTGTGAATGTCATGACTGATGTCATAACATTCTAGTTCAGTTTGTACTGACTCATTAGGTACCTTTGCAGAAAAATATTGTAATTCAAATACTGATGTTTATAAGTGTGTATCTGAGCATTTTGCAAAATGATCACATTTTGCTAAATCAGTAGACAGGTTTTCTCAGATGTCATAACAGATGTTATGACATCCTGTTCTGAACTAACAGAATTGCAGGATTGGATAAGTGTGAGTTTTTTCAGGAAATAACTCAGTCCTTCCTGAACAGAATCCTGCATTTTCTGAGGGGTAACCTAGCTCAACCCTAACCTGGTTAATAAAGTCATGTGACCTGGTCTTTAGGTCAAACGGAATTAACCCTAGGTTTTTGGAAACCCTAACTGAAGTTGCAGCTGCTATATATTCAACAGAGCTGCTGTTTTTCAAGCATCCCTCCTGATTGATCAGAAGATCATTTTGTAATCTGTATAGATTTGATTATTGTACTCCAAGCAATTATCATTGTGATAAGTGCCTTGGAATAGGTTTCAAATTGTAAGGGGTTGTGTAGCACTCTAAGCTTTGAAGCAAGAGTGTTTGAATGTTCCTTGACTAAAGCTGTGAAGCAGAGTCAAGTTAGTTGTGTGCATCACTCAAAGCTGTGAAGCACGAGTGATTGTGTTGCTTGATTAAAAAGCTGTGAAGCTTAATCAAGTGTGTGTTTTTGAAGAGTGTCTTCATCAATTCTTAAGTCAAATTGGTTTATGTATCACTGCTGTGATTGAGGGGGAGTGAGTAGGAACTCAGGTTTAAGTTGTACTTAGATTAGAATTGCATTGGGTAGGTCTTAAGTGAAGGAGATAAACTGGTTGGTTTATTCCTGAATTAACATCTCTTATAGTGGATTCTCTCCCTGGCTTGGTAGCCCCCAGAGTAGGTGTTGTTGCACACTGAACTGGGTAAACAATTGACTGTGTTCTTTATTGCTTTTGTATTTACTGTCATATAGTAAGTCAGATACGGTGTCATAACATTGAACGTGACATTGAGTATCTGCAGCCAGAATTTCAATTTTCAACAACCCTCCTAAGGCTCCCTTAAAGAAGCCTGTCAAAATCATGTCTACTCAGAAGATTGCTCCTATCATTATTACTGTTCCGGGGCCCCTCCCCTATACATCTGACAAAGCTGTCCTGTGGCACTATGGGGCAGATGTTTATGTGCTTGGAATTAAACAAGAGTTTGATACTAGTACCAGCTTCAGCAACATCACCGGGCCTGCCAAAGTCACTCACAGTGGCAGGCTCTTCTCACCAGATATTGCGCCACCAGCTATCCAGAGACCTATTGTCATCACACCTGCAAGTGTGCCTGCTTCCCTTCCTGACCAAGTTCCTATCTCTACCCCTGCTGTCGAGTCATCTGACGCTCGGGGCAAAGGGATTGCTACTGATGTGCCTGCCCAGACGGAGGCATCGAAGACAACCACTGTTGAAGCTTCCAAGCAGGAGATGGAAGAGATTCTTAAGATTATCAAGAAGAGTGATTTCAATGTAGTTGAGCAGCTGGGGCACACCCCATCTAAATTTTTTATGCTATCACTGTTGTTGTGTTCAGAGGCCCATGCCAAGGCCCTGATTACTTTCCTGAAGACAGCCCACATGCCACAAGAGACGTCAGCTGATCAATTTACCGAATGTGTGTCCAACTTAACTGCTGATAATGGTCTGGGTTTCTCTGACGCTGATCTAACTGCCAAAGGGAAGAACCATAACAATGCCCTGCATGTCTCCATTGAATGCAGGGGCACTACTCTTGCCCATGTGTTGGTTGACACTGGTTCTTCGTTGAATGTATTACCCAAGAAAGCTCTAGACAGGCTGGATTGTGAGGGTTTAGAGCTCAAGCCAAGTAACATTGTTGTCTGGGCCTTTGATGGGTCCAAAAGGATGGTACATGGTGAAGTTGACATTCCAATCAGGGTTGGTTCTCAGGTCTTTGATTCCACATTCTATGTAATGGACATCCGACCGTCCTATTCTTGTTTGATGGGTCGTCCTTGGATCCACAAGGCTGGAGTTGTGACCTCCACACTACATCAGAAGCTGAAATACCCGATCAGAGGGAAGATTGTGACAGTTCAGGGGGAGGAAGAATATATGGTCAGTCACCTCAACTCGTTCCGGTACATAGAAATGGATGGGGAGTTCATTGAGACCCCCTTTCAGCACTTTGAAGAGGTTCCTCAAACACTGGCATCAGCAGAAACTGTGACTGAAGAAGATTCTCCGTTGAAGATGGCTTCCTTAAAGGATGCACGGGCTGTGATTGAGAAGGGTGAGTGCACAAACTGGGGCCGACTTCCTGATTTCACTCCTAAGACTGACAAGTTTGGTTTGGGTTTCACTGCAGAAGCTCAGAGGGCTGTTCGTAAAGCAAGGATTGGAAGACCTCCTGTGTTAACCATTAACCCGGGAGTAAATGCTATTGAAGAAGACGTGGAGGAGTCTGAATTCGACAGCTGGATCTACCCAACGACCAACGGTGGACCAAGCAACTGGACTGCGAAAGACTTCGTACCTATTACTTTTTTCACTCAGTAACGAACTCCTTTGTTTTTGTAACAGACAATAATTTGAAACTTTATGGCCCGGTGTCTTACCCGGGGCACCGTGGCTTCATTTGTGAGGGCTTTTGTGTGTCATTTTCATATATCATTAATAAAAGCATTGGACGTTTTTGCATTTCAAATCTTGCGCTCCTTTTCTTTCTTTATTATATATATTGCAAAACAGCTATATTTACACACACTCACCTATACAGGTTCCAATCCACTCTGGATCTCACTGGTAACGACTCTGCTACTGCCAGTTATGACTTCGAAAGTCTGATCAACTTAGCCGAAGACGAAGGTGAGGATGATTGTGAAGTGCCTGGTGAGCTTGCAAGACTGCTACTCCAGGAAGAGAGGGCCATTCAGCCACATGAAGAGCCAGTGGAAACGGTAAATCTGGGTACTGAGACAGACAAAAAGGAAGTCAAGATTGGTGCTAATCTAGAGTCTAGTGTGAAACAACGACTGATTCAGATGCTGCATGACTACGTGGAAATCTTTGCATGGTCCTACGAAGACATGCTTGGGTTGGATACTGACATTGTGGTTCATCACTTGCCTACCAAGGAAGACTGCCCTCCGGTAAAACAGAAGTTCTGCCGTATGCGTCCAGAGATGTCCGAGAAAATCAAGGCTGAGGTTATGAAACAATTTGATGTCGGGTTTCTAGCAGTGACTTCTTACCCTCAGTGGGTTGCCAACGTGGTTCCGGTGCCGAAGAAAGATGGTAAGGTCAGAATGTGTGTTGATTACAGGGATTTGAACAGGGCGAGCCCCAAGGATGATTTCCCTCTGCCTCACATCGACATTCTGGTTGACAACACTGCTCAGCATAAGGTATTCTCCTTCATGGATGGGTTCTCAGGTTATAATCAAATCAAGATGGCTCCTGAAGACATGGAGAAGACCACTTTCGTCACTCAGTGGGGCACCTTTTGCTACAAGGTCATGCCTTTTGGGTTGAAAAATGTTGGGGCAACCTACCAACGTGCCATGGTTGCTCTGTTTCATGACATGATCCATCATGAGATCGAAGTATATGTCGACGATATGATTGCAAGGTCCCAAACTGAGGAAGAACACCTTGACCATCTACAAAAACTGTTTGACCGGTTGAAGTTGTACAAGCAGAGGTTGAATCCAAACAAGTGCACCTTCGGGGTGAGATCTGGAAAATTGCTAGGCTTCGTCGTAAGCGACAAAGGTATTCAAGTGGACCCTACCAAAGTGAAAGCCATGCAAGAGATGCCAGTTCCCAAGACAGAAAAAGAAGTCAGAGGCTTTCTAGGACAGTTGAACTACATTGCCCGATTCATCTCACATCTAACTGCTACCTGTGAACCAATCTTCAAGTTGCTGAAGAAAGATCAAGTAGTACGTTGGAACGATGAATGCCAGGCCGTTTTTGAAAGAATCAAAGAGTATCTCCAAGAACCACCCATCCTTATGCCACCGGTTGAAGGGAGACCTCTAATCTTATACTTAACAGTACTTGACAGCTCAATGGGGTGTGTGCTGGGGCAGCATGACGAGTCTGACCGAAAAGAGCACGCCATTTATTACCTTAGCAAAAAGTTTACCGACTGTGAGACCCGATACTCACTGCTCGAGAAAACTTGCTGCGCTTTGGTATGGGCTGCTCGCCGGCTGAGACAGTATATGTTGACTCACACTACTCTGTTGATCTCAAAAATGGATCCAATAAAGTACATCTTCGAAAAGCCTACTCTGTCCGGAAGAATAGCAAGATGGCAGATGATCTTGACTGAATATGACATCCAGTACACGACTCAAAAAGAAATCAAGGGAAGTGTATTGGCAGACCATTTGGCACATCAAGCAGTGGATGACTACCAATCTATGAACTTTGAATTTCCAGACGAGAACATCATGGTAGTGACTGATTGTGAAGTACCTGGACCAGATGAAGGACCTGAGGAAGGATCCCGATGGTCTATGCACTTTGACGGAGCTTCCAACGCTTTGGGTAATGGTATTGGCGCTATGATCATATCCCCTAAAGGCTCTCATACTCCACTTATCGCCCGACTATGTTTCAACTACACCAACAATATGGCGGAGTATGAAGCATGCATCATGGGTCTTCGAGCTGCAATTGACCTAAGGATCAAGTTTCTGAGTGTCTTCGGAGATTCCGCTCTCGTGATCAGTCAGATCAAAGGCGAGTGGGATATGAAACACCCAAATCTTATTCCTTACAAGGAGTATGTGTTGACGTTAATTCCCCATTTCGAGGAGATAACCTTTGAACACTTCCCAAGAGAGGAGAATCAGCTGGCGGACGCGTTAGCTACGATGTCTTCTATGTTCAAAGTCAAATGGGACAACGAGGCTCCCTGGATCATTATCTGGAAGTTGGACGAACCTGCACATTGCTGTGATCTTGAGACCGAAGAGGTAACAGAAAATCCTTGGTATCATGAGGTGAAGAGGTACTTGGAAGCTCAAGAATACCCCGAGGGCGCATCTGTTAATGACAAGAAGTTTCTGAGAAGGTTTGCGGTAAAGTTCTTCCTCAGCAATGATATTCTCTACAAGCGAAACCATGATTCAACCTTACTGCGTTGTGTGGATAAGACTGAAGCAAAAAGGATCATGGCAGAGCTGCATGAAGGTACCTTCGGAACTCATTCTAGTGGACATACCATGGCAAAGAAAATCCTCCGGGCAGGATATTACTGGTCCACAATGGAAGCTGATTGTTACCAACATTCCCGGACATGTCACAAGTGCCAGATCTATGCTGATAAAGTGCACATTCCTCCAGTTCCTTTGAACGTCTTGACAGCACCTTGGCCTTTTGCAATGTGGAGCATTGATATGATCGGTGAGATCAGACCTACGGCATCCAACGGGCATCGCTTCATCCTGGTAGCAATTGATTACTTCACGAAGTGGGTCGAAGCAGCTTCTTTTGCTACCGTAACCAAGAATGTCGCGGCACGGTTCATTCGGCATAACCTGATCTGTCGATACGGTGTACCTGAGAGGATCATTACGGACAATGGTACCAATCTTAATAACAAGATGATCACTGAGCTCTGCGAGAAATTCAGGATACAACACCACAACTCTTCTCCTTACCGGCCGAAGATGAACGGGGCTATAGAAGCAGCTAATATGAATATTAAGAAGATTGTGCAGAAAATGACAGTGACCTACAAAGATTGGCACGAGATGTTACCGTTTGCTCTTCATGGGTACCGTACTTCAGCAAGAACGTCAACATGGGCAACACCCTTTTCCTTGGTCTATGGCATGGAGGCAGTCTTGCCCATTGAAGTCCAGATACCCTCTCTCCGGATAATGAAGGATGCAGGTTTGAGCGAAGATGACTGGATCCAGACCCGGCTTGATCAATTAAACCTAATTGACGAAAAGAGACTTACTGCTATTTGTCATGGTCAGACGTACCAAAAACGGATGATCAAGGCTTTTAACAAGAAAGTCAGACGACAAGAGTATCAATTTAGGGACCTGGTAATCAAACGTATTATTCTACCTCAAAGTGATACCAGGGGCAAATGGACCCCTACGTACGAAGGGCCATTTGTGGTTAAGAATATTTTCTCAGGAGGAGCTATGATTCTAACTACCATGGATGGTGACGACCTTCCTCACCCCGCCAATGCAGACATAGTAAAAAAATACTACGCATGAGCAAAGACCCGCTAGGTTGACACACCTAGGCAAAAATAAGGGCTTCCCGGCGAACCAAAAGGGTTCGGGCAAAAATAAGGGATGAAATGAAAAAAATCTGTACACCCGGCAAGTCGAAAACCTGAAAAGGCGGCTTAGGCAAAAATGGGTATCCCGGTGGAATGAAAACCCGAAAGGGCGGTCCAGGCAAAAATTAGGGATAAGCGTAATACTATGTCTCATTGGATCACCTTGCATCCAGAATCCGGCATCAACTATCAGGCTCAGACGGCACCAATCAATCAGCTTCATCTTCAACTAAGCAGCAAAGTGATGAGACGCTTGAAGGCATAAAGGCGATAGCAGAGTTGGAACCCAGTGGGATTTTTCACATAGCTGTTTTGTTTTCCTTTTCACAAAATGTATAAACTCTATTGATTCGGCGGCGTTCTGTTACTAGGACGTCAGCCTCCTGTACATAAAACGCCTATTTACAGGAAAATTTCAAAATCAATACAAGTTCAATTTTTCAGACAAATTGCCAATTGTTTTTCCTTTTTCTGTTTTGTTTTGCAAAGAACGTCCAATATTCATTTTTGATATATGCATTTGACTCTAATTGCTAATCATAAATATTTTCATGCGAAACAAAGGACTATTTAATGGTGATATCAGAAACAGGGGCAATAAGAATTGTCTAAACGATCTAGTTGCTCTGGCCACCAAGGTACCAGGGTAAGTTCGGCTGAAGAACACGACCAATATACCTTCACTCCCCATAGAGTAAGACAAGATTCAGCAATACCCTCCCAAGCAGATTTGGTCTCCCATCAGCCCCGAAAAGGCACAGTATCTCCAGCAAGTCAGCGATACTCTCCCCAAGCAGAGTTAGTCTACTGTCAGCCTTAAGGAAGTTGGGTATTCCCAGAAGATCTCAACATTCCCCAGCCGAGTATACAGATATTCCTCAGCAAGCATCCCCGGCAGTCTTAATATAAGATGGTTCCCCGGCGGAATACCAGACACCCCAGTGAAGCCACTTCCCCAGTGCAGTCCAAAAAAGTTTCCCCAGGAGAGTTGAACCATCTCCCCAGTAGATTCTGGAAGCTTATCCCCAGTAGATTCTGAAAGCTTATCCCCAGTAGATTCTGGAAGCTTATCCCCAGTAGATTCTGGAAGCTTATCCCCAGTAGATTCTGGAAGCTTATCCCCAGTAGATTCTGGAAGCTTGTCCCCTGCAGAATACAAATATCTCTCCCCGACCATGTTCAAAGGTTATTCCCCACCAGAGCCTATAACTGGGTTATCCTCAGCAAATTACAATGAAAAGATCGTCCTCAGCGAAGTTCTTCCTACCCCCAGCGGAGTTCATCAAAATCTCCAACAGAGCTTATCAACGGAATCCCCCAGCGGAGTTATCATCAAAATTTCAGCGAAGTATCTCTTCCCACAGAGTAATTCCCCGCAGAGTAATCTCTTCAACAAGTTTATTCCCCAACGGAGTCATCTTCTCCTACCGGTTTATTCTTTCAATCATCATCCCCAGCGGAAACGAAGAACTCTACTCTTCAACATCATCCCAGGATTCAACAAACTTCCCGGCATTCGTCAAGGATTTATTCTCCCATACGAAAATATATTCCCAAACATCACATTGTCATACATATACGCATCACATCACCCAATCTCATTTATTTTTGAGAACATCATGACATTATGCATTTCATACATCATGACATTGCATACAACTAATGTTTTTCCTTTTTAGGAAAAGGTCAATCAAAAGACGATTACCATCAACTTTCGCAGTTCCAGATTCGATACCTGTATCTAGCCAGGGCATATCTGTAAGGGATTGATTGTAGATTCGATACTTGTATCTAGCCAGGGCATATATGCATGAAGAGTTTGAAGATCAACCCCTGTAACAGGCCAGGAAATTATATTTCATTCTCAGGTTAGAGGTCTACGCCTGTATCCAGCAAGGAAAGCTATCTCGATCAACCTTTTGAAGTTCCAGATCCGATACCTGTATCTAGCCAGGGCATATCTGTGGGCGACTAATTCCACATTCGATACCTGTATCTAGCCAGGGCATATCTGTAGACGACCAATTCCAGATTCGATACCTGTATCTAGCCAGGGCATATCTGTGAGCGATTGATTGTAGATTGGATACCTGTATCTAGCCAGGGCATATCTGCATGAAGAGTTTGAAGATCAACACCTGTAACAGGCCAGGAAATTATCTTTCATTCTCATAGATCTACACCTGTATCCAGCCAGGAAAGCTATCTCTACCAACCTTTTGAAGTTCCGGATTCGATACCTGTATATAGCCAGGGCATATCTATGGGCGACTAATTCCAGATTCGATACCTGTATCTAGCCAGGGCATATCTGTAGACGACTAATTCCAGATTCGATACCTGTATCTAGCCAGGGCATATCTGTGGACGACTAATTCCATATTCGATACATGTATCTAGCCAGGGCATATCTGTGAGCGATTGTTTGTAGATTCGATACCTGTATCCAGCCAGGGCATATATGTGAGCGACTGATTAGAGGTCTACGCCTGTATCCAGCTAGGAAAGATATCTCAATCAACCTTTTGAAGTTCCGGATTCGATACCTGTATCTAGCTAGGGCATGTCTGTGAGCGACTGATTAGAGGTCTACGCCTGTATCCATCCAGGAAAGCTATCTCGATCAACTTTTTGAAGTTCCAGATTCGATACCTGTATCTAGCCAGGGCATATCTGTGAGCGATTGATTGTAGATTTATACCTGTAACTAGCCAGGAAGGTTATCTACACGAAGAGTTTGAAGATCAACACCTGTAACGGGCCAGGAAATTTTCTTTCTTTCTCAGGTACGCAAGTTCTCGCTAAGGAATCTCTTACGCGATCGACACCCCCCGATGGCATCTTTAAGCCCATCTCCACAACTATCCGTTACATTTCCAAATGGCATCCATAAGCCCATTCCCGACAAGATTATGTAACACCTCCAGATGGCATCTATAAGCCCATCCTCCTATCCATCATCTCTCCAAATCGCATCCGTAAGCCCATTCCCGACATCACATTGCTGGTACTACACCATGCGAGTGCAAATTTCTGGGCACTTTAGTGTTCAATCATCTTCCACCTTCGGATCACGAAAGGCACGCAAGCCAATCTACATCCTCAGGTTTAAGAAGATTGAACAGGGGCAACTGTTGTACCCCAAAATTTTCCCTCCCATATTCCTCAAGATTTATCAAGAATCATCTTCAACTGGTTCAAGACTACTCAAGGGTTGCACAGTCCAACTGCCTCCTAAGCCAGTCAAAATTAGGGTTTTGTTTCCTTCAAGGAATCTGAGGTTTCCAATGGCTCAAACAAGTCTCATATGCCTACATATATTCTCAAGCATCTACATGTCAAGCTTCAAGACTCACAGTCCCAAGTTTGCACAGTCAAAAGCTCCATTTGCTTCACAATCAACTGTAGGGGCAAAATGGTCATTTTGCAGTCAAAAGTCAGAATTTTTGGTCAACATATTATTTTGAGCTCACAATCATCATTTGATCAAGTCTTGATCATGATTCCACAAGCATGGCTCAAAAATCATCAAAGATGCAAAAGTTACTATTTTTGGACAGTAGAAAAGTCAACTGTATCTTGACTAAGGCATAACTTTTTCATGGTTCATCAGAAAAATCCCATCCAATGCTCATTTTGAAGGGGATGACATTTCCTACAACTCATCTTCATATTCCAAGTCCAATAAATGCTCTCACAAAAAGGTATCAATTTCTACATTATAGGTCAATTTCAAAAGTCAACAAAAATGCACTTTAAGTCAAAGACCATAACTTGAGATTGGTAAATCCAAATGACATGGGACGAAAGGAATTGGTTAGAGGACTTCAAGACCTTTCCAAAATGTCCAAGAACATGTTCATATGATCAAAATTGAGCAAGATATGCATTGGAGAAGTTGGGAAATTTTTGTGAATTTGCAAAAGTCAACTTTGCTCAAAATACCTTATTTTTGCTAATGGGCCTCAAATTTCTTATTGAAACTTTATCCAAGGCTTATTCACGACCCATTGAGATTAAATTGAATTATTTTCTTATTTTTTATTAATTAATTGAATTTTTAATCAATATTAATTCATTTAATTCATTTAAATGTAGGAAAATATCAAGATATGGTTTTTCAATCTTTTGGTGAAGCAAAGATGACCAATATATGCTGGAGATCTCGTGTGCCAATCAAGGATGTCAAAAACTCCAAATTTAGCAACTTTCTTCAATCAAAAAGATTGAAAAATATTTGATTTTCAATAAAATGTTGAAACATCAATTCCATGGATTTCTTGGCAAGATTGTAACCTAATTCCCTTCCATTATATATACAGAAGCTAACCCTAATGCATTACACGAGAAAATTGCTGCAGAAAACTGAATTCCATGTTCTGACACAATTCAAAGCTTTTTATTGATTTCAATCCATTGCAAGAGGTCCCCAGGACGATTTGCAATCAATTTCCAGTTCCATAGCGCCAAGAATCACTAGTTTCAGTCGCACGATTTGACACTTTTGTTCATAATCATAATTCATAATTCATACATCATTAACGTGATTCTTTGTTTGTTTTGTATTGCTTGAACTCATAGGAAGCTGATGGTGTGGTTTAATTGCATTATAATGCCCAGAATTGCAAAACGCCATTAATGAAATCTAGGGCTCTTGAGCTCTCAGATTAGGGCTTTATTAACCAAGCAAAATTGGAACCTCTAAGACCTATGGTTGAAGTTGTTGCAACCAGACGAATTGAATGCCATGCTTACGAAATATTTATGTTAATCGTATGTCTATTCGCTATTATTGGTCATCCTGTTTTGTGGGGGTTAAAAAACCCCGCTATCTCTTTGTCTTTTTTACAGGTAAATGAAGAAGACGATGAGCTGGTGATGTGCTATTGGTTCATTCAAATATAATAGCGCGCACGTGTTTGTTTCCAGCATAATGGTTGATTTTATATATTATAATTGATCATTATCATATTAACAAAGGCGTTCAGTTGGCGTAGTGGAAGATGAGCTGTCTGGTAACCATTGGGACCTGGGTTCGATTCCCAGGTCCACCCAAAACTCCATATTATTTTGTTTAACGTGATTGTGTGCAGGCTATCCAAAATATTCCACCATGGACTCCCACATCCCAGGCGCCATGTGGCCACAATCATAAATCCAAGGGCCAAAAGGTGATGAACACCATGTTCCTGGTCAACCCTGCGCCTAGGCAATCTCTAAAGTCCAAGCAGGCCTGCACATTAATGGGCCAGATTTCCAATCAACACCTCCTCAGGGCCCAGTACCCCCCTGGTTTCTCTATTATTTTCTTTTTTTTATTTCCATTTAATCTTTTCATTAATTATTATTATTATTATTTAATTAACTCATAAAATATTTTCATAATATATTCACAATTAAAAAATGTAAATATTTTTATTAATTATTATTATTATTATTATTAATTTCACTTTAATTTAATTATTTTGTAAATAAATACTAATATAATTAATTTAGTTAATTAGGTTAACTTTGACTTTTTCACAATAAATAAAATCAATCTAGAATTAGGTTTTTTCTTTCTTTTGACAATTTTAATCTTTCTTTATTTTATTTTATTAAAGACCTAAAAAACACAAAAATACTTTTTTCTTTTTAATTAATTAATTAATTAGTTTTAGGTTTAATATTCAATTTAATTGCAAAAAGGACCAAAATTCTTTCTTTTCTGAAAAAGGGTCAAAACCCTAAGGACGTTCCTGATTCAATTTCTTTGCGCGCATATTTGTTTTTGATCATATTTATGTAACTGCTCCGAGAATGTAATAGATAATTAGGACTTTTATCGCTTTATTTATTTTCCCGCATTTTATTTTCAAGGGTTATGTTTTTGGCGATGTAAATACCCGACGCCTTGTAATAGTGTAGATTTACTTTCCGTAATTTAGTTTCCGCACAATTATTAACTATTAAATATGCATGACAAGATTTTCATGACAAATAAAATCAACCCGTAGCTCACAATGATGCATGTTCAAAGATAATTTAAATGAAACCTGACACACGTGCACATGCCACTCCTAGGGTACGCCTCACTTGGTTGCCTCGAGGTGGTCATCAAGTATAGGGTGTTTTAGAGGTCGCCCTCCTGTCTAAAGATCCAGTTGCCTCGAAACGGTTGCCTCGGATAAAAAAGGATCTAGGACATTAGGGTTACCGCTAAGGCGTCCTACTATTGCTTTGGTGACCACACATGTCCCTATAATCGAATTGACCCGAATAACTCCAACGACGGTGCTACCTACTTCTCAATAGTGGGATAGTACTGTCTAAAGGACTCTTACACAACCTAATTCCTTAGAGTATGTAGATTTCTCTTGGGTACTTGCTCTTTCAAAAAAACAAAAACAATACTTTTCGCACCTACACTTTCAAAAAGTTTTCAAACAAACACTTCATACACTCTTGAGGACTGATACAAGAGTTACCTAGAAGTTTTCAAAACGAAACATTTTCAAAACCCACAAACACAAGAAAAGCAAACAATTTTTGAAAACATAGTGAGCAAGTACCTAAGAGCCCGTGGATAACCACGGATAGAAAGGGTGCTAACACCTTCCCTTTCTATAATCTACCTCCCGAACCAAGAAACATCTCAAAAAGGAATTTTGCTGTGCTTTTGTCCTTTCCTTGTTGGAGAACATAAAAGACGGTGGCGACTCTTGCTTACCGCGACATTTCGCGAACCAGCATTTCAAAACAGTCAGTTCTATTTCCACCGATAACAGTCGCAAAGGATAATGTCACTTTCTCATGCGGATATTCTCTGGTATTCCCGATATATGGGAGATATTTCTATTATTGACCGATGCAGGGAATTCCCTAATGTCCCACTACTTGGAATTAGGGGAGGCATAACTTACAATCCTTGTTTGGCCCTGCGGCAGTTTGGTTACGCCCCAAGGGATGGTCCTCATGAGATTCTTATCCAAGGCATTATGGTTAACTACGAGGATGATGTTCAAGGGTATCGCTAAAGGTTCATACGAGCCTGGGGCATGGTAAATAGATCCGACATCAAGACTTTGGGGCCGAAGGCTTCTATTCCTATGGCACCTTATCTCCAATGGGTATGAGCTCGTGCTCAGAAACGGATGATGCCATACATAATTGTCTTACCAATGATTGTGGAGCCCATTACTGAAGGGGATATTCCCTACACGGTTCTTCATCCTGATATACCCACTGGTCTTGAAAAATTATAGAGGTCCAGGATTCAGTTGAAGGAGGAGCGGGATACGTATAGGGACCGGTTCTATGCCCAGGAGAAGAAAGTATTAGAGCTCACAAAGCAGCTTCATGATGAAAGAAGCCTTAATGTATATCTCGGCACGAAGGGGAAGCATCCACGGGAAACTTGATCTTTTTTTAGTTTTTAGAATTTTCAATTGTAAGGCCTAAAGGCAATTGTATTTTGAATTCTACTAATAAAATCTTTATTTCATTTTGGGTTCGCAAATTTAAATTTCCCAAAGTCCTTGAAATCATTGCATACGCATATCATCCATGACATTGCATAAACGGGTTTCATAATAGGTTTCTCATTGTCTTCGCTGTTTATTTCAGCAATAATGACTTATGAACAAAGTATCAAGGATCTCCAAGCACAAAATGCCCAATTTCAGCAAATGTTCATAGCTTTGGATAAAGGGCGGGAAGATCTGAAGGCCCTTATTCTGAAAGAGAACAAGAAGAAGGCAAAGAAGACCACTGGTGTCCTGAATCTGGGCAGAAGATTCAAGGGATCGCTGAAGCAACCAGTTGATCTGACCTCCTCATTCAAAGAAGGGGAGAATCAAGAGGGAGAAACAAGGGAGGAAGACCCTAACCCAAGGGTTTCTTAGGATTAATTTGATTATAATGATGAACAATATCCTCCCGCTGAGGATAGATACAAATAGTTAGAGGATCGTCTGAGCGCAATGGAAATCCAAAGAGTACCAGGGCTGGATTTTGAAGAGATGGGTTTGGTATCCGGGGTTGTCATCCCACCGAAGTTCAAGGCTCCGGTATTTGAAAAGTATGATGGGGTATCTTGTCCCAAGCTTCATCTCCATTCTTATGTGAGGAAGATTCAGCCTCACACTGCTGATAGGAACTTTTGGGTCCATTTCTTTCAAGACAGTTTGTCCAGGACTCAGCTCGAGTGGTTCTATCAACTGGAGGGAACCAATGTCCGTAACTAGGAAGATCTAGCTGCTGCTTTTTAGAAGCAATATCAATATAACGCTGACCTCGCTCCTACCTGTAGCGATAAAAAATGTAGCGGGGTAAATCGGAGATCGAATTATTGATTAATTCGTCTCACAAAAGCAAGAGTCGCCACCGCGCTTTATTATTTCCAAGGGAAAAGGGGAAAGAGAGAAATAAAACCCTAAATATGCAATGTAAAATAATACTTTTTAAAAGTAATAAAAAATACAAGGCGTTTTTGAAAAGAGATCTATGGTTCGGGGGTTGGTTATACAATGGGAAGGTATTAGCACCCAATGTATCTATAGTACTCTATAGGAACCTTTTGAAATATCTGTTTTATTAAAATGTTCGTTTGATTTAAAAATAAATTGTTTTGGCCGAAAAGGGGTACGGATGGGTTTTTTGAAGATACGACGACCTAATGTCGAAGTTTTTGCTTAAAAGGTATGAGTTTTGAAAAGATTGAATATTTTGGGAAAAATTGTCTTAAGTTTTAATGAAATGCGGATGTTCGCGTGATTGGACTTGAGGACATGAAGTCAACAAGTTTAATCGTTTTTCTCTTGGATTTAGACGTAAACAGAATAATCAAATAAAGATGAAATAATTAAACAGAAAATTAAATAGATAACGATTAAAACAGCTAAATGATATATAACCACAACAATGATTAAATAAACTAAAAGATGTGAACATGCATTTTTTGTATTTTTGTTTAATGTTAATTAAAGCGAGGGAATTAATTAAAGAAGATAAAATGTTTTTTATATATTTCTATTTTTTAGGTATTTTTGGTATTAATATAAAGTATTACTTAGTAAATAAATCTAAACTAAATTAAAACTTTAAAAGTTATTTAACTAAACCTAATAAAAAAATACTAAAATTACTAGATTAAACCTAAAGTTAAACTAATAAAATGATCCAATTATTAAAATTTGTTTTAATTAAAATACACCTCTTATTAATTAAGTCTAATTAACTAAATTAATAAAAACTCTAAAAAAAGGCTAAAGAAAACAAAATAGAAAAAAGTATTAAGAAATAAAAAGGGTAGATTGACAATGTATGGATCAAAAGGTTTTTAAAGGGGGCCCAAAACAAGAATAGAATGGGGAGGTGCAAAAGAATGGGATTCGTTGGTCTTTATGCAGGGAGACGGGTCAAGGTCCAACATTATTTCATAATTTGTTTTTTAGGGTTAAACATTGTTTGCTTAGTTTGGGGAAAAAGGGTTAAGGTTTTGCAGCAACGGCGCCGCTCGCTTGTTCATGCGTTCTTCTTCGTTCTCATCTTCTTCGCTGTGAGCTTCTGAATTCGCCCTTTGTCCATGGCCACCAGTACCTCAACATTCCTCTTCCCTCCAAACAAAGTGTTAGGGCGACAGATTAACGGTACAATTCATCTTTTATTTCGTTAGGGTTTTTGGGTTACTGCATGTTATGATTTTGTGTCCATCTTTGATTCTGACTTCAAATTTGTTAATGGTTATTTGAGGTATTCAAAAGAAAGAGAGGGAGAAAAACGTTACCTGGAGACGGAGGAGGAAGGTTGGGGGTACGCGTAGGAGGCCAAGACGGCGGGATGAAACGCGTGATGCTTGCTTCAGTATCCTGGTATTTCGTTTCTTATTTTTGTTTAGTGATGAAGCTCCTGAAAACAAAAACTTTCTTCTTCCTCTTGCTAGCCTTTGTCTGCTTCACTATTGCCTTTGAATACTTTTCTCTCTTCTTCTTTTGCCTTTACACGCTTATGTTGCCTTGAACATGCTATTGGTTGAATGTTTGTTTTGACTAGTTTGACTTCTCCTTCCTTTTGCTTTACTTCTGTATGCTTGAGTTATTGGCCTATGATGATAACTCTGAGGCCTGATGGGTTTGGACGTTGGATGGATAAATTTGTATTGTTTGGTATTCTGGCTTTTGGTTTTGGTTGGATTGCTTCAGGTTTGGCCTTTGTATGGATTGACAGGTTTTATGGTTTTTTAGGCCATAAGGTTTATGTTGGTTTCTGCTTCAGGTTTTGGGTACACTGGTTTTTGGTTTGGCCATGCTGGTTGAGGCTTTTACAGGTTTCAACAGGTTATGGTAGCAGGTTTGTGGTTTAGGCCATGAGGTTTTGAAATGGCTATGGTTAGGCTGGACAGTTTAGAGGTTTTATGGTTTAGGCCATAAGGTTTTGAAATGGCTATGGTTAGGCTGGACAGTTTAGAGGTTTTATGGTTTAGGCCATAAGGTTTTGAAATGGTTATGGTTAGGCTGGACAGTTTAGAGGTTTTATGGTTTAGGCCATAAGGTTTTGAAATGGTTATGGTTAGGCTCTGTTTCTTGCTTTGAGACCTTGAGAGTTTTCCTGTATTTGTTTGACAGATTTTTGTTTTTGAAGGCTTGAAAACAGGTTTTTGAACTCTCTCCTTTTTCTTCTAAGGTTTGTTGTTGTATATCAGTTTTGCTGGCTTGGCTCTATTTGATAGCTCAGATTTGGTATTTTTTAACTATCCTCTCCTTTGATCCCTCTGCACATTATACTGCTTCATTCAGTTTGTCTCTATTCTTTTTCTATGCTTCCCATTTCTTATTGTATTACTGTTGTTCTGTTTTCTAACCATTTCTACCTAAGCCAAAACCTGTAAAAACCACACTCTTTCTCTCTTCTCTCTCCTAGGTACAATTGAAACACTAAAATGTTGTATGTACTTTAGTTGTTCTGCAAAAGCATAAGCTGGAAAATGATGTAAAATGGAAAATACATTGCTTGCATATTTTGATTTTAAAACTGCACATCTCTTTGTCAACTGCATGTATAGTAGAGCCTTTGTATTTTGACTTCTTCCACATTTTGGCATGTTTACGTTGGAATTGGCTTGTGTTGAAAATGCATATGCTGTTGGCTTTTGAAAAATGAATTTGTGCAATTGGTTTTTTTTAATTATGCAGTTTATTTTAAAAAATGCAGTTTTGACAAAAAAATGAATTTGTGCATATTTTAACTTGTGCATTCATATTTGTCAATAAAAATTCATCCCTTTTTGTGAACCGGGAGAAATCCCGTGATTTGCAAAAAAGGTAAAAACTGATTCCAGCCGTTTGCTTTTAATGATGAACGCTTAAATTAATTTTCTGCTTTTAATTATATATCTTATTTCTGACTTTTTCTTTTAATTCCTTTGCAGGTAAAATTAAATGAGCATTAAAGAAGTATTGGATAGAAGATGAAGATTTAGAATTTAGGAAAAATTAGAATAGTTTTTATTTTACTTTAAACATTTTATATAATTGTCATTTTAAATATTTTGCAAATAATACAATATTTAAATAACAATTGTAATAATTAGAATAAAGATGAATAAAATTCTATTATTTTACCCATTAATTCTTTTCTTCTGCAATCATTTGTTTTATCATTTATAATTCTTTAAATCATATAATAACTGAAAATCAATTCCAATTATTTAAATTTAGAATGATAAATAATTAAACAAACATCATTGATCAATTAACTTCTCTTCAATTAATTATTTCATTATTTATAATTCTTCTAAATTATAATAACTGAAAATCAAATTTCAATTATTTAAACCTAGGATAATAAATAATTAAATAACATTGTTGATCAATTAATAAACTCTTTTCAAATATTTATTTTATTATTTATAAATCTTTAAATTATATAATAACTGAAAATAAATTCCAATTATTTAAATTTAAGATAATAAATAATTAATAAACATTGTCTGATCAATTAATAAACTTCTTTTCAAATATTTACTTTATTATTTATAAATCTTTAAATTATACAATAACTGAAAATAAATTCCAATTATTTAAATTTAGGATAATAAATAATTAATAAACATTGTTTTAGCATTGATCAATTAATAAATTTAGCATTCAAAAAATAAACAGCTCTCGACTTGAAAAAGTTATGAATTTTAAATCTGCTTTGAAAATTTGATAAAATAGGTCAAAACACTTGCAATGTAATGATGCAGATGGGAGATGGTATCTTAGGTCAAAATTTGGGGTACAACACTACCCGTACTCAACTCTAGAGTATGTCCATGGGTGAAAGCGAAGGTTTTAAGGATTATGCGCAGAAGTGGAGAGATCTGGCCGGGAGAGTCCAACCCCCTTTGTATGATAGAGAGTTGGTGGATATTTTTCTTGGTACGCTATCTGGTCCGTTCTTCAATCACTTGATTGGTAGCTCCTCAACTAGCTTCACTGAGCTGATATTGACTAGAGAAAGGGTAGAAGCTGGGATCCGAAGTGGCAAGATCCAGAAAGACACCTCTTCGAGTACAGTGAAGAAGCCATTCACGGGTAAGAAGGAGGTCAGTGCTATTTATAATCCAAGAGGTCAGAATAGAACCGAGCACCATCCAACAGTAGGGGTTGTCATGATCTCGAAGTCTGAACCTACCCAACAAAGGAACAATCAACAAAGGACAGAAAGGTCAGTAAGACAGTACACCCGGATAAACATGACTCTGTCTCAAATCTTGCCACAGTTATTGAAGAAAAATCTGGTAACCCTGAAGGAGGCTCCGAAGAACCCCAATACCATATCTCCCCGCTACAATCCAAACGCCTGGTGTGCTTACCACTCTGAAAGTCTAGACCATGATACAAACAACTACTGGGCTCTGAAGAACAAGGTGCAGGATATGATCGAGGAAAAGGAGATTGAATTCGATCCCCCTGAGACTCCCAACGTCATAACTGCACCCATGCCCAAGCATGGCTCGGGAATCAATGCTATTGAGGTTGTCTCTTCCACAGAAGATACTGATGATGAGGATTCTGATATTGACAGCTGGATCTACCCTACTACCAACGGTGGACCTAGTAATTGGACGGCCAAAGATTTTGTGCCGATTTCTTTTGTTTAGTAGTAATTATCTTACTTGTTTTTCGAATTTGTAATAAACAATATCAACTCTATGGCCTCGTGTCTTACCCGAGGCACAATGGTTTATTTGTGAGGGTTATTATATGTCATTTTCATATGTCGTTAATAAAAAATTGGACATTCTTGCATATAAATTTTGCGCTCTCTGTTTTTCTGTTCTGCTTTTCACTTTATCAATACGGCTATGCTCTTACACACACTCACATATAAAACTGCAAATCCATATCCACTATGGATCCCATTGATAACAGTTCTGCTATTTCCAGTTATAACTTTGAAAATCCGATCAACCAAGCCGAGGACGAAGGTGAGGAAGATTGTGAGGTGCGTAGAGAACTTGCTAGACTGTTACAACAGGAAGAGAGGGCTATACAACCTCATGAAGAGCCAGTTGAGACGATAAACTTGGGCACATAGGTAGACAGAAAAGAAATCAAGATCGGTGCAAATCTGGAGATTAATGTCAAACAGCGGTCGATACAGATGTTGCACGATTATGTTGAGACCTTCGCCTGGTCATATGAAGACATGCCTGGTTTAGACACTGATATTGTGGTACATCGTCTGCCGACTAAATAAGATTGTCCTCCGGTTAAGCCAAAGGAATGTCGTATGTGCCCTAAAATGTCATAGAAAATCAAAGAAGAGGTTATGAAACAGTTCAACGCTGGATTCTTAGTTGTCACCTCCTATCCACAGTGGGTTGCTAACTTTGTTCCGGTACCTAAGAAGGATGGTAAGGTACAGATGTGTGTGGACTACAGAGACCTGAACAGGGCAAGCCCCAAGGATGACTTCCCGCTTCCCCACATTGATGTTCTGGTTGACAACACCGCACAGCACAAGATCTTTTCCTTCATGGATGATTTCTCTGGGTACAATCAGATCAAGATGGCTCCTGAAGACATGGAGATGACAACCTTCGTCACACAGTGGGGCACCTTCTGTTACAAGGTGATGCCTTTTAGGTTGAAGAATGCTGGGATAACCTATCAGCAAGCCATGGTAGCTCTGTTCCACGATATTATTCACCATGAGATAGAGGTTTATATTGATGACATGATAGCCAGGTCTCAAACCGAGGAAGAACACCTTGATCATCTACAAAAGTTGTTTGACAGGTTGAAGACATACAAGCTGATACTGAATCCGAACAAGTGTACCTTCGGGGTAAGGTCTGGTAAACTTCTAGGGTTCATCGTCATTGACAAAGGTATTTAGGTAGACCCTGCAAAGGTGAAGGCCATACAAGAGATGTCGGCTCCCCGTACTAAGAAGGAGGTTAGAGGTTTCTTGGGACACCTAAATTATATCGCCAGGTTCATTTCACATCTGACTGCTACTTGTGAGCCAATCTTCAAGCTCCTGAAGAAAGATCAAGTTGTAAAGTGGAATGACGAATGCCAGACCGCTTTCGAAAGAATCAAGGAATACATTCAAGAACCACCAATTTTGTTGCCTCTAATTGAAGGAAGACCTTTGATATTGTACTTAACGGTGCTAGACAATTCAATGGGGTGTGTGATGGGGCAGCATGACGAGCCTGGTCGAAAAGAGCACACAATATACTGCCTTAGCAAAAAGTTTACCGACTGTGAAACACGATACTCACTGCTCGAGAAAACTTGTTGCGCTTGGCATGGGCTGATCACCGACTTAGACAGTATATGTTGATCCACACTACTTTGTTGATATCTAAGATGGATCCAATCAAGTACATCTTCGAGAAGCCCGCTCTCTCCGGAAGAATAGCAAGATGGCAGATGATCTTAAACGAATATGATATCCAATATACAACCCAGAAAGCAATCAAGGGAAGTGTATTGGCTGATCATTTGGCTCATAAGGCCGTGGATGACTACCAGTCCATGAATTTTGAGTTCTCAGTGAGAATATTATGCTATTGACCGAATATGAAGAACCTGGACCGGATGAAGGACCCGAAGAAGGATCTCGATGGACTATGGCTTTCGACGGAGCTTCGAACGCACTCGGTAATGACATTGGTGCTGTAATCATATCTCCTGAGGGCTGTCATACTCCTTTCACCACCCGACTATGTTTCAACTGTACCAACAACATGACGGAGTATGAAGCATGCATCATGGGTCTCAAAGCTCCTATCGACCTGAGGATCAAGTTCTTAAACATTTTCGGGGATTCAGCCTTGGTGATAAGTAAAATCAAAGGAGAGTGGGATACGAAGCACCGAATCTCATCCCATACAAAGAGCACGTGCTGACATTGCTCCCACACTTTAAGGAGGTAACCTTTGAACATTTCCCACGAGAGGAGAACCAATTAGCAGACACGCTAGCTACCATGTTTTATATGTTCAAGGTCAGGTGGGACAATGAAGCTCCCCGAATCACCATTGAGAGGTTGGATAAACCAGGGTACTACTGTGAAATTGATACTGAAGAGGTAGCAGACAAACCTTGGTTTCACGAGGTAAAAAGGTATCTCGAGGATCAAGAGTATCCCAAAGGAGCATCTGTCAACAATAAGAAGTTTTTGAGAAGGTTCGCCGTAAAAATTTTCCTCAGTAATGGAATCCTCTACAAGGGCAACCATGACTCTACCTTACTGCGGTGTGTAGACAAGAGCGAAGCGGAGAGGATTATAACAGATCTACACGAAGGAACCTTCGAAACCCATTCCAGTGGACATACCATGTCTAAGAAGATCCTACGGGTAGGATACTATTGGTCCACTATGGAAGCAGTTTGTTATCAGTACTCCCGAACTTGTCATAAATGCTAGATCTATGCTGATAAGGTGCATGTGCCTTCGGTTCCCTTGAACGTCTTAATGGCTCCTTGGCCCTTTTCAATGTGAGGCATTGAGATGATCGGGGATATTAGACCCACCGCTTCCAATGGGCATCACTTCATCCGGGTGGCCATTGATTACTTCACGAAGTGGGTTGAAGCTGCCTCCTTTGCTACCGTTACCAAGAATGTCGTGGCACGGTTTATCAAGCATAACTTGATCTGTCGGTACGGTGTGCCAGAGAGAATCATCACCGACAATGGTCTGAATCTCAACAATACGATGATCATCGAACTCTGCAAAAAGTTCAAGATCCAGCATCATAACTCTTCTCCCTACCGGCCGAAGATGAATGGCGTTGTTAAAGCTGCTAACAAGAACATCAAGAAGATCATACAGAAGATGACGGTGACATACAAATACTTGCATGAGATGTTACCATTTGCTCTTCATGGGTAGCGCACCTCCACGCGAACATCGATATGGGCAACACCCTACTCTCTAGTATATGGCATGGAGGTTGTTCTGCCTATTGAGGTATAGATCCCTTCTCCGAGGATTATGAAGGATGCAGGTTTGAATGAAGACAATTGGATCTAGACTCGACTTGATCAACTGAATCTTATCAATGAGAAGAGACTTACTGCTGTCTATCATGGTCAAATATATAAAAAATGAATGATCAAGGCTTTCAACAAAAAGGTCATACGCCAAGAATATCAAGTCGGGGATTTAGTGATCAAGTGCATCATACTGCCGCAAGGTGTTCCCAGGGGAAAATGGACTCCCATATATGAAGGGTCATTTATGATCAAAAACATTTTCTCGGGTGGAGCCATGATTCTAACCACCATGGACAGTCACAACCTTCCTCACCCCGTCAATGCGGACATAGTGAAAAGATACTACGCATGATTAAAGACCCGCTAGGTTGACTGGACTAGGAAAAAATAAGGGCTTCTCGGCGAACCAAAAGGGTTCAGGCAAAAATTAGGGATGAAAACAAAAAATCTGTACACCCGACAAGTCGAAAACCTGAAAAGGCGGCTTGGGTAAAAAAGGGTATCCCGGTGGACTGAAAACCCGAAAGGGCGGTCCAGGCAAAAGTTATGGATGTAAAGAGTATCATTATGTCCCATTGGATCACCTTGCGACCAGACCTCAGTATCAACTATCAAGCTCGAATGGTACCGGTCAATTCAGTCAGCTTCAAACGAGCAGCAAAGTGATGAGATGCTCGAAGACATATCGGTAATAGCATAATTGAAACTCAATGGGATTATTACACATAGTTGTTTTCTTCTCTTTGTACACAATATTGTATAGCTTTCATTTTCACGGCAGCTTTCTCTTACTAGAGCGTCAGCTTCCTTGTACAAAAATGTCTGTTATAGGCCAACTTCAAGAAATTAATACAAATCATTTTCACAAAATCATTTGTTTGTCTTTTTCTATTTTGTCTTGCAAAAACGTCCAATGATTTATTCTTGACATATGCATTTGAATATAATCTCTATTCACAAATATTTGCATAGGAAACGGAAAGACAATTGCTCGTAACTTAAGAAACATGGGCAAAAACTTTAAAAAAATCATGTCAAGCCCGACAGTTACTCTGTTCAGTAGGTACAGGGGCAGGGACAATTTTGAAACAAGGTCATCTCAGCATACGACCCCATGACATCTACACTCCTCACAGAGTAGAGGAAACTACGACTTTGACATCAGCTTCCCCAAATAGGAGTTACTCTCCCCAGCCAAGTTCCTTCAGAAAACTGACATCTATGTTCCCTAGTAGAATTTTATAAATCACAAGCGGTTCATAAAGTTTTCTCCCGAGCAGAGTTTATTTCTCTAAATACAGAAGCTCAATCCCCGACAGAGTTTGTTCCTTCAGTTACGGAAGTTGATCCCCCAGTGGAGTTTATTTTTCCAAATCGGCAAAATTTACCAGCAAAACATCTCCTCTCGCAACAGAGTTATTCCCCCGTAGAGTTATTCTCAAGTAGAGTCTTTCCACGGCAAAATATCCGTAAACAAGGAGCAAATCCCCAACATAGTCATCTCCGTTTACAATCCCCAGCGGAAGTAGAAGAACCATTGTTTTCTACAATAATCAGGAATTCAATTTCCAATACTCTCCAGCAGCAGTCAGGGATTTATTTTCCCAGACTGGGATATGTCACAATAGAATTTCATGTTCATACATCATGACATGCGCATACATATTGCATACAACATGATCTTAGTTATTTTGAGAACATCATCACATAATACATTTCATGCATCACATATAATTAACCCCTTACTTTTTCAGGAAAGATGCTTATCATTAACAATTCCAACAATTCAAGATTAAATCCATGAAGCTATACATGTCATATATGTAGACAATTAATGGAAAATCAGTTCCCGAAACCAAACGAGTCAAATAATCTATGTGATCAAATGAGGCAATCCCTACTATCCAGACTTTCATTTCTAAGTAACCCAACTGTGATACGGTGGGAGAACTGACTTGGGTTTTGCGTTTGTTTTCGCAAATGTTTCGGTTGAGCAAGAGTCGCCACCGACTTTTTATTTTATCCTAAGGAAAGGTTAAAAAGCACAGCAAAAACCTTTGAGATGTTTTCTTGGGTTCGGGGAGTAGATTATAGAAAGGGAAGGTATTAGCACCCTTTCTATCCATGGTTATCCATGGGCTCTTAGTTACTTGCTTAGATCAACTTGCCTTGATTTTCAATTGTTTGAAATGGTGCTTTCAATTGTTTGAAATGGTGCTTTGTATGTGGGTTTGAAAATGTTTTGAAAAGAGGCTAATGTGGTGGCAACCTTTGTAATGACCCATGTTTGGATGTATACAAAGGTGTATGTCTTTTGAAAAGTTTTCAATGTTTTTGAAAGTTGTTTTGAAAATGTGTTGTGATGTGTGTTTTGAAAAGTAGGCAAGTGTGTTTTGCAAGTTTTGATCAAGTAACTAAGAGTTTTGTCTACCCCTATATTTACTCAAAGGCTTTTTCTATGTTTTTAAACCCTTTTAACAATTTTGTTCCACCATTGTATTTGGTATACAATCTTGTGTTAGGATGTGAACGAGACAGGCGCGGGTCATCGTTTAGACCATGATTGCAATAGTGCCAAGTGTCTTTGGGAAATTTTTCCTTTAAGGGACTTGATCATTTTTAGGCAACTTTCGAAAGCGTCATCGAGGGACTATGATCATTTGAGTTGTTTTTGTTTTGCCAAGGACACCTAACATGCAACATGGCCCATTATTGAAGGCAACAAGTGGAGTAACCCTAGGGGTGCAAGTGTGATTGGTGTTGTCCATTTTCATGCTTTTTGTCTTTGAATTAGGTCAAGCTATTTTTGGTTGATTTTTGCATACAAAACCCTAAGTCTATCATGGCATATTTAGAAAGCTTTAAAAATGCGGAATTTAAAGGTCCTAAATTATTACAACACAATTATGGGATGGGGGGGTACAAATGTTCAAATGGGGATATTTAGCAAGAAATTTAAATCTAAACTATTACAATCCAAATGGAATTTACAAGGTAATTAATTGCACAATAATTAAATAAAAATAAAATAAATATGCAAGATGCAAAAAATGATTTTTATGTGTATGTAAAAGTATTTTTCATGTGACAAATAAACAAAAATAAAAAGGTTAATTTTTGGGTATTTTCATTGGTTTAGGGCAAAACCCTAATTTTGCTAAATAAAAGGTATTAATTATTTAATATATACAATATTTATTAATTATGTACAAAAAATAAATAAAAAGAAAGTATATTGTAAAAAAGTGATTTTTGAGGTCAAATATTAATAAAAATAAAAATGTATTATTTTGTATTTTTATCCTAAATATTCTAATAAATATATAAGTATTTATATTATTTACTAAATATATTAAATATGTACAAAAATAAAATATTTATTATTTACAAAAAAAAGTATATTTTTAGAAAAAATTTTCAAAAGATAAAATAAAACAAAATTCGAAAACAAAATGTGTTGGTATTATTTTTAGTATTTTTAGATAAAAGTAATTATGTTTATTTATGTACAAGTTCAAAATAAAACAAATAAAATCCAAATAAAATGCAAAAAATGTGAGAAAAATATTTTTAATGTTTTTTCATGTTTGGATAAAAATATAAAATCAAAATCAAAAGGAAAAAACCAAAAATGACAAATATATTATGCAATGGGCCAGGGGGGTGTATGTGGAATAAAGTGGTGCAAAAAAGAAAAATATCTCAGGCCCAGCCCAAAGGACTTTGTCTTCAACCTCTGGCCATTCAAACAACAGAAAACGCGCGTTTCCAACTCCAACTGCTAACTTCTGATCCCTTGGTTTTTAACAAAAACTTACAACATCAAAAGTGTAGAGCATCTTATCACGATTCCATACATATCAAGAACTTGATCTAACTCTCAGAAATGAGAGAGAATTTCTCCTCCCCCAATTCCTGACCTAGCTTTTTTCAGATGTTCAGGTTCAAAATACTCTTAGCACACACAATATAAATGAAAAGTAACTATAGGGATGGCTTCAGGGCTATGATTAGAACATGCTTTCTTCACAAGCTTAAGCCTAACTATGCCTGGATAGAGAGATAGAAGTTCAAAAACTTACCTGTTCAGCTTGATTCGTGTATGACAATGGAGGTACTTTCAATGCAATGTGAGGACTTGTATAGCTTGCTTGAGGTCCAGGGATGCTTCTCCAACCTCTAGCTTGCTTTGAAACTAGCTGAATCGAGCTATGGAAGTTCACCTGCAAAGTTGAAAACTGAAAATGGCAAATGATGTTAGGGATGTTACAGTTCGTGTCCAATGCTTGGGATAGTTTTTATGGGTGGTAGGGAGTGTGTTTGAACTGGTTTTGGCCAAGGCGCACGAATGGATTGAGTTGTGGACCTCAATCTGCAGCAGGTGCTCTGTTTTGCCACAAAACTATGTTTTGATGAATGAGAAGTTTTGAACTATGATTGATTCGTGCTTTAAGTTAGTTGGACCAAGGGAAAAGTGTTTGCGAAGTTTGTTTTGGCTTGTGATTGCAGGAATATGAGTTGTGTTTCAAAATGCAAGTTTCTTCTCTCTTAAGTCAAAAAATGTCAAGTTGAGTTACAAGCTTATGCAGGCCCCCTAAACATGCTGCAAAGTTAGTCTTGATCAGTGGGATTAGTTCAATAACTTGTGCCTCAGATATTTGCATTGTACTTCTTGGATTTGTGTTTGACATAAAGTCATGCTTTACAAGAATGGATAACTTGCTTTTTCCAAATATGGCTTAATTCTTCATGTAATGTCCAAATGCACAAAATAATGCTAGAACACAATGGATTGGAATTTAATTATTGAGTGTAAATGAGATTAGAGGCCCGTAACTAGCTTGTGCAAGCTGATTTCAAAAATGCAAAGTGTATGAACATGCCTTTGGCCATGAATCAAAGTGACTTTTGCCCATATTGACAAATTCGATTCTACCTAACCACAAGGGTGTTTGAGAAGTTCTTGGACATTTTGGAAATATTGGAATGTGTACTACAATCCATCTTTGTAATGCAAGTTGAAATTCCAAGTGGAAGCATGTGAAAAGTGGTCATGAAGTTAGGCAAAAATCCTGCCTAAAATAGGTCAAAAATTTTCTAAGTTAAGAATGTTTTGCACCCTTGTTCCAAAAATCATAACTTGAGCTACAAGCTTCTTTTGAGGAAACTTTGTGAATAAAAGTTGTAGATTTTGCAATGGACTATAAATTTCATGTTTTGAGTTTTGTTTGAATCCAAATTTATCTTGATGAAAAAATGGGACAAAGTTAGGAAAAAATTAGGAATTTTCATAACTTAGAAAAATTCAAAGTTATGAAATTTCTTCATTTCAAACCCTAATTTGTGATTTTTGATTTCTTGATGAACAAGTTTCATAATTTGACATGTTTTGATGAAAAATGAATCTTGGCACTTGATTTTGACCAAAAAGTCAAAGTTTGACTTTTCAGTATACAGTCAAATTTGGCTCAGTTGACTGGAAAATTCATCTATCAATCTTGTGCATTTGGGATCTTTTGAACTTGTTGAATGTGTCAAGACCATTTCATTGAGTCCTTGAGTCCATATGTGAGCTTGGTTTGCCATTGTCTAGGTCAAACAGTCAAAAATTGCCTTTGTGCAGTCAAAACCCTAAAAATGACCATTTTGCCCTTTTGGTGATCTGATCAAATTTCTTGTGGAATTGTGATCCAAACTTGATCAAATGGTACATATGAGTTCATAATGTTGATGTGGGTCAAAAAACATGAGGTTTGACTGTCAATTGACCACAATTGACTTTTTCCCCCAATACAGCTGATTTCTAGGTCAACTGTCCAATTGACTGGGCAAAGATTGGAATCAAGGCTTGAAACTTGGTATGGATAAACTTGTGGGTTCAAAATGAAGCATGAAAGTCACTTTGGGCATTTTAAGTCAAAACATATTTGTGCAAACTCAAACCCTAATTTGGGTCAACAGTGCAAGGAGGAGTCTTGAGCAGAGCAAACCCTAATTTGATCTTGAGCTTCAAGGGTCTTGTCATGAGAAAATGTTGAGGAAATGGGAGGGAAAATTTTGGGGTACAACAGTTTCCCCTGTTCAATCTTCTTGAACCTGAAGAGTTAGATTGGCAAGTTTTCCTTTTCGCGACTCGAGGGTAAAAGGAGATTGGACACTAGAGTGCCCTGAAATTTGCACTCGCATGGTAGAGTATCAGCAGTGTGATGGCGGGAATGGGCTTATAGATGCCATTTGGAGAGATGGTGGATAGGAGGATGGGCTTATAGATGCCATCTGGAGGTGCGATAGAATCTTGTCAGGAATGGGCTTACAAATGCCATTTGGAAGTGTTGATCGCGTAAGAGATTCCTTAGCGAGAACTTGCGTACTTTGAGAAAGAAATATGGTTCCCTGGCTTGCTACAGGTGTTGATCTTCAGTCTCTTCATGCAGATATGCCCTGGATAGGTACAGGTCTCGAATCTACAATTAGTTGCTCACAGATGTGCCCTGGCTAGATACAGGAATCGAATCTGGAATTTCAAAAGGTTGCTTACAGACGTGCCCTGGCTGGATACAGGTATCGAATCTGGAATTGGTCGTCTACTGATATGCCCTGGCTAGATGCAGGTATCGAATCTGGAACTTGTCGTCTACAGATATACCCTGGCTGGATGCAGGTATCGAATCTGGAACTTGTCGTCTACAGATATGCCCTGGCTGGATACAGGAATCGAATCTGGAATTTGTCGTCTACAGATATGCCCTGGATGGATACAGGTATCGAATCCGGAACTTGTAAAAGGTCGGTAGAGATAGATTTCCTGGCTAGATACAGGTGTAAACCTCTGACCTGAGAATGAAAGATAGTTTCCTGGCCTATTACAGGTGTTGATCTTCAAACTCTTTATGCAGATATGCCCTGGCTAGGTACAGGTATCAAATCTATAATCAATCACTCACAGATGTGCCCTGGCTAGATACAGGAATCGAATCTG
Organism: Vicia faba; assembly: GCA_948472305.1. NCBI lineage: Eukaryota > Viridiplantae > Streptophyta > Magnoliopsida > Fabales > Fabaceae > Vicia > Vicia faba. The sequence continues at coordinate 1,326,872,549 of OX451738.1, read as the reverse complement.
GAATTGTGACAGTTGATAGTAATCATCTTTGGATTGACCTTTTTCCTGAAAAGGCAAGACATCAGTTGTATGCAATGTCATGATGTATGAAATGCATGAGGTCATGCTGTTCTTAAAAATAAATGAGATTGTGTTGTATGCACTTTATCATGTATGTAAGCAGGATGTATGAAATGTGAAATGTCTATAAACGTATTTTCGTCTAGGAAAATAAATCCTTGACGAGTGCCGGGAGTTTGTGGAATCCTGGGCTGATGTTGAAGAGTGGAGTTCTTCGTTTCCGCTGGGGACGATGGTTGCAAGAATAAAACGGTAGGAGAAGATGACTCCGTTGGGAAATAAACTTGTTGGAGAGATTACTCTGCGGGGAATTACTCTGTGGGAAGAGATACTTCGCTGAGGTTTTGATGGGGGCTCCGCTGGGGATTCCACTGATAAGTTATGTTGGGGAATTTGATGAACTCCGCTGGGGATTGGAAGAACTTCGCCGAGGACGATCTTTCCGTGGTAATTAGCTGAGGATAACCCAGTTATACCCTGGTGGGGAAATAACCTTTGAATAAAGTCGGGGAGATGCGTTCGTACTATGCAGGGGATAAGCTTCCAGCATCTACTGGGGATAAGCCTCAAGACCTTCTGGGGATATGGATTCCACTCTCATGGGGAAACTTTGGATTGTACTGGGGAATGGCTCCACTAGGGTGTCTTGTATTCCGCCGGGGAACAATCTTATACTAAGACTGTTGGGGATGCTTGTTTAGGAATGTCTATACTCTGCTGGGGAATGTTGAGATCTTCTGGGGATACCCGACTTCCTTAAGGTTGTTAGTAGACTAACTCTGCTTGGGGAGAGCGTTGCTGACTTGTTAGGGATACTGTGCCTTTTCAGGGTTGATGGGAGACCAACTCTGCCTGGGGAGAGTATTGCTGAATCTTGTCTTACTCTGTGGGGAGTTGAGGTAACTTGGTTACATTCTTCAGCCGAACCTACTTTGGTACCTTGGTGGAAAGAGCAACTAGATCGCTTAGACCATTCTTTATTAATGCCCCTGTTTCTGATGTCACCTGTAATTAGTCTTTTGTTTCGTATGCAGATATTCATGATTAGAAATTATTGTCAAATGCATATATCAAAAATGAACATTGGACGTTCTTTGCAAAACAAAAACAGAAAAAAGGGAAAAACAATGGGTAATTTGTATGAAAAATTGAACTTGTATTGATTTTGAAATTTGCCTGTAAATAGGCGTTTTATATACAGGAGGCTGACATCCTAGTAAGAGAACGCCGCCGAGCAACATAGAGTTTATACAATTTTGTGAAAAGGAAACAAAACAGCTATGTGAAAAATAATCCCACTGGGTTCCAACTCTGTTATCGCCTTTATGTCTTCAAGTGTCTCATCACTTTGCTGCTTAGTTGAAGATGAAGCTGATTGATCTGAGCCCGATAGTTGATGCCGAATTCTGGATACAAGGTGATCCAATGAGACATAGTAGTATGCTTTATCCCTAACTTTTTCCTGGACCGCCCTTTCGGGTTTTCAGTCCACCGGGATACCCATTTTTGCCCAAGCCGCCTTTTCAGGTTTTCGACTTGCCGGGTGTACAGATTTTTCCATTCCGTCCCTTATTTTTGCCCGAAACCTTTTGGTTCGCCGGGAAGCCCTTATTTTTTCCTAGGTGTGTCAACCTAGCGGGTCTTTAGTTCATGCGTAGTATCTTTTTACTATGTCTGCATTGGCAGGGTGAGGAAGGTCGTCACCATCCATGGTGGTTAGAATCATAGCTCCTCCTGAGAAGATATTCTTGACCACAAATGGCCCTTCGTACGTAGGGGTCCATTTGCCCCTGGGATCACTTTGAGGAAGAATGATGCGCTTGATTACCAGGTCTCCGACTTGATACTCTTGTCGTCTGACCTTCTTGTTAAATGCCCTGATCATCCGTTTTTGGTACGTCTGACCATGACAAATAGCAGTGAGTCTCTTTTCGTCAATTAGGTTTAACTGATCAAGCTGAGTCTGGATCCAGTCATCTTCGCTCAAACCTGCATCCTTCATTATCCGGAGAGAGGGTATCTGGACTTCAATAGGCAAGACTGCCTCCATGCCATAGACCAAGGAAAAGGGTGTTGCCCCTGTTGACGTCTGTGCTGAGGTACGGTACCCATGAAGAGCAAACGGTAACATTTCGTGCCAATCTTTATAGGTCACTGTCATTTTCTGCACAATCTTCTTGATGTTCTTATTTGCCGCTTCTACAGCCCCGTTCATCTTCGGCCGGTAGGGAGAAGAGTTGTGGTGCTGTATCTTGAATTGCTCGCAGAGCTCAGTAATCATCTTGTTGTTAAGATTGGTACCATTGTTCGTGATGATTCTCTCAGGTACACCGTATCTACAAATTAAGTTGTGCCGAATGAACCGTGCCACGACATTCTTGGTTACGGTAGCGTAGGAAGCTGCCTCGACCCACTTTGTGAAGTAATCAATCGCTACTAAGATGAAGCGATGCCCGTTGGATGCCGTAGGTTTGATTTCGCCGATCATATCAATGCCCCACATTGCAAAAGGCCAAGGTGTTGTCAAGACGTTCAGAGGAACCGGAGGAATGTGCACCTTATCAGCATAGATCTGGCATTTGTGACAAGTTCGCGAATGCTGATAACAGTCGGCTTCCATTGTGGACCAGAAATATCCTGCCCGAAGGATTTTCTTTGCCATGGTATGTCCATTGGAATGTGTTCCGAAGGTACCTTCATGTAGCTCTTCCATGATCCTTTCTGCTTCAGTCTTATCCACACAACGCAGTAAGGTCGAATCATGGTTTCGCTTGTAGAGAATGCCATTGCTGAGGAAGAACTTTGCCGCAAACCTTCTCAGGAACTTCTTGTCGTTAACAGATGCACCCTCGGGGTATTCTTGAGCTTCAAGGTACCTTTTCACTTCATGATACCAGGGTTTTTCTGTTACCTCTTCGGTCTCGAGATCGCAGCAATGTGCAGGTTCATCCAATTTCCAAATAATGATCTGGGGCGCCTCGTTGTCCCATTTGACTTTGAACATGGAAGACATCGTAGCTAACGCGTCCGCCAACTGATTCTCCTCTCTTGGGAAGTGTTCAAAAGTTATCTCCTCGAAGTGGGGAAGCAATGTCAGCACATACTCCTTGTAAGAAATAAGATTTGGGTGTTTCGTATCCCACTCGCCTTTGATCTGATTGATCACGAGAGAGGAATCTCCGAAGACACTCAGAAACTTGATCCTTAAGTCAATTGCAGCTTGAAGACCCATGATACATGCCTCATACTCTGCCATGTTGTTGGTGCAGTTGAAACATAACCGGGCGGTAAGTGGAGTATGAGTGCCTTTAGGGGATATGATCACAGCGCCGATACCATTACCCAAAGCGTTCGAGGCTCCGTCAAAGTGCATAGACCATCGAGATCCTTCCTCAGGTCCTTCATCCGGTCCAGGTACTTCACAATCAGTCACTACCATGATATCCTCGTCTGGAAATTCAAAGTCCATTGACTGGTAATCGTCCACTGCCTGATGTGCCAAATGGTCTGCCAATACACTTCCCTTGATTGTTTTTTGAGTCGTGTACTGGATGTCATATTCCATCAAGATCATTTGCCATCTTGCTATTCTTCCGAACAAGGCAGGCTTTTTGAAGATGTACTTTATTGGATCCATTTTTTAAATCTACAGAGTAGTGTGAGTCAACATATACTGTCTCAGCCGGCGAGCAGCCTTTACCAAAGCGCAACAAGTTTTCTCGAGCAGTGAGTACCGGGTCTCACAGTCGGTAAACTTTTTGCTAAGGTAATAAATGGTGTGTTCTTTTCGGCCAGACTCGTCATGCTTCCCCAGCACACACCCTATTGAGTTGTCAAGTACTGTCAAGTATAGTATTAGAGGTCTCCCTTCAACCGGTGGCATAAGAATGGGTGGTTCTTGGAGATACTCTTTGATCTTTTCGAAAGCGGCCTGACATTCATCATTCCAACGTACTACTTGATCTTTCTTTAGCAGCTTGAAGATTGGTTCACAGGTAGCAGTTAGATGAAAAATGAATCAGGCAATGTAGTTCAATCGTCCTAGAAATCCTCTGACTTCTTTCTCTGTCTTGGGAGTTGGCATCTCTTGTATGGCTTTCACTTTGGCAAGGTCCACTCGAATGCCTTTGTCGCTTACGACGAAGCCTAGCAATTTTCCAGATGTCACCCCAAAGGTGCACTTGTTTGGGTTCAACCTCAGCTTGTACAACTTCAGACGGTCAAACAGCTCCTGTAGATGGTCAAGGTGCTCCTCCTTAGTTTGGGACCTTGCAATCATATCGTCGACGTATACTTCTATCTCGTGATGGATCATCTCATGAAACAAAGAAACCATGGCACGTTGGTAGGTTGCCCCAGCATTTTTCAACCCAAAAGGCATGACCTTGTAGCAAAAGGTGCCCCACTGAGTAACAAAAGTGGTCTTCTCCATGTCTTCAGGAGCCATCTTGATCTGATTATAACTGGAGAAGCCGTCCATGAAGGAGAATACTTTATGTTGAGCAGTGTTGTCAACCAGAACGTCGATATGAGGCAGAGGGAAATCATCCTTAGGGCTCGCCCTGTTCAAATCCCTGTAATCAACATACATTCGGACCTTACCATCTTTCTTCGGCACTGGAACCACATTGGCAACCCACTGAGGGTAAGAAGTCACTGCTAGAAACCCGGCGTCAAATTGTTTCATAACCTCAGTCTTGATTTTCTCGGACATCTCTGGAGGCATACGACAGACCTTCTGTTTTACCGGAGGGCAATCTTCCTTGGTAGGTAGGTGATGAACCACAATGTCAGTATCCAACCCAGGCATGTCTTCGTAAGACCAGGCAAAGATTTCCACATAGTCATGCAGCATCTGAATCAACCGTTGTTTCACACTGAGCTCTAGATTGGCACCAATCTTGACTTCCTTTCTGTCTGTCTCAGTACCCAGATTTACCGTTTCCACTGGCTCTTCATGTGGCTGAATGGCCCTCTCTTCCTGGAGTAACAGTCTTGCAAGCTCACCAGGAACTTCACAATCATCTTCACCTACATCTTTGGCTAAGTTGATCGGATTCTCGAAGTCATAACTGGCAGTAGCAGAGTCGTTACCAGTGAGATCCAGAGTGGATTGGAACCTGTATAAGTGAGTGTGTGTAAATATAGTTGTTTTGCAATATATAATAAAGAAAGAAAAGGAGCACAAGATTTTGAAATGCAACAAACGTCCAATGTTTTTATTGATGATATATGAAAATGACACACAAAAGCCCTCACAAATGAAGCCACGGTGCCTCGGGTAAGACACCGAGCCATAAAAGTTTCAAAATATTGTCTGTTACAAATTGAAAACAAAAGAGTTCATTACTGAGTGATAAAAGTAATAGGTGTGAAGTCTTTGGCCGTCCAGTTGCTTGGTCCACCTTCGATTGTTGGGTAAATCCAGCTGTCGAATTCAGATTCCTCCACGTCGTCTTCAATAGAATTTACTCCTGGGTTGGTGATGAACACAGGAGGTCTTCCAATCCTTGCCTTACGAACAGCCCTCTGAGCCTCTATAATGAAACCCAAACCAAACTTGTCGGTCTTTGGAGTAAAGTCAGGAAGTCGGCCCCAGTTTGCGCACTCACCCTTCTCAATAACAGCCCGGGCATCCTTTAAGGAAGCCATCTTCAATGGAGGGTCTTCAATCACAGTTTCAGCTGATGCCATTGTCTGAGGCACCTCTTCAAAGTGTTGAAAGGGGGTTTCAATGAACTCCCCATCCATCTCTATGTACCGGAACGAGTTGAGGTGGCTGACCATATACTCTTCTTCCCCTTGAACTGTCACAATTTTCCCCCTAACCGGGTACTTCAGCTTCTGATGTAGTGTGGAGGTCACAGCTCCAGCCTTGTGGATCCATGGACGACCCAGCAAACAAGAGTAGGATGGTCGGATGTCCATCACATAGAAATTAGAATCAAAAACTTGAGAACTAACCCTGATTGGAATGTCAACTTCCCCATGTACCATCCTTTTCGAACCGTCAAAGGCCCGGACAAAAATGTTACTAGGCTTGAGCTCTAAACCCTCACAATCCAACCTGTCTAGGGCCTTCTTGGGTAATAAGTTCAATGAAGAACTGGTGTCTACCAACACATGGGCAAGAGTAGTGCCCCTGCATTCAATGGAGACATGCAGGGCATCGTTATGGTTCTTTCCTTTGGCAGTCAGATCGGCGTCAGAGAAGCCCAACCCATTATCGGCAGTCAAGTTGGCCACACAATCAGTAAATTGATCAGCAGATGTTTCTTGTGGCACATGGGCCGTCTTCAGGAAGGAAATCAGGGCCTTGGCATGGGCCTCTGAACACAACAATAGTGATAACATGGAAATCTTAGAGGGGGTGTGCCCCAGCTGCTCAACTACATTGAAATCACTTTTCTTGATAATTTTGAGGATATCTTCCATCTCTTGCTGGGAAGCTTCAACATTGGTTGTCTTTGGTGCCTCCGTCAGGGCAGGCAAATCAGTAGCAATCCCTTTGCCCCGAGCGTCAGATGACTCAGTAGCAGGGGTAGAAACAGGAACTTGATCAGGAAAGGAAGCAGGCACACTTGCAGGTTTGATGACAAGAGGTTTCTAAATAGCTGGCGGCGCAATATCTGGTGAGAACAACCTACCACTACGAGTGATTTTAGCAGGCCCGGTAATGTTACTGACACCGGTACTAGTATCAAACTCTTTCTTAACTCCAAGCACATAAACATCTGCCCCATAGTGCCAAGGGACAGCTTTGTCAGATGTATAAGGGAGAGGCCCCGGAACAGTGATGATGATAGGAGCAATCTTTTAAGTGGACATGATTTTGACAGGCTTCTTCGAAGGAGCCTTAGGAGGGTTGTTGGAAATAGTAACAATAGAAACTTCTTCAGCAGGGACAGCAGGAACAACAATCTTCTCGAACAAGATCTCTTTGCTATCCATCAGGTTTTGGATACCTGATTTCAGCAAAGGACAACCAACAGGTGAAACAACACACAGAAGGAAACCTTTACTACACCCCGGAAATAAACCGGCCAGCAATAGGTTCCTTTTGACGGTCAATAACGGAGTAACAATATCATCCACGGAGGCCACATACAGGTCTTCTTCCACAGCATTCACTCCATGCTGGGGCATGGGAGCAGTCACAACATTGGGCCTTTCGGGCGCCTCAAACTGTATTTTTTTGGCATCAATAAGGTCCTGAACCTTATTCCTCAGAGCCCAGCAATCGTCTGTAGTATGCCCCGGGCTATCAGAGTGATAAGCACAGCGGGCGTTGGAGTTGTACTTTGGAGAAGCTGTGTTTACCACCTTCAGAGCTTCCTTGACAGTTACCAGATTGGTTGACAGTAGTTGCGGCAATATCTGAGACAGGGTCATGCTGAGTCGAGTGTACTGTCTTTTGGGTCTCTCACCCCTTGGTTGGTTAAACTGCTGAGGAGCAGCAACAGGCTTTGAGATTACCAACGCATTGACAGCTTGGCGGCGTTCCGGTTTAATTTGTCTTCTGGGACCATAAACAGCACTGGCTTCCTTCTTAAAGGGCTTCTTTTCAGTACTCGCGGCGGCACCTTTCTGTATCTTCCCCGACTTGATACCAGCTTCTATTCTCTCACCAGTCAAGATCAAATCTGTAAACCCAGCAGAAGAATTACCAATCAGGTGGTTGAAGAACGGAACAGACAGGGTCCCCAGGAACATATCGACAAGCTCACGGTCAACCAAAGGTGGTTGCACCCTGCCAGCCAGGTCTCTCCACTTTTGCGCATACTCCTTGAATCCTTCGCCCGTCCCCAGTGACATACCCTGGAGTTGGGTATGCGTGGGAGCGAGGTCAGAATTGTACTGATACTGTTTATAAAATGCAGTAGCCAAGTCTTCCCAGTTTTGGATACTGGCTCCATCCAGCTGATAGAACCATTCGAGTTGAGCCCCTGAAAGGCTATCCTGAAAGAAATGGATCCAAAGGTTTTTGTCTGCAGTGTAAGGTTGGATCTTCCTTACATATGATCTGAGATGCATCTTTGGGCAGGACAGCCCGTCATATCTTGCAAAAATTGGCACTTTGAACTTCGGGGGGATCACAATTCCAGCAACTAATCCCAAATCTTCGAAATCTAAGCCGGGAACTCTCTGCAGCTCCATAGCTGCCAACCTGTCTTACAAGCCTTTTTACTTATCATCGGCGGGCGGGTATTGTTTCTCAGAGTAGTCTTCATCTTCTTCAGCCTCTCCTTCTTCAGCTTCGGATTCGGAAGGTACCGCAGCCGCATTCCCTTTACTGGTCCCCTCTTCAGAAGTAGGGGGAAATTCAAGCACTCTTATGGCTTCACCCTCAAACCTTCTTCCTAGGGTAGCCACCCCGACTCTCTTCTTCTTCTTTTTCACTTGCTCTTTGTTCCCCAGCAGGGCCTTCAGATCCTCCTGACCTTTTGCCAAGGTCATCAGGAGATGTTGAAACTGTGAGTTCTGAGACTGCAAGTCCTTGACCGTCTGTTCGAGATCCATCTTACTGAAATAAACAACAGAAAGATAAGGAAACCTGGTGTGGAGACCTGCTTATACGCATGATGAATGATATGTTTGTTTATGCAATGTATTCAAGGATTTAGAAAATTCAAAGTTGTTGCAAACAAAAAGAACACACGTCATATTAATAAGAAGAAATTTGTCAGTACATAAATTCCCCATGGGCCAAATATTACAAAAAAACTTCTCAAGGTAAAAAGACGTTGCTCATCCTCTTTGGTGCGATGTAGGTGTTGAGGATCTCTTCCTCATGGAGTCGGCGGGTAAGCTCCAAAACCTTCTTCTCACTGGCGTAGAAGCTGGCTTCAAAAGTGTTATGTTCCTCCTTGAGTTGGATCCAACTCTTCTGCATCTCCTCCCACAATGTAGGCATGTCAGGATCCAAAACCTTCCTTAACGGGCTCTTTAATCACAGGGAGAACATGAGGATAAGGCATCATTAGACTCTGGGCTCGGGTTTGTACCCACTTGAGATAAGGCTCAAGAGGGATGGAGTTCTTGTGCCCCAATGTCTTGCTGTCTACCTTGTTAGGCATCCTCCAAGCTCTGATGAATCTTTGGAGAAGTCCTTGCGCATCGTTGTCAAAGTCAAAAACTAGGTCAGGAATCAACATGTCGTGAGGGCCATCCCTCCGTGCATATCCAAATTGTCTCAAAGCTAGACAAGGGTTGTAGGTAATACCTCCTCTAATGCCAAGTAATGGAACATTAGGGAACTCTCCATAACGATCGACGATGATGACATTTTCTCTGGACCGAGAGCACCAATGTACATCAGAGTGAGTGAGGGTCATCAACCGTTGTGACCACCTTAAGCCTTGGTCATTCTTCAAAACAGATTGTGGAAGGTGCGAAATAAACCACCTTGCAAGGAGAGGAGTACAGCACATGAGAACACCCCTCTTTCTCATTGTTCGTGTGTAAAATGAGTGAAGAATGTCCCCAAGCAATGTTGGTATTGGATTTCTGGATAAGAAGATCTTGACGGCGTTGACATCTATAAGCTGGTCAGGATTTGGGAACAAGACCAACCCATAAATGAGGAGTGCCACAATTTATTCAAAGGCTTGTAGGTCCAATGAATTCCAACACTCTTGTGCCTTCTCAAACAAGAATTTTGCCAAGAAGCCTTTGACACCGCTTCTAGTTTCCCAATGCCCCTTGATGTCAGATGGTTGCAAGTGTAGTGCTTGAGCAACATCTTTAGGCTTTGGTTCTTTTTCCGTACCGTTGTAGGGTAGTTGATTAAGAATAGGAATTCTCAGGAGTTGAGAAAATTCCTCCAAAGTGGGCACCAATTGATAGTCGGGGAAAGTGAAACAGTGGTGAAGGGGGTCAAAGAACTGGAACAACACCTTTACCATGTCCTCTTCAATGTTGGTGTTGACTAGGCTGAGCAGTCTACCATGTCTTTTACTGAAGGGAGAGCTTTCCGGAATTCTGGATGTGAGCTTCTTGAGTTGAGGAGGGATTCTCATAAGGTTGACTTGGATAGTTTTCCTGTGAAGAATCTCCATGACCTACAAAACAAGAACAAAGATGAAGATCTAAACCCTTGAAATGGTTAGTGTATGTATATGATGCTTTATGATGTTTATGATGCATGCACAAACATATGTACAAGCAATTCACACAAAACCCTAGTTTCAGGCTTGCATGGGGCTTCATAGGTAAGTACCCTCTTGAGTGTAGTTGGCTTAAAACCTGTCCTATGAATAGTAACTGGGTTCTAAGGAGCTCAATATCACTGGATTGTTTTCCATGTTCATTGTTTTGGTTTAGCCACTTAACTAGCGACCAAAATATTCCAAGAAAACAACCCTCAATGAGTGTAGTATCGAGTATCTACCAACTTCGGACTGCACCAAAGCCGGTCATCTCACTACCCCTAATGAAAGGCCAAGATGGTCAAGTAAGGTTCTAGGTCATTAGTGCTTAGTGACATCACTCAGCGGCCCCGTACTCTCCTTGATTGAACTCAAGGGTTACCGGTACTCACAAATATGTCTCACTAATATAGCTATTGCTTCAACCGTGTCGGTATACCCCGCACAGTTTCCATAATGTATTGCTATCTATGAAGTTTTTCCCAAATCCGGGTGTAGGATTTCAAACCCAAACAAGAGAGCCGAGATAAAAAGCAATCAAAGCAAACAATTAGTCATGCAAGAGGGTGATCTAAGCCCTAAGGTTACTCCACTTTAAAATTTTCCCCAGCAGAGTCGCCAGTTCTGTGATACGGTGGGAGAACTGACTTGGGTTTTGCGTTTGTTTTCGCAAATGTTTCGGTTGAGCAAGAGTCGCCACCGACTTTTTATTTTATCCTAAGGAAAGGTTAAAAAGCACAGCAAAAACCTTTGAGATGTTTTCTTGGGTTCGGGGAGTAGATTATAGAAAGGGAAGGTATTAGCACCCTTTCTATCCATGGTTATCCATGGGCTCTTAGTTACTTGCTTAGATCAACTTGCCTTGATTTTCAAATGTTTGAAATGGTGCTTTCAATTGTTTGAAATGGTGCTTTGTATGTGGGTTTGAAAATGTTTTGAAAAGAGATCAATGTGGTGGCAACCTTTGTAATGACCCATGTTTGGATGTATACAAAGGTGTATGTCTTTTGAAAAGTTTTCAATGTTTTTGAAAGTTGTTTTGAAAATGTGTTGTGATGTGTATTTTGAAAAGTAGGCAAGTGTGTTTTGCAAGTTTTGATCAAGTAACTAAGAGTTTTGTCTACCCCTATATTTACTCAAACGCTTTTTCTATGTTTTTAAACCCTTTTAACAATTTTGTTCCACCATTGTATTTGGTGGACAATCTTGTGTTAGGATGTGAACGGGACAGGCGCGGGTCATCGTTTAGACCATGATTGCAATAGTGTCAAGTGTCTTTGGGCAATTTTTCCTTTAAGGGACTTGATCATTTTTAGGCAACTTTCGAAAGCGTCATCGAGGGACTATGATCATTTGAGTTGTTTTTGTTTTGCCAAGGACACCTAACATGCAACATGGCCCATTATTGAAGGCAACAAGTGGAGTAACCCTAGGGGTGCAAGTGTGATTGGTGTTGTCCATTTTCATGCTTTTTGTCTTTGAATTAGGTCAAGCTATTTTTGGTTGATTTTTGCATACAAAACCCTAAGTCTATCATGGCATATTTAGAAAGCTTTAAAAATGCGGAATTTAAAGGTCCTAAATTATTACAACAAAATTATGGGATGTGGGTACAAATGTTCAAATGGGGATATTTAGCAAGAAATTTAAATCTAAACTATTACAATCCAAATGGAATTTACATGGTAATTAATTGCACAATAATTAAATAAAAATAAAATAAATATGCAAGATGCAAAAAATGATTTTTATGTGTATGTAAAAGTATTTTTCATGTGACAAATAAACAAAAATAAAAAGGATAATTTTTGGGTATTTTCATTGGTTTAGGGCAAAACCCTAATTTTGCTAAATAAAAGGTATTAATTATTTAATATATACAATATTTATTAATTATGTACAAAAAATAAATAAAAAAGAAGTATATTGTAAAAAAGTGATTTTTGAGGTCAAATATTAATAAAAATAAAAATGTATTATTTTGTATTTTTATCCTAAATATTCTAGTAAATATATAAGTATTTATATTATTTACTAAATATATTAAATATGTACAAAAATAAAATATTTATTATTTACAAAAAAAGTATATTTTTAGAAAATATTTTCAAAAGATAAAATAAAACAAAATTAGAAAACAAAATGTGTTGGTATTATTTTTAGTATTTTTAGATAAAAGTAATTATGTTTATTTATGTACAAGTTCAAAATAAAACAAATAAAATCCAAATAAAATGCAAAAAATGTGAGAAAAATATTTTTAATGTTTTTTCATGTTTGGATAAAAATATAAAATCAAAATCAAAAGGAAAAAACCAAAAATGACAAATATATTATACAATGGGCCAAGGGGGTGTATGTGGAATAAAGTGGTGCAAAAAAGAAAAATATCTCAGGCCCAGCCCAAAGGACTTTGTCTTCAACCTCTGGCCATTCAAACAACAGAAAACGCGCGTTTCCAACTCCAACTGCTAACTTCTGATCCCTTGGTTTTTAACAAAAACTTACAACATCAAAAGTATAGAGCATCTTGTCACGATTCCATACATATCAAGAACTTGATCTAACTCTCAGAAATGAGAGAGAATTTCTCCGCCCCCAATTCCTGACCTAGCTTTTTTCAGATGTTCAGGTTCAAAATACTCTTAGCACACATAATATAAATGAAAAGTAACTATAGGGACGGCTTCAGGGCTATGATTAGAACATGCTTTCTTCACAAGCTTAAGCCTAACTATGCCTGGATAGAGAGATAGAAGTTCAAAAACTTACCTGTTCAGCTTGATTTGTGTATGACAATGGAGGTACTTTCAATGCAATGTGAGGACTTGTATAGCTTGCTTGAGGTCCAGGGATGCTTCTCCAACCTCTAGCTTGCTTTGAAACTAGCTGAATCGAGCTATGGAAGTTCACCTGCAAAGTTGAAAACTGAAAATGGCAAATTATGTTAGGGATGTTACAGTTTGTGTCCAATGCTTGGGATAGTTTGTATGGGTGGTAGGGAGTGTGTTTGAACTGGTTTTGGCCAAGGCGCACGAATGGATTGAGTTGTGGACCTCAATCTGCAGCAGATGCCCTGTTTTGCCACAAAACTGTCTTTTGATGAATAAGAAGGTTTGAACTATGATTGATTCGTGCTTTAGGTTAGTTGGACCAAGGGAAAAGTGTTTGCAAAGTTTGTTTTGGCTTGTGATTGCAGGAATATGAGTTGTGTTTCAAAATGCAAGTTTCTTCTCTCTTAAGTCAAAAAATGTCAAGTTGAGTTACAAGCTTATGCAGGCCCCCTAAACATGCTACAAAGTTAGTCTTGATCAGTGGGATTCGTTCAATAACTTGTGCCTCAGAGATTTGCATTGTACTTCTTGGATTTGTGTTTGACATAAAGTCATGCTTTACAAGAATGGATAACTTGCTTTTTCCAAATATGGCTTAATTCTTCATGTAATGTCCAAATGCACAAAATAATGCTAGAACACAATGGATTGGCATTTAATTATTGAGTGTAAATGAGATTAGAGGCCTGTAACTAGCTTGTGCAAGCTGATTTCAAAAATGCAAAGTGTATGAACATGCCTTTGGCCATGAATCAAAGTGACTTTTGCCCATATTGACAAATTCGATTCTCCCTAACCACAAGGGTGTTTGAGAAGTTCTTGGACATTTTGGAAAGCTTGGAATGTATACTACAATCCATCTTTGTAATGCAAGTTGAAATTCCAAGTGGAAGCATGTGAAAAGTGGTCATGAAGTTAGGCAAAAATCCTGCCTAAAATAGGTCAAAAATTTTCTAAGTTAAGAATGTTTTGCACCCTTGTTCCAAAAATCATAACTTGAGCTACAAGCTTCTTTTGAGGAAAATTTATGAAGAAAAGTTGTAGATTTTGCAATGGACTATAACTTTAATATTTTGAGTTTTGTTTAAATCCAAATGTATCTTGATGAAAAAATGGAACAAAGTTAGGAAAAAATTAGGAATTTTAATAACTTAGAAAAATTCTAAGTTATGAAATTTCTTCATTTCAAACCCTAATTTGTGATTTTTGATTTCTTGATGAACAAGTTTCATAATTTGACATGTTTTGATGAAAAATGAATCTTGGAACTTGATTTTGACCAAAAAGTCAAAGTTTGACTTTTCAGTATACAGTCAAATTTGGCTCAGTTGATTGGAAAATTCATCTGTCAATCTTGTGCATTTGGGATCTTTTGAACTTGTTGAATGTGTCAAGACCATGTCATTGAGTCCTTGAGTCCATATGTGAGCTTGGTTTGCCATTGGCTAGGTCAAACAGTCAAAAATTGCCTTTGTGCAGTCAAAACCCTAAAAATGACCATTTTGCCCTTTTGGTGATCTGATCAAATTTCTTGTGGAATTGTGATCCAAACTTGATCAAATGGTCCATATGAGTTCATAATGTTGATGTGGGTCAAAAAACATGAGGTTTGACTGTCAATTGACCACAGTTGACTTTTTTACCCCAATACAGCTGATTTCTAGGTCAACTGTCCAATTGACTGGGCAAAGATTGGAATCAAGGCTTGAAACTTGGTATGGATAAACTTGTGGGTTCAACATGAAGCATGAAAGTCACTTTGGGAATTTTAAGTCAAAACATCTTTGTGCAAACTCAAACCCTAATTTGGGTCAACAGTGCAAGGAGGAGTCTTGAGCAGAGCAAACCCTAATTTGATCTTGAGCTTCAAGGGTCTTGTGATGAGAAAATGTTGAGGAAATGGGAGGGCAAATTTTTGGGTACAACACCCACTATCCAGGTTCCTTCACACAACCCTACTATCCAGGCTTTCATTTAGAAGTAACCCTGCTATCCAGGTTCCTTCTCATAGCCCTACTATCCAGGCTTTCATTTCAAGGTAACCATACTATTCAGGTTCCTTCACACAGCCCGACTATATAGGCTTTCATTTTGAAGTAACCCTACTATCCAGGTTCCTTCTTATAGCCCTACTATCCAGGCTTTCATTTCGAAGTAACCCTACTATCCAGGTTCCTTCTCATAGCCCTACTATCTAGGCTTTCATTTCAAGGTAACCCTACTATCCAGGGTCCTTCTCACATCCCTATTATCCGGGCTTTCATTTCAAAGTAACTCTACTATCCAGGTTCCTTCTTATAGCCCTACTATACAGGCTTTCATTTTAAAGTAACCCTACTATCCAGGTTCCTTCTCATAGCCCTACTATCCAGGGTTTCATTTCGAAGTAACCCTACTATCCAGGTTCCTTCTCATAGCCCTACTATCCAGGCTTTCATTTCGACGTAACCCTACTATCCAGGTTCCTTCTCATAGCCCTACTATCTAGGCTTTCATTTCGAAGTAACCCTACTATCCAGGTTCCTTCTCTTTTATCTCCGGAAAACAGTTTACAGCACTGTAAAACCTGGACCCAACCAGATACGGTCAATTTCCCTCAAGATCATCCATGTCAAGTTTCATTCCTTGCACAAGAAGTTTGCTCAGTCAACTGCTCAGATGCCTGAAAATCAACTATATTAGGTCAAAAGTAAAATTTGGCCCACATACAGTTAAACTTCAAGATTTTTGGTCAACATCAACATTTTGAAGTAATATACATCATTTGATCAAGGGTTGATCATGATTCCTCAAGGAATTCCCCAAATTCATCAAAACTCAAAAGTTGTTAAATTAGGGTTTCTACTAGAAAGGTCAACCAAACTTTGACCAGGCATAACTTTCTCATGCTTTATCAGAAATTTCTCATCTAAGTCACATTTTGAATAGAATTCAATTCCCTACAATTCATCTTCATCCCTCAAGTTCAAGAAATGCACTCATGAAAAGATATAAATTCAGACATTATAGGTCATTTCAAAAAGTCAACAAAAACACCTTTTGGGTCAAAGCTTCTTACATAAACATGAAAGATCCAATTGAGATGAAATCAAATAGGATGCTTAGGGGACATCCTAATCTTTCTAAAAAGACCAAGAACACCCTCTTAGGGTCAAAATTGAGAGAGATATGCATTGTCAAAGTTAGCCATTTTTGGAAATTTGCACAAAGTCAACAATGCCCAAAATTGCATTTTTTTTCCACATGGGCCCATCTTTTCAAGATTAAATCTAAGTCCTAGCATGGTCCACGACCTATGGGACCCTCCATGCCTTTTTATTTTTTTTATTTAATTTATTTTGATTTTTATTCATTTAAAAATCAAATAAATTCAAATTAAATAAAAAATAAATCAAATTAAGGGAATGATATTTGTTTTGCATTGAATTATAGATCATGCAAGCTGTATAACATCAAGAAAACCGTGCCAAGCCAAAACAAGAGGAAATCTCCAATTTTGGAAAGATTTGAATCAAAATTCAAGACCATCAATCTTTTGATTCTTTCCAATTATAATGACTTAATTGGATTCAGTATATATACAAAAGCTTTATGAACCCTAAAAAAAAGAATTCATGCGCAACCTGCCTCCCTAAGAGCAAAAACAAAATTCAACTTTTTATGAAAAAAGTGCAGACCGGATCTTTCTCCATAGGCCGTTTCAAGCCATTCCAAAGATCAAATCATATTCCTGGACACTCACTGAAGTTGTTGCAAGCATTCATACGGCCGAAACATCAAGAATTGTGTTCTCTCACATCCACGGTTTGTGTTCTTTTCCAAAACTCGGTTATAATAATTTACCCATCATGAATCTGTTTTGATCATATATCCATGCTCGCTATCATATTTGCAATGTTTTTGATTGGTTTAATTGAAGTTTAAGCGCAGGAATAGCTTCTTGCCATGGCTAGGGTTCAGAAGCTCGAATTTGGGGTTTCCTTCTCTAGGGGAAATTGGCCCAGATTATGGGTACCATAGCACTCAGGGGGTTATTTCCCATTTGATCCATGCCCTTGGTTGGGATTTATGTTGCTTGTGCTGTGTTTTTGATGTTTGCAGGTTTGTAGCCACGCACAAGAACTGTCATTATAGCCTATAGTGACGAGTTCGTCCGTAGCTAAAAGCTCTTTCTAAAACAACAGTCTTTGGGGAAGAAGATGAGGGCGTGGCAGCATACCACTGGCCCGTTTAAAATTCACGCGTTTTTTTCTGGGCATAGCATTTTGTTTATATTATATTCATTTTGTTTGATTATATGCATGACTACCAACCCAGCACAAATGGCAAAGGAGGAGGGTTTGCAAGGTGCGTGTGTAGGAGGGCAGGGGTTCGATCCCTGCCTCCTACATAATATTTTTCCTAATATCTGTTTGCAGATCTAGTGGTCTCATCATATGTGCAAACACCATACGCCTCCATTTCATCATCATTGGGCCAGCTAGATCAGGTGCAGCCATTGGGCCAGCTATTCTGTGCCAGACAAATTCAACATACACCCCCCAGAATTACTTTTCTTCAGGCCCATCTCAATTATTTTTTTGTTTTTTTAATTTTTTTTTGTTATTTCTATTTATTTTTAATTGTTTTAAATATCTTTTTTTAGTTAAATCTTAAAATCAAAAAATCACAAAAAAATTATAATTAGGTTTTTTTATATAAAATATTTAATTGCATTAATTAATTAGATTAATTAGGATAACTTAAATTCTTTTTTTTCATAATTAAAATTAATTAGAAATTAGGTTAATTCACAAAATTAATTATTTTTTCTCAAAAATCCAAAATATATTTTTCTTTATTTATTAAATTAAATGTCGTTGAATTTAATTTTAATTCCTTGTTTAATTTATTCTCGCGTGTATTTAGGTTATTTACTTTTCCAATTAATGTAATTGCTCCGAGTTTGTAATAGTTAATTAGGTTTATTGCCATTTTCCTTACTGATTTCCTTAAGTTTTGATTATGTAATCCCCCTCCCCAAGGCCTTGTAATAGTTATGTTTAAATTTCTCACACTTTTCTTTTCCGTCATTATTAACTGTTAGATGATTGATAATAGGATTGTATGCGAAAGATAAATCCATAATTTAAAATAGTAGAAAACCCTAACTGTGCAAAGATAAATAATTGAAAAACAAACACTTGCACATGCTCACTCCTAGGGTTTACCCCACTTCGGTTACCTTTGGTAAACGATCATGAAGTATAGGGAGTCTTAGTGGTTGTCCTCCAGTCCCAAAAGATCAAAAGTTACCCATTCGAATGTTGTCTCAGAAAGATCCTTAGGACTCTAGGGTAATTACTAAGGTTTCCTATCCATAGTGATCATACTCGTCCCTTTTGATTGTCCCTTAAACTCCAACGATGGAGCTACCTACTCCTTAATAGTAGGATAGCGCCGTCTAAAGGAAATAAGAAAATGAACATCATTTTTCGAGTAGGTAGAAACGCTTAAGTACTTGCTCAAAATAACTAATTTTTACACATACACTTTCATTTTCAAACAAAGTTTTAAAAAAAAAACACTTTATCACACCCTTGAGGACTTATACAAGGGTTACCATAAAGTGAAACGCCGCATTAAGGCAAATTTCAAAACTTTTTCAAACACATAAACACACAAAAGCAATTTAAGAATGAGCAAGTACCTAAGAGCCCATGGAAAACCATGAATAGAAAGGATGCTAACACCTTCCCTTTCTATAATCTACCCCCCGTACTCAAAAACATCTCGAAAAAGGTTTTTTCTGTTATTTTTTCCTTTTCCTTTATTGGATGAAATAAAAGTCGGTGGCAAATCTTGCTTACCGTATATTTGCAAACAAAAAACGCAAACCCAGTAGTAACTAAATACAGTCGATTCTGCCACCGTATCACAGCTTGTATTTGTATGATGTCCAAGTATGTGTTCACGATATCTTGGATATCCAAAGAGGTATGGATATTTGTGTAGTTATGTAGGGCCATGTATCCGACATGACCTTGTTAAAGTCTGAAGACTTGGAGTTGGTATATCAGATTCAGGATGAGTTATTGATATGTTTCAGTGAGTACGTGAAATCTCTTGGTGTCCAAGTGTTCATCCTCAGCAGAAGCCTTGTTTGTCCATGATATGGTGAGCTTATAACTTATCTATGGTTATTGTTGTAGTATTTATGGAGCTTGCATGTAATTCAAGCTTGTGAAGATTACAGGCAACATGTTGTGACCTGTGGCTACTAGGTGTAGCTGTCTATGCCCTTGTTGGGTCTATGTGGTTCTAGTCAGGAGAAGCTAGTATACTCTGTTTTCTCAAAGGATTGAGCTTAAGGTCAAGTCAGTGACCTAACCTGAAATGTTTTGGCTGCCATGATTGGATGTCTTGTCGAAGATTCAACAAGTATCACAGGTGTGAAGAAAACAGCTGTTAGTTTTACCTAGTGTGAGAAAATTACTTCAAAATATAGTGAGAGAATATTTTTGTTGTGTGGTTAATCTGAAGATGAGTCCATGTGAGATCCTCTTGTGAGAATGGAGAGTTTGTTAATGGGCATGGATGGAAATAAGTCCCTTGGATGATGTTTCTAGAAAAGAAGATAAGCTCTACGGTAATGTTGTTGATGTCTCACATGATGTTGGAACACCATTTTTGATGATAGTCTATTAAAGATACTTGGAACTATGAATATCAATATTCAAACTCCACACTTATTAGTGGTAGTTATGTCTATGGTGTTTAATAAGGAGATTCTTATTGAAGGAGAAGTATACTCAAGTCATGTATAACTACGATCTTGGTTTGAAGACCTTACTAGTGTTAGTAAATACTAGTAATTTGCAGAAGGATGATTTAATCAGCATATTGGTTAAGGAGTATTCCTTCTGTTGGAGAGTCTGAATCTTATTAAATCTTTGTAGCACGCTAAGAAATGGTTGGAAGTTAGTTTCAGACTATGGGTGCATGAAATATTAGCCATCCAAAGAGTCATGACAATATGTGTGGAGGTGCAAGGGAATGAATCATTTATCCTTGTACTTGGAGTTATTCCCAGTGAACTAGTGGGTGTTTAGTGTTATGTTTTCTCCATAATGAAGTTTTGATTGTCCATAACAGGAGGAGTCAGTGGAAAAATTGGTTTGTTTGGAGCTTGTGGTGTTCAAGCATATAGAGTTATTGCCCTATAATGAAGATGGTGTTGGATAACATGCTGAGACATGTTGCTATAAGATGTAGTTGTTTATGTCCTTATGAATCTCTGAAGACTCTAGACAAATGTTTCTAGAGTATACCATCCTTCTCCAAGAGCATGTGTTGGTTCTGCGAGAATTTATCTTTCTCTACAGTAGTGAATGGGATAAAGAAGACTCTCCTGCTGATTGTTAGGAGATGTCACATCCTCTGCCAAGAGTATCAAGAAGAAGACTATGTATAGTCCCCCAAAGCCCTGGAGTAAAGCAGTTCCTGCCTCCAACAAAAGAAAATTTGGACCTGATAACTCCTCAGATGTTGATGAAGATGATGTCCAGGGCATCTCTTCTTTGAAGAAGTATGCAAGCAAGAAACCTTCTATCAAGGTGCGTGATGCTCCTCTTGGAAACATTTACTTCCATTCTATTGGGAATGCTAAAAAGTTAAAATATATGTTTCAAAGAAGAATTTCCTTGAAAGAGAATTGGGAGCAGGTGCACTGGAGTGCAAAGAGATTATGGAGATGATTTCTTTTACTGGCTTGTGCTGATCATAGAAGTTAGGAATATAGGATAATGTTTGTATTTAATTTTCCGTTGTTGTCATCAATAGTTATCTGGACAGGTCTGAAGATGATTATTGTAAGTTGGATGTAACTGATAATCAGGTGTGCAAAGCCATTACTGCAAACCATAATGTAAAACATCCAGGAACCTGTGCACCAACTGTATGTTCTAATGGGAGCTTCTTAAAGGATTTCTATGCACAATGAGTTCTTTAAATTATTGAGAACCATTTTGATTATGTTTTGTATTATGAACTTGATGTACCACATGATGTCTTAACATCATGGTTGTTGATGGTTGTTTTGTTTAATGCTTGGGATTGTTCATGTGAAGTTGGATGCTTAAGCATTATTGTGAGAAGTGGGATTTCTGACTATGGAGAGTCTAATCTTGTCTATAGTAGCATGCTTGATGAATGCATGACTATTTTGTTAAAGACTCCACTAGTATCAGCAACTACTAGTGGATATAAAGGCAGAAGGCTGCTAACAGATACTTCAGGGGTATTTTTACTACAAATCAATCTAGAAAAAGGTTGGTGATGTGGAGAAACTAAGAGTTTTTGGATTTTGTGAGTGACTTCACACCTAGTATGCATGACATCTTACCTATTAAAAAGGTCATGATACAAAGTGTGGTTATGATGAGACAATGATCAAATGTATCCTTGTGTTATGAAGAAGTCAGGGTTCTTGGAAGTATTCTCAAGGAGTGAGAATATCAGACTCTATTATGACTCTACTGAGGGAGTCAAGGTTCATAATATGCAGGAAGTGTTGAAGTTTCTCATCTAGTCTTCATCTTCAGTTGGAGCATTAGTTACTCATGACAAAGGGAGTCGTGTGGATATCTATAAATTGTTGCTGCAATGACACAGGTATTATCAAGCCAGAATAATGTTCATTTTTTTGTAAAGGTTCTATGAGGAAATGATGTTGAAACAACATGTTGTGACATTATGAAGTCGTGGATAAACTTAACAAGACATGGTTGTTTCTATGATAAGCTTGGTGAACATCAGAAGTTCACATATCTCTTAGAAGTTTAATTGGAAGTATGGGAGAATTTATTTTTCTCTCTAGATTTCTAAAAGACTCATTAAGGGTCTATATTATGAAGAGGTGTCACAAGTGTGATATTTTGATATCTTAGTATATGTCACTAACTCTAAGTGAAAGAATAACACTTATAATCCAGTATGAACAGGTGGATAATCTGGTGAAGCATCCCTGATTGGTGGGAGAAGATATGTTGATCACTGAAATAAGAAGACAATGTCTGACTAAGTTTCAGGACATTATACAGGGCATGTTCCTGCATGGTCAACATAGGGTGGGGTGGCCTATGTGTTCAAACACGTGGTTGTAAACATGGGGAGAAAAATTTGTCTGACTATGAATGTGTATGTACAGGAAGTAGCTATAGCATTCAAAGCCATTATGGACGGTGCACATTGATACTTAAAGTTTTCTCCTCAAATATCATTTCCTTTTGACCAAGATTGGTGCTACAATATAAGATCGTTATTTTCCAAGTAAAATTCCTAGTTATTTATAGAGAGTTCTCCACATCTTTGTAATCCCGTGAGCTTCTTGAGTCCATAATTCTTATGGCTTTTATTCGAGTTTGGGTAAGTTGTGCTTGGGTCTGGTATTATGAAGGTCTCCTTTGCCAAGTTTCGGCTATAAAGGGGGGAGAAAGGTGATGTATCTCAGCTCAGATGCTACTGCTGCCTCCACAAGTGGTTATTATTAATGTTCACAAATGTCAATATAAGATGTCAAGTGGTTATTATTTCTGTGACATATGATTGTGACCTGTGATCTGAGTTATGAACACAGTTGTGACCTGTGTTATGATTTATCAGAGGCGGTGGTTAATTTGGTCTTAAGGAGTTATTGAGAGTTATCTTATTCCACCATTGGTCTTGTATGTTTAGAATATGTTCCTGCATTGAGGGGAGTACAAGTTGTCTTCTACTATCTTCTTCCTCGTGTGCATAAAAAAAACTTCAGCACTTTCCTTCCTTTTATCCTAAAACTGATGTTCGTTGGTGCTGATGAAATTGAGTTTTTCAGAGTGCTGCAAAGAAGATGTCTAACAAGATGTTGAGACATCATTTTGAACTGAAGATTTATTGTTGTGTGCAGCAACTTCTGAATTGCTGCGAATTGTTTTTTAGATTTTTTCTTTCAGCCAAAATTTTCCCAAGGAGGAGATTGTTAGTTCTCTTGTTTTAGGATTTGCTTAATTTTTGTAAAACAAATAATAGCAGCTGTGATACAGTGGGAGAACTGACTTGGGAGTTTTGCATTTTATCGCAAATGTTATGGTTAGCAAGAGTCGCCACCGACTTTTCTTTTATGCAAAAGGAAAGGTGCAAAAGCACAGGAAAGACCTTTGAGATTATTTCTTGAGTTCGGGGGGTAGATTATGAAAAGGGAAGGTATTAGCACCATTTTAAATTGTGCTTTGTGTGGTTCTATGAAAGTATTTTGAAAAGAGGCCATTGTTTAGGCAAACTTTGTAATTATTCTCGTTCATAAGAATGTATACAAAGATGTTGATCTTTTGAAAATGTTTTAAAGTTTGTAAGATGTTTTGAATGTGTAGGTGTTTGTTTTGAAAATAGCAAGGATGTTTTGTTTTGAAATGGAGCAAGTAATTAGGAGCATTCTACCTACTCAAAAGTCCTTCTTGTTCATTTCCTTTTCCTTTGACATTGTTATCTTACCATTGATTTGGTAAGTAACCCTAGCTTTGGATGTAAACGGGACGGGCGTGGGTCATCGTATAACCATGATTTGAAATATTGCAAGGTATCTTAGCATTCTCTTTTAGGGACTAAGATCATTTGAAAGGCAACATAGATAGCGTCATCGAGGGACTATGATCTTATATTTTGCTTGTTTTTGCTAAGATACCTCACATGCATAATATGGCCATATTGTATGGAAATCAAGTGGATTTTACCCTAAGGGTGCTTGTGTGCAAGTGTATTATTTTTCATGCTTGGTTTTTTCTTTGATTAGGGTTTTCTAATTGATTGGTTTTACTCTTTCCATACAAACCCTAATTACTAGCATTTGTATATAAAGCGATAAATTGCAGAATTTAAAATTACTATGCTATTACAATATTTTTGGAGGGGGTGTACAAATTACAAATGGGGATTGCTAGAAAATAAACCTTATTATCCATTACAACCATATTGAATTTGGATAAATAGTGTACAAAAATGAATAAATATACAAGATTGTAAAATGGAAAGAAAATGGACTTTTATTTGGATTTTTTAGGGAAAGAGGGTTTTGTTTTAACCTAATTAACTAAAAGAAAAGTAATTAATTAAATTAGTAAAAAGTAAAACCTAAATTTACTAGGAAAAGAATTTAAATAAAACCCTAATCTATTAATTAATTAAAAAAGAAATTAAGTTTATAAGAAAAATATTTTTCGTATTTTTGTCTTAAAAATAAATTATAGTATTCTAAAAATATTTTTGGTCTTTTTATATTTTAAAATAATATATTTAAATTGTGTAAAAGAAAATAACTAAAAAAATCTAGTTTCTAATTAAATTTATAAATCAATTAGTAAAATAAATAAAGTATGATTAAATAAAATAATTTATTTGTGTAAAAAATAAATAAACTATATCAAAATGTAAATCTAATGTTCTTATATTTTTTCTGATTTTTTTAGTGTTAGATAATATATTTAAGAAAACAAATAAATAAAAATGAGAAAAAGAAAATAAAATGGGCCAGGGTGTGAATAGCCAGCAAGGGGGGCCAGAAGTAAAAAAAATAAAGCCCAAGGGGATGAGGCCCAGCACTCCCAAAAAAGGTCAGAATATGTGAAAAAAATCCCAAAAGGGTACCACTGGGGCTCGAACCCAGGTCCCTATAGTCACATGCGCGCGCTTCTACCATTGGGGTGGCTATACATTCGTTTATTAATATCAAACCATAAATATATATGGTAAACACGCTCCTGACGACAACTTCATCTTCAACATCACGCCCAGCCAGAGTACCTGCATCTTGTTCATCTTTCATCCATTTTCAAAAATGTAAACATGAATCTTGTAGTAAATTTCCTCAAGATTTAAGAAATGCAAAGCAATAAAATTATAGATCAAAGACAAGCATGAAGTTTAATGGCCCTAATATGAACCCTAAAAATTTCAGAAACTTCAATTTTAAAATTCTCTAAGCTCAAGCAATATAAATGAAATCTATGAACATGGTTAGCTTCAGGGCAATGATGTCTATATTTTTCATTCACAAAGAAACCATTAATGATGCTTGTATGAAAAGTTCAAAGTTGAGATAACTTAACTTGTAAGAGGGTATCGTGTTTTGAGTTTGAGTAGCTTTTAGTGAGTTCCAATGATTGGATTAGCTTCCTCAAGTTCCCAGGAAGCTAATGTGATGCTTAGCTTGAGCTGAAAGTGCCTGAGGAGTTCTGGAGAAGTCAAGGTGCAAGGTGTTATTTTTGAAAATGGTGGATGATGATGGAGGTGTTACAGTGGTGTTGCAGGTGTTGGAATTGTTTGTGTATGTTATTTAGAAGCTTTTGAAAGTAAAATGCCAAGAAACTCACGAGCAAATTTGGAGATTGGATTCAAAACTCAAAAATGGAAAGTTTTGAGGTGTTTTTGGTATTCTTTGTTCTTGGTGTTTTCAGGGCTCAAGCATGCGTGGTATTTGTGGCAAATAACTTGTGTATGTATAATCAAAATGTCTTAGTGCTTGAGAGAGTCAGAGGTACAAGTTATAGGCTCATTGCTATGTTACTTGATTTTGAAGAAAAGTGGGAAAACAAGTTTAAATGTGTAGTACAAGCATTGTCTGGGTGATTGTAAGTGTTGAGATCAATTTCTCTTGAGTTATAAGACATGTATGATCAGAAGAGAACAAGTGCAAGGCTCAAGAACAAGTTTTATGCAAAAAGTTACTTTATCAAAATAACATTGTGTACTTTCTTCCCAAAATGGATATAAAGCATGGCCTTGCATTGAATGCTTGAATTGAGACCTCTAACAATTGTTCAAGAAATTAATTATGGAGTTCCTAACAAGTTTGAGGCCTGTAAAGTAGAGATTATGCAGCATAGGTTTGAAATTTTAATCTTGTTCATCACAAAATGACTTGTAATTCAAGTGTGAAAACCCTAACTTCATCTCTTCGATTCTCCCTACTCAAAAATGATCTCAAGGAGTTCTTGGACATTTTGGAATGCTTGTAATGTGATTTATAACCGCTGTTTGAATCACTTTTGAAAATTCCCCTTGGAACTATATGAAAAAGTCCCATGAAGTTAGGTCAAAATCCTGACCAAATTAGGGAAAATTTTCACTAAGTGTTTTGTTTCATGACCATGTGTTCTTAATATTATAACTTGAGATCCAAGAACTTTTGGAAGGAGTTGTGTGAATCAATGTTGTATATTTCATGGAGATCTACAACTTTCATGTTGAAAGTTTCTTTTGAATCATCTTGCATCATGGTGAAAACTTTGCTCAAAGTTGTGAAAAAATAAGAAATTTCCAACACTTAAAAAAATTTCTAAGTTTAGAAATTTTAACTTTTCAAAATGAAATCATGAATTTTTTATTTCTTGATGAATAAATTTCATATTTTGACATGCTTTGATGAATTGTGACCTTTGATATTTGATTTTGACCAAAAAGTTAAAATTTTGACTTTTCAGTACACAGTTGACTTTTAAACAGTTGACTGAAAATTCATCTGTCAATCCATTGGACTTGGGAAATGTTTTGAGCCATGTCATTAGGTAAAAATGATGCAATTGGACTCTTGAGATCATGCTTTATGCCAATTGATCATTTTCTAGGTCAAAAATTAGAAATTGCCCTTTCCCAGTCAAAACCCTAATTTTGACCATTTTGCCCTTTTGAAGATTTGATCAAATTTCTTAAGGAAATATGGTCCAAACTTGATCAAATGATACATATGAGTTTAAAATGAGGATGTGGATAAAAAACTTATGAAGTTTGACTATAAATTGGCCACAATTTACTTTTCTCCAATATAGCTGATTTTTAAGTCAATTGCTCAATTGACTGAGCAAAAGTGTGATCCAAAGCTTGAAACTTGACATGAGTAATCTTGAGGGTCCATAATGATCTATGAAAGTCATATGGGGAATTGGAAATTCAAA
Source organism: Vicia faba (assembly GCA_948472305.1). Classification (NCBI taxonomy): domain Eukaryota; kingdom Viridiplantae; phylum Streptophyta; class Magnoliopsida; order Fabales; family Fabaceae; genus Vicia; species Vicia faba. Next base: position 1,326,845,543 of record OX451738.1, on the reverse strand, counting down.
TATACTTGTGCAATCTCAAACCCTAATTTTGGTCACCAGTGCTTAAGGAGGTGTCTTGAGTTGATCAACCCTAGTGCAGTCTTGAGCCAAAGGAGATCTTATGATAAAAAATTTTGATAAATGAGAGGGAAAATTTTGGGGTACATAAAATGCCCTTGTTCAATATTCTTAAGCATGAAGAGTTAGATTGGCGAGTTTTTGCCATTCGTGACTCGAAGGTGGAAGATGATTGGACATTAGAGTGCCCAGAAGTTTGCACTCGGTAATGTGATGGTTGATGGTAGAGGGAATGGGCTTAAAGATACCATTTGGAGAGATGATGGAAATTTGTTGGAGATGGGATTGTAGATGCCATCCAGAAATGATTGATGAACCGTATTTGTAAGCTGAAACTGAATGAGTATCATAATGGCGTCTATGTCTGGAGCGTGTCTGAATTGTATCTGAAAATTGAATCTGAATGAGTATCAGGATGGCATCCATATCTGGAGCGTATCTGAACTGTATCTGAAAGTTGAATCTGAATGAGTATCGGGATGTCATCCATATCTGGAGCGTATCTGAACTGTATCTGAAACTGAATGAGTATCAAGATGACATACGTGTCTAAAGCGTATCGGAACTGTATCTAAAAATTGAATCTGAATGAGTATCAGAATGGCATCCATGTCTGGAGCGTATCTGAACTGTATCTGAAAATTGAATCTGAATGAGTATTAGGATGGCATCCGTGTCTGGAGCGTATCTGAACTATATCTGAAAATTGAATGAGTTTCAGGATGGCATCTGTATCTGGAGCGTATCTGAACTGTGCCTAAAAAACGGAATCTGAATGAGTATCAGGATGGCATCCGTGTTTGGAGCGTATCTGAACTGTATCTAAAAAATTGAATCTGAATGAGTACCAGGATGGCATCCGTGTCTGGAGCGTATCTGAACTGTATCTGAAAATTGATTCTAAATGAGTATCAGAATGGCATCCGTGTCTGGAGCATATCTGAACTGTATCTAAAAAACCCTTTGAACATTGTTAATGGCAGCTGTTGATTAACCTTATCCTGAAAAGGGTAAAATGTTAGCTAATATGCAATGTCATGTTGTATGAAATGCATTGTATAATGAGATACATGCATTCATGTTATCGATGTTTATGATATATGGATGCGATGTATGCATATTCATTGATGTCATATGGAAATGAGATAATAACCCTTACAAATGGACCATTGTGCCTCGGGTAAGACACATGGTTTTAAGAGTCTGAATTATTTAATATTACAAGTCTGACAAAATTTAAAGACAAATTACTGTTGGATAAAAGTGATCGGGACAAAATCTCTAGCTTCCCAGTTGTTGAGCCCTCCATTGACAGTTGGGAAAATCCAATCTTCCAGGTTATAGCTGTCTTCATCATCCTCCACTGTGTTGACTTTGTGGTTGTTGATCTTCAAGGGTGGTCCTTCGGAACGAGCACGCCGTACATCTTTCTGGGCTCCTGAAGTGAAACACAAACCAAATTTGTCAGATTTGTATGGGATATCTGGGAGTTGGCCCCAAATAGTGCACCCACCTTCTTCGATCACTGCCTTGGCATCTTTCAAAGACGACATCTTGAGCGGAGGCCTTGTAATCTTTGGGACTTGGGAAACAACCTTAGTTATTGCCACAGTTTGTGGGACTTCTTCAAAGTGCTGGAATAGAGTTTCAATAAATTCACCATCTAATTCGACATATCTAAAGGAATTTAGATGGCTGACCATATACTTTTCTTCTCCATGAACAATGATGATTTTCCCCTAAATTGGATATTTCAGCATTTGATGCAACGTAGAGGTAACGGCACCAGCATTGTGAATCCACGGCCGACCTAATAAGAAGGAATATGAAGGGCGAATATCCATTACATAAAAATTTGAATCAAATGTTTGGGTTCCAACTTTTATGGGGATGTCCACTTCCCCATGCACCATCCTTTTTGAGTCGTCGAAGGCCCTCACTACTATGTTGCTAGGTTTCAAGGTCAATCCTTCACAGTCAAGCCTATAAAGAGCCTTTTTAGGAAACACATTCGGATATGAACCAATGTCAACCAAGACATGAGCCAAATTCGTGCCCCTGCATTCAATTGAGACATGTAATGCCTCGTTATGCTTCCTCCCCCTTGGTGTTAAATCAGCATCTGAAAAACCTAAACCATTATCTGCGGTCAAGCTAGCTACACAGTCTTGGAACTGATCGGCAGATGTTTCTTGGGGTACATGGGATGTTTTAAGGAATTTTACCAAGGCTTTTGCATGATCCTCGGAACATAATAATAAAGCCAACATGGAAATTTTTTATGGAGTTTTCCCCAGTTGTTCGACTACGTTGTAGTCGCTTCTTTTTATACTCTTTAGAATTTCCTCCATCTCTTTTCGGGAGGTCTCGGGGATAGCTACTGATTATGCCTTCATCCGGACAGGCTCAACCAGAATACCTTTGCCTCAAGTCTCGATTGACTCGGTAGTAGGAATATCAGTAGGGGTGATAACGGGGACTGCATCAGTTTTGTCAACAGAAGTACTAGCAGTGATGATTGCAGGACTGGGAATAGCCTTTGGAGGAGAAACAACAACATGAATGATTACAGGTCCGGAAATAGCTTTTGGAGGAGCAATTTCTGGAGAGAATACCCTTCCACTTCGGGTTATCTTTCTAGTCCCTGCGATGTTACTGACATCGGAGTCAACTTTCTCAGAACTTGAATTTTCAGCAGTTGGCCAATCTTGCTTGATACCGTGATAGTATACATCACCTCCATAATTCCATGGGACAGTTTTGTCTGACGAATACAGGATTGGTCCAGGCATTGTAATTATCAACGGAGCTACTTTAGGAACTGATTTAATTCTAACAGGTCTTTTGGTGGAGACTTTGGAAGAATTGGCGGAAATGGCCACTATGGAAACATCATTATAAGAAATAGTTGGAATAGAAGTCTTCTCGAACAAAATCTCCTTGTCATCTATTAGGCATTGAATGCCTGCTTTAAACAAATGACAGTTGGTTGGTGAAGATAAATAGAAATGACAGCTTTCATCACAGCCTGGGAATACACCAGCATTCAACAAGTTCTTTTTGATAGTCAGGAGTGGGGTCACAAGTTCATCAACCAAATTAACAAACATATCTTCCTCAACGGCGTTGACATCACGGTCGTGCTTGGTGTTGTACCCCAAAATTTGCCCTCCCATATTTCTCAAAACATCTAAAGAAAAATTCACAAGTCCAACCCAGCGCGTCATATTCAGGTGTTCTTTCCCCAAGATATCTCTGATAACGTATTCTCAAATTCAAGTTCGGCTCAAGAGATAATTCTTTAAAGAAGGTATCCGAATGTGTAAGTTTTCTTGAAGAAATATGGTGAAAAAGTGTGCTGAAAGTGCAGTTTTTACGCGCTAAAAAATTTATAACTTGAAGATCGTGACTCGTTTTGAACCCATTCCGGTGGCCAAAATTCCGTCTTGACATTATCTACGTTTTCATATCTCACGACTGGAAGCCAATTTCGATCAGAAGGTCTTCAAAAATGTGGATTTATCAAGTATTTTCGTATAGAAAATTTGTGACAGAAGTTTATTTGCATCGTGTTCAGAAAATCATAACCTGGTCGATTTTCATCGTATCGAGCTGGTTCCGGCGCCAAAATTTCACAAATTGAGTTGGCTACATTTTCACAGGAGGTATCGAGTTCGAACGGTGTTCAAAAGGCCTTCGTTTTTTGCTCAGAGTGTGTGACACGCCGAAAATCCTGAATGCTGAATACTATTTCATCTGGGTCGAAACTTCGAAAATTCATAACTCGGTCAATTTTTATCGGATTGGGCTCATATTTTTACACAAGGTCACTGACCCAGAGATCTACAAATTTTCTTCAAAAGTCGAGACCAAATTATGCACCGATCAATACCAGTTTTTTATTGAAGAACGTGTCAGAGTCGACACTGGAGCCCAAAATAAGTTTGTCTGAGCTGAAACTTCAAAAATTCATAACTAATTCACCGTTTATCCGATTGAGCCGATTTTCGGACAGGAGTTAGTTATCGATGTCGGCTACATTTTGTCTTGACCTTTCAACTTCAAAAATTGCACTTAAGTCCCTGCGATTTAGCCTGGAAAGTGACGAACTCAAGTGAACATTGGAGGCCCAATTGCACATTCAAAGCCCATTTTCTTTACCCTAATTTCTATTATATAATCACCTTCTTTTCACACAAACCAGAGAGGAGGAAAAAAAGAGAGAAAAAACTTTGCCACAACACTGTTAGAATATCAAATTCTTTCAAGAACCCTAAAACCTTGAAATCCTTATTACAAATCTCTCTCTCACTACAAACAAGCCATCACAGTTACAAACCAACACCTCACTACTTCTTCAGTAAGGATAAGGCTGGCTTGGTCTCCATGATCCAAAAGGCATAAAAGCATTCAGGTCACTAATTTTCCAGTAAGGGTAAGATTGATTTGATCTCCATGATCAAAAGGGTATAATCATTCATACATGTCATATTGTGCCTAAACATTAAATTTCTTCATATATTGGCTTTATTTGCATTTTATGATTTTATTTAATGTGTTCATGAGATTCAACACTGCAGATTTAGACAGGATCCCATGCAGGTTCATTAAGGAACGTTGAGGCCAAAAGCCAAATGGCCAAAAGCCAAATGGCCAAAAAATAACAACTTATGCATGACACCAATACATGGCGAGACAGACATCCTGAGAAGATTAAGGAACGTTGAGGCCAGAACACAAATGGCCAAAAGCCAAAAGCCAAAAGCCAAATGGCCAAAGTAGAACAACTTATGCATGAAACCCAATCCAATGGCCAAAGAATGCAGACCACGGTACTCAGGAGTCAATGAACACGCACGTGATGCCAGAAAGTCAAACAAGGCTTTTTGTATTCCTTCTTTTAATTTTCTTTTCTTTTATTCTTTTCAATTATTCTTTTTTTTTTATTTAATCCACATAAATTAATTTTCACAACATAAAATACAGAAAAACTAAAAATATGTTCAATTATATTTAATTTCTATTAATTTATTTTGTAAATAAATGTTAAATAATTAATTTAGTTAAATTAGGTTTTAAAACTTAAATCTTTTTCTTAACAAATTAAAATATGTAGAAATTAGGGTTTTTAACTTTTCATCATTTTTTTTAATAAATAATTTTCTCATCATTATTATTATTATTAATTACTAATTTATTTTGTAAATAAACATGTACATTAAATATTTAGTAAATTAGGTTAAACTTTAACATTTTTCATTAACGATTAAAAATAACTTAGAATTAGGGTTTTTTTTAATTTTAATTTTAATTTTCTTATTCCATTAAATACCAAAAACCTAAAAAAAGCATTTCTTTTCTTTCTATTAAATAATTAATTAAACTTTTAATTCAATTTAATTTCAAAAGGGTCCAACGCCCTCGAACGTTCTATTTTTATTCTTTTCGCACGTTATTTTATTTTCTTTCCGAATATTATGTAACTGTTCAAGCCATGTAATAGTAATTAGGAATTTATTTTACTTTCTGCATTTTCTATTAAAACGGGTCTTTGTAATTTGGCGATGTATAGACCCGCGCCTTGTAATAGCGTATGATTTTACTTTCCGCATTTAAATTTCCGCACTCTTAAAACTGCTAAACTTTGCATGAAAGAATGAATGACCCAACTAAAATCAACCCGTAGCTCACCATAATGCATGATCAAAGATAATGGTTAAACTGAAAATAACACACAAATTCACACACCACTCTTAGGGTACGCCTCACTGTTGCCTTACCTTCGAAACATGGTCGTCGAGTATAGGACTTTTTAGTAAGTCCTTATGTCTATGACATGATCCAGTTGCCTCGAAACGGTTGCCTCGGAAATTAAAAAGGATCAATGGCATAAGGATAGCTTCTAAGGTGTCCTACTGTTGCTCTGGTGACCACACTGTCCCTACAAACGAATTGACCCGAACACCTCCAACGGTGGTGCTACCTATCTCTCAATGGTGGGATGGCACTACCTTAAGGACATTTACACAGCCTAATTCCTTAGGGTAGGTAGATGACTCATAGATACTTGCTCTATTCACAAACAAATCAAAACTCTTTTCACACCAACACTTTTCAAAAAAGCTTTCCAAAACAATTTTTCAAACACTCTTGAGGACTGATACAAGAGTTATTCAGAAAATTTTAAATGAACTTTTTTAAACCCACAGTTGAAAAGCAAACAAACACTTTTGAAAACACAAATGAGCAAGTATCTAAGAGCCCATGGATAACCATGGATAGAAAGGGTGCTAACACCTTCCCTTTCTATAAATCTACCTCCAGAACCGAGAGCAATCTCAATAAGGAATTTTTCTGTGCTTTTGTCCTTTCCATTTGGAGAAAATAAAAGACGGTGGCGACTCTTGCTTCCGCGACATTTCGCGAACCAGCGTTAAACAGTCAGTTCTAAATCCACCGACCACAGAACTGGCGACTCTGCTGGGGACTACTTTTAAAGTGAGGTGTACCTTAGGACTAAGATCACTTGTGTTTTCAATTGTGGTGCTTGTTTGCTTCATTATTATGGGCTATCTCGGGAGTTCTATAGATCCTAACCCGGATCTGGGGATACCTTCTTAGAAAGTAGCAACAAGGCTGTGAGGGAACTGTACGGGGTATACCGACATGGTTGAAGCAGTCTGCTACGTTGATGTGGCACTTTGGTGTGTACCGGTAACCCTTGAGTTTAGTCAAGGAGAGTACGGGGCCTCCGCGTGGTGTCGTGAAGCATCAATTGACCTTAGGAACCTTAATTGAACAATCTTGGCCTCTTTAGGGTAGTGAGATAACTGACTTTGGTGCAGTCCGAGGTTGGTTGATACTCGATACTACACTCAATTGAGGGTTGTTTTCTTGGAATATTTCGGTCGCCAGTTCAGTGGCTAAATCGAAACGATGAACAATGAAAGCAATCCAATGATATTGGGACCCTTAGAACCCAGTTACTTCTGATAGGACAGGTTGAGCCCACCAACTGAAAGAGGGTAATACCTAGACCCCATGCTGGCCTAAACTCTAAGGGCTCTTTGTGTGACTTGTGTGCCTTCGAACTTGACTATGTGCATGCTTGTTATCTGACACTTGAGTTTCTTGCAGGTTTTGTTTATAGTCCTTAATCTGGACTCATAACAGGGTTTACCTATATCATTCCATGCATAGCATAACATCATACCATCATACCATTGCATGCATCCTATATAAGGACTAATCCATTTCAAGGATCTCAAGGGCTTGTGATGCAGGTCGTGCTGAACCCATTATCCAGCAAGGGGCAAAGGGGATTTATTTTCCTCTAGCCAAGGTTGTCAGAGGCTATGACCCACTCGATATGGTGAGCCTTGACCCTTGAAGAAGGACTCTCAACAACATGCAGTTCCTTCAATCAAGCTATTGGACTCCAATTCTAACAAGTTTCTTTGTTTACCCCGCGAGATCCTTGAAAACATTGCATGCATACATACATATCATTGCATTACAGGTATCCCTTTTACAGGTTGCTTACCTTCTTCGCTGTTTATTTCCGCCGATCGTCATGAATCCTGAATCATCTACTGAGCAATCCATCAAGGCCCTCCAGGCTCAGAACGCCCAGTTCCAAGAGTTGATCATGAGTTTGGCCCAGGGGCAACAGGATTTGAAGACTCTGCTCTCGAAAAAGAAGAAGAAGAGGACTGTGCTGTTCAACCCTAGACGCAAATCTGGGAATGGATCACAAAATGAAGTTGAGCAGACTACCCCATCTATTGGAAAGGACAGCCCCCATGAGAGAGAGGTTCCTAGTCCAGTGGTCTCCGACAACGAGACAAAGTTCAATGATGAACAGTACCCTCCAGCTGAGGACAGGTACAAACAGTTGGAAGACCGGCTAAGTGCCATGGAGATACAAAAAGTGCCCGGCCTGGACTTCGAAGATCTAGGTCTGTCTTCTGGGGTGGTAATCCCACATAAATTTAAGGCACCTGCTTTTGCAAAATATGACGGGGCTTCCTATCCTAAGCTGCATCTCAGGGCATACACAAGGAGGATCCAGCCCTACACGGCTGACAAGAATTTGTGGATTCACTTTTTTCAGGATAGTCTGTCGAGAACTCAACTCGACTGGTTCTATCAACTGAATGGAGCCAACATCCGCAGCTGGGAGGACTTGGCCACTGCATTCTACAAGTAATACCAGTATAATGCCGACCTTGCTCCCACGCGCACTCAGCTTCAGGGAATGTCTATGGGTGCAGGCGAAGGTTTTAAAGAATATGCTCAAAAATGGAGGGACCTTGCTGGAAGGGTACAACCACCTTTGACTGACTGCGAGATCGTCGACATGTTCTTGGGGACCCTGTCTGGTCCATTCTTCAACCACCTGATTGGGAACTCTGCTGCTGGGTCTACAGATCTGATCTTGACCGGGGAAAGAATAGAAGCTGGCATCAAGTCAGGGAAAATACATAATGGTGACTCCTCAAACATTGAGAAGAGACCATCCAAGAGAGAATCTAATGTTGTCAACGCGGTAACTATTGCAAAGCTGGCCGGTGCTCCTCAGCGTCATAATAAACAAAGGGAAGAGAGACCTAAAAGGCAATTTACTCCCCTCGGCATGACCTTGTCACAGATATTGCCACAGCTGCTGGAAACCAAATTGGTAACTCTCATGGACCCTCCAAAGAATCCTAACAGGACACCTTCAAGGTACAACCCCAATGTTCGTTGCGCCTATCATTCTGACAGCCCGGGGCATGCTACAGATGACTGTTGGACTTTGAGAAACAAGGTTCAGGATCTGATCGACGCGAAGGAAGTCCAATTCGACTCTCCAGAGACTCCGAATGTGATCACTGCTCCCCTGCCCAAACATGGCTAGGATTGGAAACTTTTGTTCATTTGAATTTTCAGATTGTAATTTTCTTTGATTGTTCAAACATTTTATTTCATGTCAAACTTGGTTATTTCATTAATGCATTACACATGTCCATTTTGAAGTAATTATTTCGTATTCACTATATGCAAACTGTTTTCATATTTTTGTGATGATCAACTCTTGATTGAAAATTCTAAGCCTCTTGAGGGAGGATGACGAAAACGATACCACGATCTTTACAGTATGCTTTTGAACATATCCCGCTGATGAGGTACAGGCATTGTTTCAATTCCTAAACACTGGAGTTATAAGGAAGATAATCCCTCGTCAACCCCTCTGAGCCAAAGAAGTAGGAGTTTTTTTTCTTTTCGAAATTTAAAACCCTTAATCATAACCTGGGGCAGGGTAGTTCCCTCAGTTGATCCAAGTGCATAACAAATGGCACCAAAGAGGTCCTTACAAAACAAAGAAAGACAGTGATGGTTCCGAACAATCATAAAGACAGGCAGTCATCATTTCTCAAAACTAAAGCCCAATAAGTCAAAACCTATGAAGGAGACTTACAAAACCGGGGCATCCCGCTGACTGTAATTCCAAAAGAAACAGTTCAGGCAAAAAACAGGGATAATGAAATCAAAAAGAAAGAGGTCCAACAAATCCTCAACAAAAGGAAAGGACTTCCTATTCAAATGAATTGTCAACATCCGAACCATCATTGGAATATCAGGACAAAGACTCAAACAAGGTCTAACGCACGATCAGCTGAGTTTAGGTTTGAAGCACATCACGAAGAGCGGGTGGGTACAAATAAAATTTGAGCCTCTATCCTTTGTTTCTTAAACCGTGAACCTGGCCACGTTATAACCCTTAAAAGTCCTAGCTGAAGCATGGGTTAGTTCGAAAGCATACTGTTACAAAGGTGTCCTGACTCCTTAAGGCTTGCTGTAAAATACTGAGTTGACATCATAGTTTACAAAAAATTCACTTGTTTTTATGAAAAAATGCATTTTCAAAAAACTTCAAGACAAACATAAGCTTTGTATTTTTAACATAACTGTGTGTGCACACGACTATTTGTTTGAACAGCATAGAAGCTCGCACGACGAATATCTGATGAACAAAAGCACTTCCAACCAAGGGGCAGACGTGATCATTGTCCGTCATCTGGGGAAGTTAAGTCAAGATTCGGAGAATCTCTCAAAAGGCCAACCAGCCTGGGGCAAATCTTCATCTAGATCACTTGGGGCATTGGACGATAAAACAAAGATCTTCTGGTAGTATGGTAACACTACACTACTAACAGGGGCACCTCCCTACAGCCTGAGAGCATGGACATAGTCGGAAAAAAATACTGCGCATAATCAAAGACCCGCTAGGTTGACATACCTAGGCAAAAATAAGGGCTTCCCGGCGAACCAAAAGGGTTTTTGTCTAATGTGGCAATACTTGAGATAGTGTCATATTAATTCAGGTGAACTATCTGACTGGTCTTTCTGTTCTTGGCTAGTTACTTATTTGCTGAGCAGGTGCAGGTTTAGGAATCATGACAGCCCCCACCATTGGATGGCGTTCAGTCCTATCTTGATTTCTTTGAGGATATACAACAACAACTTCTTTTTTTCCAATAAATGGTTTTCTTACAGCAGCAGAGGATGCATCTTTTTGAATCTTCCCATTCTTTATCCCGACTTCCACTCTTTCTCCGGACAATATCAATTCGGTAAAACCTGGCGAGGAACTCCCAATTAAGTGATTAAAGAAAGGACCGGACAGGGTGCCTAAAAACATGTCTACTAACTCTCTTTTAGATAGGGGAGGTTGGACTCTTCCTGCTAAGTCCCTCCATTTTTTAGCGTAGTCTTTGAAGCCTTCACTTGAAACCATGGCCATACTCTGGAGTTGAGTACGGGTGGGAGCAAGGTCTGTGTTGTATTGGTATTGTTTGTAAAAGGCAGCGGCAAGATCTTCCCAATTATGAACATTGGCTCTTTCTAGCTGATAAAACCAATCAAGTTGAGTTCCGGATAGACTGTCTTGAAAGAAGTGTACCCATAAATCCTTGTCAACAGTGTGAGGCTGTATTTTCCTCACATAGGACTGGAGATGAATTTTGGGACACGAAACTCTGTCGTATTTGGCGAACACCGGTGCCTTGAATTTTAGAGGAATGACAATCCCAGATACTAACCCCAACTCCTCAAAGTCCAGTCTAGGAACTTTTAGAATTTCCATGGCACTTAACCGTTCTTCCAGATGCTTATACTTGTCGTTGGCTGGAGGATATTGTTCTTCAGAATAATCTTCTTCTTCCTCTTCCTCTTCTGAATCTGGATGGGCAACTGCTTCCTTTCCTTTCTCATCTTGATTGTCTTTCTCACCAGATGACGTTGCAAAGTCTTGGGTCCTTCTTACTTGTCCTTGGAATCTTCTTCCCATATTTAGAACTCCGGTTATTTTCTTTGTTTTCTTCTTTTTCTCTTCAACTAGCAAGGTCTTCAACTCTTCTTGTCCTTTGGCTAGAGTTAAGAACATCTGTTGAAACTAAGTATTTTGTGTTTGGAGGTCCTTTACCGTATGCTCAAGATCCATCTTACTGAAATAAAAAGTAGAAAGATGAGGAGACTTGTTTCAAGAAACCTTCTTATGTTATGATGAATGGTAGATGCATATGCAATGATTTCAAGGATTTTAAAGATTCAAATTTGTTTTAGACAAAAAGGAAACACACGTTATATTAATAAATTAAAGCTTGAGTACATCAATGTCTTTTAAGGCTCACAAATAAATACAAAAACTTTAAGATAAAAAGGTTGTACGCATCCTCTTTGGTGCGATTTAGGAATTCAGAGTCTGCTCCTCATGAAGTTGTTTAATAAGTTCCAAAACCTTCTTCTTGCTGGCGTAGAATTAGGCCTCGAAAGTGTCTCGCTCCCCCTTGAATTGTATCCAATATCTTTGTAAGTATTTAAGAGAGGTGGGAATGTCAGGATGCAGGATAGTGTACGGGACATCTCCTTCCGCAACATACTCTATGATTACTGGGAGAATTGAGGGGAAAGGCATCATAAGATTTTGAGCACGAGCTCGTACCCATTTGAGGTAAGGTTTAAGAGGGATAGAGTTCTTATGCCCCAATGTATTGCTATCTACCTTGTTCAACATTCTCCAAGCTCGAATAAATCTCTGGTGATGACCTTGATCGTTGTTCTCGTAGTCAAATACCAAACCTTGGATGAGCATCTCATGTGGGTAATCCCTTCGGGTGTAACCAAATTGTCTTAAGGCTAAGAAGGGGTTGTAGGTGATACCTCCCCTAATGCCAAGTAAAGGGACATTAGGGAATTCTCCATAATGGTCAACAATGATAACATTCTCTATGGATCAGGAACACCAATGAATGTCTGAATTTTTGAGCGGTAGCAACCTATGTGACCACCTTGAACCTTGCTCGTTCTTCAATATAGATTGGGGAAGATGCAAAATAAACCATCTTGCCAAGAGAGGAGCGCAACACATAAGGATGCCTCTTTTCCTCATAGTGCGAGTGTGAAAAGAATGTAGGATGTCCCCTTACAGAGTAAGCACCAGGTTACGAGACATGAAGATTTTGACGATGTTCACATCTATGAGTTTGTCAGAATTTGGCAACAAAACCATCCCATGGATGAGGAGAGCTATAATTTCTTCAAAAGCTTGCAAGTCCAAGGAGTTCCAACAGTTCTGGGCTTTCTCAAACAAGAACTTGGCTAAGAAACCTTTGACACCACTCCTTGTTTCCCAATTGGTTGTGATATCGGATGGTTGCAAGTGTAGAGCTTGAGCAATCTCTTCTGGATTTGGATATCTTTCCGTATTGTTGAAAGGTAGTTGATTGAGAATGGGAATCCTCAAGAGTTGGGGGAATTCTTCCAAAGTTGGCACAAGTTGATAATCGGAAAATGTAAAGCAATGGTGCAAAGGATCAAAGAACTGAAAGAACACCTTCATCATGTCTTCATCAGTGTTGGAGGTGACCAAGTTTAGTAGGCGACCATATCTTTTGGTGAATGGAGAATTTTCAGGAATCCTTGAAGCTAGCTCTTTAAGTTGTGGAGAGATTTTTACAAGATTGACTTGAATGGTTTTCCTGCGAATAGAACCCATGTCCTACAAAACAGAACAAAGATAAATCCCAAGATCCTTGAAATGGTTAGTGAATATGAGTATGATGTTATGTACAAGTAAATATACACAAACAAAGAAAACAAGTCCTTAGGTTTAGGCTTGCATGGAGTCTCATAGGTAAGTACCCTCTTGAAGTTTAGTTGTCTCAAACCTGTCCTAGCAATAGCAATTGGGTTCTAAGGAGCTCAACATCACTGGTTTGTTTTTTGGTCATTGTTTCAGCACAACCCTCTTTAATGGCGACCAAAATATCCCAAAAAACTAAACCTCGATGAGTGTAGTATCGAGTATCTACTAACTTCAGACTGCACCAAAGCCCGTCATCTCACTACGTCCTAATGGCCAAGTTGGTCAAGTAAAGGTTCTAAAAGTTCATTAGTGCTTCATGACATCACTCAGCGGCCCCGTATTCTCCTTGATTACTTAAGGGCTACCGGTACCCACAAATATGTCGCACCGACGTAGCTATTGCTTAGACCATGTCGATATACCCCGCACAATTTCCACAATGTATTGCTACTTACCTAGAAGGTATCCGAAATCCGGGTAGAGGATTCAAACCCAAACAAAGAACCAAAATGTAAAGCATACAAGTCAAACAAAGAAAGCAAGTAAATGTGATCTAACCCTAAGGTAACCCCACTTTTAGAATTGTCCCCAGCAGAGTCGCTAGTTCTGTGATACGGTGGGAGAACTGACTTGGGAGTGTTGCATTTTATCGTAAATGTTGCGGTTAGCAAGAGTCACCACCGACTTTTATTTTATCCAAAAGGAAAGGTGAAAAAGCACAGGAAAGACCTTTGAGATTATTTTTTGATTTCGGGGGGTAGATTATGAAAAGGGAAGGTATTAGAACCCTTTTCATCCATGGTTTTCCATGGGCTCTTAGTTACTTGCTAGATCACTTATTTTTGTTTGAAACTGTGATTTGTATGGTTTTTTTGAATGTATTTTGTAAAGAGGCCATTGTTTAGGCAAACTTTGTAATGATTCTCGTTCGTAAGTATGTATACAAAGATGTTGATCTTTTGAAAATGTTTTCAAGTTTGCAAGATGTTTTGAAAGTGTAGGTGTTTGTTTTGAAAATATCAAGGATGTTTGGTTTTGAAATGGAGCAAGTAATTAGGAGCATTCTACCTACTCAAAAGTCTTTCTTGTTCATTTCCTTTTCCTTTGACATTGTTATCTTACCATTGATTTGGTAAGTAACCCTATCTTTGGATGTAAACGGGACGGGCGCGGGTCATCGTATAACCATGATTTAAAATGTTGCAAGGTATCTTAGCATTCTCTTTTAGGGACTAAGATCATTTGAAAGGAAACATAGATAGCCCAAGGGGATGAGGCTCAGTGCTGCCAAAAAGGTCAGAATATGTGGGAAACAATCCCAAAAGGGTACCACTGGGGCTCGAACCCAGGTCCCTATAGTCATAGACGCGCGCTTCTACCACTGGGGTGGCTATACATCCGTTTATTAATATCAAACCATAAATATATATGGTAAACTTATTCCTGAAGACAACTTCATCTCTCATCAATTTGCAAAAATGTAAACATGAATCTTGTAGCAAATTGCCTCACGATTTCAGAAATGCAAAGCAATAAAAGTATAGATCAAAGACAAGCATGAATTTTAATGGCCCTAATCTGAACCCTAAAAATTTCAGAAACTTCAATCTTAAAATTCTCTAAGATCAAGCAATATAAATGAAAACTATGGACATGGTTAGCTTCAGGGCAATGATATCTACATTTTTCATTCACAAATAAACCATTAATGATGCTTGTATGAAAAGTTCAAAGTTGAGATAACTTACCTTGCAAGAGGGTATTGTGTTTTGAGTTTGAGTAGCTTTTAGTGAGTTCCAATGATTGGATTAGCTTCCTCAAGTTCCCAGGAAGCTAATGTGATGCTTAGCTTGAGCTGAAAGTGCCTGAGGAGTTCTAGAGAAGTCAAGGTGCAAGGTGCTATTTTTGAAAATGGTGGATGATGATGGAGGTGTTATAGTGGTGTTTCAGGTGTTGTAATTGTTTGTGTATGTTATTTAGAAGCTTTATAAATTAAAAGGCCAAGAAACGTACGAGCAAATTTGGAGATTGGATTCAAAACTCAGATATGGCAAGTTTTGAGGCGTTTTTGGTGATTCTGTGTTCTTAGTGTTTTCAGGACTCAAGCATGCGTGGGATTTGTGGCAAATAACTTGTATATATAATCAAAAGGTCTTAGTGCTTGAGAGAGTCAGAGGTACAAGTTATATGTTGATTGCTATGTTACTTGATTTTGAAGAAAAGTGGGAAAACAAGTTTCAATGTGTAGTACAAGCCTGGGCTGGGTGATTGTAAGTGCTGAGATCAATTTCTCTTGAGTGATAAGACATGTATGATCAAAAGAGAACAAGTCCAAGGCTCAAGAACAAGTTTTATGCAAAAAGCTACTTTATCAAAATGGCATTGTGCACTTTCTTCCCAAAATGGATATAAAGCATGGCCTTGCATTGAATGCTTTAATTGAGACCTCTAACAGCTGTGCAAGAAATTAATTATGGAGTGCCTAACAAGTTTGAGGCCTGTAAAGTAGAGATTATTCAGCATAGGTTTGAAATTTGAATCTTGTTCATCACAAAATGACTTGTAATTCAAGTGTGAAAACCGTAACTTCATCTCTTCGATTCTCCCTACTAAAAAATGATCTCAAGGAGTTCTTGGAAATTTTGGAAAGCTTGTAATGTGCTCTACAACCCCTGTTTGAATAACTTTTGAAAATTCCCCTTGGAACTATATGAAAAAGTGTCGTGAAGTTAGGTCAAAATCCTGACCAAATTAGGGCAAAATTTCACTAAGTGTTTTGTTTCATGACCATGTGTTCTTAAAATTATAACTTGAGATCCAGGCACTTTTGGAAGGAGTTATGTAAAGCAATGTTGTAGATTTCATGTAGATCTAGAATTTCATGTTTAAAGTTTCTTTTGAACCATCTTGCATCATGGTGAAAATTTTGCTCAGAGTTGTGAAAAATAAGAATTTTCTAACACTTAGAAAAATTTCTAAGTTTAGAAATTTTAACTTTTCAAAATGAAATCTTGAATTTTTTATTTCTCTATGAATAAGTTTCATATTTTGACATGCTTTGATGAATTGTGATCTTTGACATTTGATTTTGACCAAAAAGTCAATTTTTTGACTTTACAGTACACAGTTGACTTTTGATCAATTGACTGAAAATTCATTTGTCAATCCATTGGACTTGGGAAATTTTTTGAGCCATGTCATTAGGTCAAAATGATTCAATTAGAATCCTGATATAATGCTTTACACCAATTGATCATTTGCTAGGTCAAAAATCAGAAATTACCCTTTCCCAGTCAAAACCCTAATTTTGACTATTTTTCCCTTTTGAAGATTTGATCAAATTTCTTGAGGAAATGTGGTCCAAACTTGATCAAATGATACATATGAGTTTAAAATGTTGATGTGGATAAAACATTATGAAGTTTGACTGTAAATTGACCACAGTTGACTTTTTCCCCAATACAATTGGTTTTTAGGTCAACTGCTCAATTGGTTGAGCAAAAGTGTGATCCAAAGCTTGAAACTTGACATGAGTAATCTTGAGGGTACATAATGATCTATGAAAGTCATATGGGACATTGGAAGTTCAAATATCCTTGTGCAATCTCAAACCCTAATTTTGGTCATCAGTGCTTAAGGAGGTGTCTTGAGTTGATCAACCTTAGTGCAGTCTTGAGCCAAAGGAGATCTTGTGAGAAATTTTTTGATAAATGAGAGGGAAAATTTTGGGGTACAAAAGCAGCAATAATGTAATGTAGAATAGGATGTATAAACTTGATAAGAATAACATGTACAACAAGAAGTCCTATTACAATGTTAGAACATGTTGTGTTGAACTTTTTCAACAACTGGAACAACATGTCGAAGAAGATGTCTTGACATCGCGCCTGCTGAGCTGGATTAAAGAGATTCAGGTTGTTCTTAACATTAGCAGAATATTCAGGAGAATATTATGCATCCTATGTGGTGCATATTTAAAGATCCAGAAAATTCAATCATAAATCAAGGAGAATGAAGACTTTCTAAATAAGGAGATTATTTAGGAAAGTAAAGATTGAAGACGTTTTTTGGGACAGAAGTTTTTGCAGTTTGTTATAGTTGATTTGCTGTGATTGAAGGCCCAAAACCAGTTGGGTAACGATTTATAAATAGAAGAGTTTGTAACCTAGGAAAGAACACGGCTCAATATGTAGAAGTCTGGGGTTTTGTCAAGGTAAACCTCATGGGTTGTGGGAAGGTTACCATGTTCACCTCGAAGCTTGTAGGTAAGAGGTTTATTGTTTTTGGAGGAAGCTTTGAAGAAACTCTAGGTTATGTTAGGATCAAAGCTAACAAATAGTGGAGCTTGGCTTGGAGACTTAGCTAGGTTATCATGGAAGTATGTCTTCCAAACTGTTTATCTGTGTAATCAGGGTGAAGGGCCGTCTATGCAGTGATTGAGGTGTTGACTGCTAGACATCATTGTGATGATTGGAAGTGGGATGGGGATATTCCATATCTAGGGAGGACCTAGGTAGAAGGGTCATTGGGTAGTGATTAAGTACGTAGATCATCAATGGGTGTGTTGGTGCTAGGGTCTACAAATTGATACTACTGATAGTGGACTTCATTCCTGGTTTGGTAGCCCCCAGAGTAGGTGTTGTTGTACACTGAATTGGGTAACCAATTAGTGTTTTCTTTATCTTTTCAGTACTGTTTTATCTTGCATGTGTTTATGTCAGATCAGATGTCTCGACATCCTTGTAGGACATCTGAGTCTGTTGTGCCAGAATTTCAATAGTAATCAAGTTTTTATTGTTTTCCTCCCCCCATTCACAAATTTTACAACCCATTCCCAAAGCATTGTAATAGCATAGGACATTTAAACTCCGCAATTTTTCACTTTCTTTATTTTTGCTATTAAGTAAGCTTTGTATGGCAAGATCTTAAAACCAAACATTAGACAACCCTAATTCAAGACAAAATACATGAAAACAAAACACTTTGCATGCATGCACCTCTAGGGTAACCCACACTTGTTGCCTCAGACTTAAACAGTCATGTCCCTCGAACGTGGGATACTTTAGCAAAAACTCTCGAATACAAGATCGTAGTCCCTCGATGACCCTTTAATGTTGCCTTCGGTAAACGATCTTAGACCCTTATAAAAAATTGCTAAGGTATCCTACAATGTTGATTTCTATGAATGTACGATGATCCACTACTGTCCATTAACATCCAATGATAAAGCTTTCTACTAACTAATGGTAGAAAAGCACTATCTAAAAGAGGAGGAAAAGAACAAAGACTTTTTTGAGTAGGTAGAACGTTCGTAGTTTCTTGCTCATAAACATTTCAAACAAAACATCTTTCAAACACATCAACACTTTCATGAAATATTTTCAAAAGTCAACACTTTGTATACATTCTTATAGAAATGAGAATCATTACAAATTTCTCTTAAACAGAGGCACTTTTCAAAAATACTTTCAAATAAACACAAACACATTTTCACAATGCATTTCAAAGTGATCAAGCAATTAAGAGCCCCTAGATAACTACGGATGAAAAGGGTTCTAACACCTTCCCTTTTCATAACCTACCCCCCGAAATCAAGAAAATATCTTAAAAGGTATTTCCTATTCTTTTCAACCTTTCCTATATTGGATAAAAGAAAAGTCAGTGGCGACTCTTGCTATCCACAAGAATTGCGATAAAATGAAAAACACCCAAGTCAGTTCTCCCACCGTATTACAGAACTAGCGACTTAAGTGGGGTTACCTTAGAGACTAGATCACCTTTAAATGCTTTCATTGTTTGACTTGCTTGCTTTACTCTTAAAAAGGTGTTTGGGCTTTGTATAGATCCTCTACCCGAATATGGGAACATTATTAGGTAAGTAGAAAAGATTGCGAAGACTATATGGCATAGACCAATATGGTTGAAACAATAGCCACGTTAGTGTGACACATTTGTGGGTACTGGTATCCCTTATGGCGAATCAAGGAGAATACATGGCCACTGTGTGGTGTCATGAAGAACTAATTGATCATAGAACCTTTAGTTGAACAACTTGTCCATTAGGAAGCGGTGAGATAGCCGTATTTGGTTTAGTCCGGAGTTGGTTGACACTCGATACTACGCTTATTGATATCGGACTTTCAGGATATTTTGGTCGCCAAAATAGAGGCTTGCGCTGAAATAATGTCTGATGAAAAAAGATCAGTGATGTTGAGATTCCCGAGAACCCGATTACTTTTTAGGACAGGTTGAACCAACTAAAATTTAAGAGGGTACTTACCTATGAACTTCATGCAAGCCTAAACCTAAGGACTTGTTTGTTTTGCTTGTATATGTTTATTTGTATATAACATCATGACATCATACGATAGAATTTTCACTAACCATTTCGAGGACCTAGAGATTTATCTTTGTTCTATTTTGTAGGATATGGCTTCCATTCAAAGAAATACCATCCGAATCAACCTTGTAAAAGTTCCTCCTCAACTCAAAGAGTTAGCATCAAGGGTCCCTGAAAATTCTCTATTCACCAAGAAGTATGGTCGACTCCTTAACTTGGTTACCTCAAACTTTGAAGAAGACATGGTACATGTGCTTTTTCAATTATTTGACCCTAAACATCATTGTTTTACATTTTCCGATTACCAATTGGTGCCTACCATTGAGGAGTTATCTCAACTATTAGGAGTGCCTATTCTTGATCAAGTACCCTTCACCGGTATTAAGAAAGACCTAAGACCTGAGGAGATTACTCTAGCCTTACATTTGCAACGATTCGACATCATGGCTAATTGGGAAACAAGGAGTGGTGTTAAGGGTTTTCTAGCCAAGTTTCTGTTTGTGAAGGCTCAACTATTTTGGGATGCTCTAGATTTGCAAGCTTTTGAAGAAGTTTTGGCTCTTCTAATCTATGGGATGGTATTGTTACCTAATCCATACCAACTTATAGAGGTGAATGCAGTCAAAATCTTCCTATCTCGTAACCTGGTGCCTACCTTACTCAGAGATATTTTGCATTCTCTTCACGACCGTACCATGAAGAGAAGAGGGATTCTTATGTGTTTCACTCTGTTGCTATCTAGGTGGTTTATTTCACACCTTCCTCAATCAGTTTTAAATAATGAACAAGGCATGAAGTGGTCTCAAAGGTTGATGTCACTCTCGCATTCGGATATTCATTGGTGTTCTCGATCTTTTTAGGATGTTGCCTTTATTGACCATTGTGGGGAATTCCCTAATGTCCCGCTCCTTGGCATTAGGGGAGGTATCACTTATAATCCTTGCTTGTTTCTATGATATTTTGGGTATGCTCAGAGGGATGGTCCTCATGACGCGCTTGTACAAGGTATTATATTCGACTACAGGAACGATGCCCAAGGTTATCATCAAAGGTTTGTGCGAGCTTGGGACATGGTGAACAAGGTTGATAGTAAAACTTTGGGGAATAAGAACTCCATTACCTTGGAGCCTTATCTCAAGTGGGTGCGAGCTTGCGCTCAAAACCTCATAATGTCGTATGTGGCCATCTTACCAATAATTGTGGAGCCTATCACCAAGGGGGATGTTCCTTACATCGTTCTTCATCCTGACATACCTACTACTCTCGAGGAATTGCAAAGATCATGGATTCAAATCAAGGGAGAGCGATACACCTTTGAAGCCCAATTCTACTTAAGCGAGAAAAAAGTGTTGGAGCTAATAAGGCAACTTCACGAGGAGCGAAACTTGAATGCTTATATCATTCCAAAGAGGAAGCGTCCATGGGAGACCTGAGTATTTTGTTGTATAATTTCATTTTGTTTTTTTTGCTTTCATTGTAAGCCCAAGAGGCAGTTTGTAACCTTAGAACTTATTAATACAATTAATGTTTTGTTTCCTCTTTGTTTAAGCAAATTTAAATCTTAAAGGTCATTGAAAACATTGCATACGCATAACATGCATCACATAATAAGTAGGTTCTTCGACATAGTTTTCCTCATCTTTTTACTGTTTATTTCAGTATAAGATGGATCTCGAGCAAACTGTGAAGGATCTGCAGACTCAAAACTCTCAGTTTCAAGAAGCTCTGCTCAACTTAGCAAAGGGGAAGCAAGAAATGATGACACTTCTTGTTACGAAGAATAAGACCAAGAAGAAAGTTGTAATCAACAGGGGGAAGAGATTCAAAGGCCCCGTCCGACAAGTTAAAGTTGAAGAAGACTCCGCTGAGAAGGATGAGAATCAAGATAAAGATGCTAGGAGCACCAGTGCTGGGGGTGAAAACAATCAAATCTCTGAAGACAAGGATTATTTTGACGAGAAATACCCACCGGCCAACAACAAGTATAAGCAACTAGAAGACAGATTGAAGGCTACAGAAATCCAAGTTGTGCTTGGCTTGGACTTTGGTGACTTGGGTTTGGTTACTGGGGTAGTCATTCCTCACAAATTCAAGATCCCTATTTTTTACAAGTACGATGGTGTCTCATGTCCGAAACTTCACCTAAGATCTTACGTCTGCAAAATTCAGCTGCATACCGATGATAAGAAATTGTGGGTGCACTTTTTTCAAGAAAGTGTATCTGAGACACAGTTGGAGTGGTTTTACCAATTGGAAGGGACTAACATCCATACTTGGGAAGATTTATCCACCTCCTTTTACCGCCAATATCAATATAATGCTGATCTTGCACCAACTAGGGTGCAATTGCAAGGAATGACCATGGTTTCCAACGAGGGCTTCAAAGAATACGCGCAAAAGTGGAGAGACGTGGCTGGCAGGGTGCAGCCACCTTTGACTGAAAGGGAGTTGGTAGATATGTTTATGGGAACATTGAATGGAACATTTTTCAACTTGCTAATTGGAAGTTCATCATCCAGATTCACTGAATTGATCTTGACTGGTGAGAGGGTTGAAAGCGGGATTAAAAGCGGGAAGATACCCATGGCCTCCACCTCAAATGTTGTCAAAAAGCCATTTATTGGTTAAAAAATAGTCTAATGATGTGTATGGGTCAAGAAGCCTTGCTAATAATGACAATCATCATTCAGTAGGGGTTGTACTGATTTCTAATCCAACTCTAACTCAACAATCGTGTCAACAAAATAATCAACAAAGACCGAATGTCCAAAGAAGACAGTTTACTAAAATCAATATGCAACTGTCTCAAGCTCTGCAACACCTATTGAAAGCTGATTTGGTGACCTTGCGAGATCCCCCTTCCAACCCTAACACTGCTTCTCCAAAATACAACCCCAACACTAAATGTGCTTATCATTTGAATAGCCCCAGGCACGATACCAATGATTGTTGGTCTCTAAATAATAAAATCCAAGACCTAATTGATAACAAGACGATTGAATTCGACCCTCCGTTGAATCCCAATGTGATCACCACACCCATGCCAAATCATGGTAAGGGTGTCAATGCAATTGAAGATTCCTCTTTTGTTTCATCTGTCAATGACTTGACCACTCCTTTGAAGACTGCTAAAGAGAATTTGTTGAAAGTTGGGGTATTCTCTGGTTGCCTTGATGATTGTTGCTAATGTGTTGTAAAAATTAATGGTTGTGAATGGATGAAGAAAGGTGTCCAACACTTGATGGATAGCCATGAGATTTTATTTGAAAGAACTCCGTCTATGAAAAGTTTGACCGAAGTTGTATCTCGAGAAGTGGAAGATACGTCCATCATTACTATCTCAAACAAACCTATTAGGATCACCTCCAAATATGCTATTAGGATTCCTGTTGAACCAAGAATAACTCCACTAATTATCACCACACCGGGGCCAGTCCCTTATTCTTCTGATAAGGTTGTACCCTGGAATTATGGGGCGAAAGTGTATTACCATGGTATCAAACAAGATTCATGGAGTGATGAAGATGAAACTGCTGACATTATAAACATTGCTGGATCAAGTAAAGTGACTAGGACGGGGAGGATCTTCTCTCCATAGATTTCACCTCTAGTAACCACAACTACACCCATTCATGGAACTGCTGTTAAACCTGTTGCTGATACTCGAGGAAAGGAAAAAATGACTGAGCCCGCCAGGATGGAGGTGCCCACAAAAGATATTACTATTGAGGATCCATCTACCAAACAGATGGAGCAGATTCTAAAAATCATCAGAAAAAGCGATTACAAGATAGTGGAACAGTTGGGGAAAACACCTTCAAAGATTTCTATGTTGTCTTTATTGCTATGCTCCGAGGCACACGCTCAAGCATTGATAAAATTCCTGAAAAATACACATGTCCCACAAGAAACTTCGATCGACCAAGTTGAAAACTACATAGAAATCTTGACTGTCGACAACAGTTTAGGGTTCTCTGATGCAGATTTGACCCCATGGGGAAGAATCACAACAAAGCTCTCCATATTTCCATAGAATTCAAGGGTGCCACCCTGGCACGTGTATTAGTGGATACTGGATCTTCTCTCAATGTCTTGCCTAAAGGTGCTCTAGATAGGTTGGATTGTGAATATTTGGTGCTGAAACCCAGTGACATTATGGTGATAGCTTTTGACGGATCAAAGAGAATGGTCCATGGAGAAGTTGTTCTCCCTATCAAAGTTGGGTCTCAAGTATTTAACTCAACATTCTATGTAATGGATATCCATCCCGCTTATTCGTGCCTGCTTGGATGCCCATGGATCCATGGGGCAGGTGCAGTGACTTCCATACTTCATCAAAAGTTGAAATATCTGGTCAAGGGGAAATTGTCACTGTATGCGGAGAAGAAGAGTTTATGATCAGTCATCTGAGTTTATTCGAGTATGTTGAAATGGATGGAGAGTTTGTTGAAACTCCTTGTCAAGCCTTTGAGGTGGTCTCTACCATGGTTATTGTTTCCAAGGCCACTCCTGACACTCCCAAAGCTATTAAAGATACATCGAGGATGGCCTCTCTCAAAGATGCTCGTGTTGTTGTTGAAGATGGAGGCTGCACCATTTGGGGACAAATCCCTGATATCCCATTCAAGACAGACAAATTTGAGTTGGGCTTCACTTCCGGGGCTCAAAAGAAGGTTTGTCTTGCTCGTTCTGGGAAACCACCTCTCTGTATTAGTAACCATGAGGTTAATGCTCTTGAATACTCTGATGTTGATTGTGACTGGGAGGACTGGATCTACCCAATTGATGATGGAGGACTCAACAATTGAAAAACCAAGGACTTCATTCCAATCACCTCCAGCCAGGAGTAAATGCCATTTACTATTTTTATTTCTTTAAGAACTCTATCTATAATTTCTATTGAAACAATGACTTTAAGCCATGTGCCTTGCTCGGGGCACAATGGCCCATTTGTTAAGGGTTTGTCATTTTCATATGCCATATGCTCATTTTAATGAAAAAACATTGAACTGTTTTACATTCAAGTTTTGCACTCATTATCTTTCTTTCACTTTTATTGAATTTTCAAAATAGCCATGTGACCTTACATGCACACACACACATTTACAGATCCACATCCACTCCGGATCTCATTGACAAAGACTCTGCTTTTGCCATCTATGACTTTGAACATACAATCTATCAAGGCGAAGACGAAAGCGAAGAAGATTGTGAAATACCTGGGGAACTCGTCATACTTATGATACAAGAGGAAAAGGCCATTCAACCTCACGAAGAACCAATTGAATTAATCAACCTATGTACTGAGGCAGACAAAAGGGAAGTCAAGATCAGCGCCAACTTGGAAGACGGTTTTAAGAGAAGATTGGTCCAGATGTTACACGATTATGTTGAAGTGTTCGCTTGGTCATATGAAGATATGTTGGGGCTCGATACTGATATATTAGTTCATCGTCTGCCAATGAAGTAAGGTTGTCCTCTGGTCAAACAAAAGGTTTGTCGCATGCGGCCAGATATGTCTGAGAAGATAAAGGATGAGGTAATGAAGCAATTTAATGCAGGCTTCCTGGAAGTGACGTAATATCCATAATGGTTTGCAAATGTGGTCTTGGTGCCTAAGAAAGATGGAAATGTCTGTATGTGCGTAGACTATATGGATTTGAATAAGGAAATCCCCAAGTATGATTTCCTACTACCACACATTGGCGTCTTGGTTGACAACACAGCTCGACACAAAGTTTTCTCCTTCATGGATGGTTTCTCCGGTTACAATCAAATCAAAATGGATCTCGAAGACATGGAGAAGACCACTTTTGTCACATAGTGGGGCACCTTCTGTTATAAGGTCATGCCTTTTGGTTTGAAGAATGCAGGCACAACCTATCAATAGGCTATCGTAGCTTTATTTCATAACATGATCCATCATGAGATAGAAGTGTACGTTGATGATATGATTGCAAGGTCGCAAACAGAGGAAGAACATCTTGATCATTTACACAAGCTATTTGAAAGGTTGAAGAAATACAAGTTGAGGCTGAATCCCAACAAATGCACCTTCGGGGTGAGGTCTGGAAAAATCTTAGGGTTAGACGTCAATGGAAAAGGTATTGAAGTCGATCACGTAAAAGTCAAAGCCATACAAGAAATTCCATCACCCTGTACTGATAAGGGGGTCAGGGGTTTCTTCGGTCGACTCAACTACATTGCTCGGTTCATATCTCACTTAACTGCTACTTGTGAGCCTATCTTCAAACTATTGAACAAAGATCAAGTAGTCAGATGGAACGACGATTGCCAAGCATCTTTTGACAAGATTAAGGAGTACTTACAAGAACCTCCAACCCTTATGCCTCCCGTGGAAGGAAGACCTCTGATTATGTGCTTGACTATATTAGAGAATTCAATGGGGTGTGTGTTGGGCCAACATGACGAATTTGGCCAAAAAGAGCATGTGATTTACTGCCTTATCAAAAAGTTTACCGACTGTGAAACCAGATATTCACTGCTCGAGAAAACTTGTTGCGCTTTGGCATGGGCTGCTCGCCAGCTAAGACAGTATATGTTGACTCAGACCACTCTATTGATTACTAAGATGGATCCCATCAATTATATCTTCGAGAAATCAGCTCTCTTTGGATGAATAGCTAGATGGAAAATGATATTGAATGAATATGATATCCAGTACACTACACAGAAAGCAATATAGGGAAGTCTACTGGCAGATCATTTGGCCCATCAAGCTGTTTAGGACTACCAATCCATGAACTTTGAATTCCCGGATGAGAATATCATGTTGATAACTGACTGTGAAAATCTTGGACCGTCTGAAGGACTTGAACAAGATTCCCAATTAACTATGGTTTTCGATGGAGCTTCCAATGCATTGGGTAATGGAATTGGTGTTGTGATCATTTCTCCTGAAGGTTTCTATTCACCTTTCACTGCCAGACTTTGCTTCGAATGTACAAAAAAAATGGTCGAGTATGAAGCGTGCATCTGGGGTCTAAAGGATGCCATTGCCCTAAGAATCAAATTCTTAAACATATACGGAGATTCATCCCTAGTAATAAGTCAAGTTAAAGGAGAGTGGGATACCAAGCATCCAAACTTGATCCCTTACAAAGAGCTTGTGTTAACCTTGATCCCCTACTTCGAGGAGGTCACCTTTGAACATATCCCGAGGGAAGAAAATCAGTTGGTAGATGCTTTAACAACTATGTCGTCTATGTTCAAGGTCGATTGGGACAACGAAGCTCCCAGAATTACCGTCGAAAAATTTGACGAACCTGCACACTGTTATGAGATCAACACTGATAAGAAGAAACCTTGGTACCATGAGGTGAAAAGGTACCTTGAAGCACAAGAGTTTTCTGAGGGAGCCCCAAGCAATGACAAGAAATTCATGTGGATATTCTCAGCCAAGTTCTTCTTAAGCAATGGGATTTTGTAAAAAAGAAACCATGATTAACTATGATCCGTTGTGTAGACAAGAAGAAGACAGAGAAGATCATGGAAGACATGCATGAGGGTGTCTTCGCAACTCACTCTAGTGGACATGCTATGTCCAAGAAGATTCCGAGGGTTGGTTATTATTTGTCGACTATGGAAACTGATTGTCACCACCACTCGAGGACTTGCCATAAGTGTCAGATCTATGTCGATAAGGTTCATGTACCTCCAATACCTTTAAACGTCATGACTGCTCTGTGGCCATTTGCAATTGGGGGCATTGACATGATCGGAGAAATAAAGCCCACTTCCTCCAACATACATCATTTCATCCTCGTCGCCATTGACTACTTCACCAAATGGTTCGAAGCTGCTTCATTTGCCTCAGTTACTAAGAACGTTGTAGCCTAGTTTATCAAGCATAACCTCATCTTCCAGTACGACATCCCTGAAAGGATCATCATCGACAATGAAACTAACCTCAAAAATGCTATGATCACTGAACTCTGTACGCAGTTCAAAATCAAGCATCACAACTATTCTCCATACCGACCTAAGATGAATGGTGCAGTGGAAGCTGCCAACAATAACATAAAAAAGATTGTCCAAAAGATGGTGGTGACCTATAAAGATTGGCATGAGATGCTACCATTCGCTCTTCATGGCTACCGTACCTCGGCACGAACATAAAACGGGGCAACCCCATTCTCTTTAGTCTATGGTATGGAAGTCGTCCTGCCTGTCGAAGTTCAAATTCCTTCTCTAAGGATTATGAAAAAAGAAGACTTAGGTGAAGATGAATGTATTCAAACAAGATTGTATCAATTGAGTTTGATTAACAAGAAGAGATTGGTTATTGTTTGTCATGGTCAAATTTATCAAAAGCGTATGATCAAGGCATTCAATAAGAAGATCGAACCTCGAGTATATCGGGCTGGTGACTTGGTAATAAAGCATATCATTTTACCATAAAGTGATCCTCGGGGCAAATGAACTCCCACTTACGAAGGGCCATTTTTTGTCAAGAAAGTATTCCCTGGCGGTGTTATGATGTTAACCACTATGGACGGTGAAGATTTCCCATATCTTGTAAACGTGAACATAGTAAAAAAAACTATACATAAGAGTGACCCGCTAGGTTGACATACCTAGGAAAAAATAAGGGCATCCCGGAAAACTGTAAAGGTTTGGGAAATAATTAGAGATATATAATAAAGATTGTACACCCGGTAAGTCGAAAACCTAAAAGGGAGGCTTGGGCAAAAAAGGTATCCTGGTGGACTGAAAACCCGAAAGGGAGGTCTAGGAAAAAGTTAAGGATTAAAGCGTACCACTATATCCCATCGAATCACCACAGCTAGCTTTATTACCAAGGTTAAAAATTCAAAATGTTACAAGATCAATTCAATCAACTTCTTTCAACGACAAGGGATGATATTCGAAGACATAGGGGCAATAGCGGAGTCGGAACCCAATGAGATCACTTTCACATGGCTATACGATTTTCGCTTTCACTTTGTTTTATTTTCATTTTGTTGACGACTTCCTCTTACTAGCATTTATGTCTCCCTGTACAAAAACTCCTTTTTTTTAGGCAAATCATCAATACAAATATATTTTGAAGTGCAAACTTTTTGTTTTTCTGTTTTGAGTGCAAAAACGTCCAATGACTAAAATTGAATGAACATATGCATATAAACATGATTAACTATAAACAAATATACGCATGAGAATGGTAATAAGAATTTGGGATATCCCCACAGAATCACTTCAACAAGATTATCCCCAAAAAGTGAATTCATACAGTTTACCATCCAGAATTCTGATCAGCATATTTCCTGAAATTCTCTTCCCCAGCCGAGTTTTCCAAAACTAGAAAAGAAACCTTGCAAAAGTTATTCCCTAAAATAATTCATTTCCCAAGTAAGGTATTCAGAATACCTTCCTCGACAGGGCTTATTTCCTCAATGAACTACAATATCCCAGCTTAAGTTTACTTCTTGGACTACTACAAATTAACGGACAAAACCCCTTTTCCATAGCGGAGTTGATATTATCCCCAAAAGGTTGTTGTGAAGCCTGGAATTCAAACAGATACCAGTTAACTTTATCCTCCCCATACAAATCAGAAGTTTAAACATCTCTTTTATCCCCAATTAGGATATATAAAGAATCAAATTCCCCGGTAGAGTAATGGTCAACTAAGGTTCCTGAATTCTACTCCCTATGCAGAAATAAACATTCCCTGCAAAGTTTCCCCAAAATAGCAAACAGGAATTCCCAGCAGAAGCACTCTAAACAAGCTTGAAGATACACATACTCTTCGTCTCAAGCAGTAGTCCCATAACTCCCCAGCAATAGTAAGGTATTTATTTTCTCAGACAAAGATACACTTCAATAACATTTCATATTCATGCATCATGACATATGCATACGAAACATATAGCATAATCTCATTTATTTCGAGAACATCATTAAGCAATGCATTTCATACATCATGGCATTGCATACAACTAATTATTTACCTTTTCAGGAAAGATCAGTCACCAGCTGAATACCATCAGCAACAAACACTTCATCTACTGGTTCAGTTTAAATCGACCAAAGATTTATCCTGATTCCGTTCTAGTAGACACTTTCTCTGGTTCTGTTAAATCACTCCTAAGATTTATGTTGATTCATTATCCAGTTAAATTTTATTCAAGACCTATGTTGGTTCAGTTTAAATCGACCAATGATTTATCATGATTCCATTTTGGTGGACACTTTCTCTGGTTCAGTCAAATTACTCCGAATATTTAGGTTGATTCGTTATCCAGTTAAAGATTATTCAAGACCTCTAGTGGTTCAGTTTAAATAGACCAATGATTTATCCTAATTCTGTTCTGGAAGACACTTTCTTTGGTTTAGTTAAATCGCACCTAAAATTTAGGCTGATTCATTATCCAGTTAAAGATTATTCAAGACCTCTATTGGTTCAGTTTAAATCGACCAATGATTATCCTAATTCCGTTCCAGTAGACACTTTCTCTAGTTCAGTTAAATTGCTCTTAAGATTTTATGCCGATTCACTATCCAGTTAAAGTTTATTCAAGACCTCTACTGGTTCGGTTTAAATTGACCAATGATTTATCCTGATTTCGTTCCGGTAGACACTTTTCTAGTTCAATTAAATCGCTCCTAAGATTTAGGATGATTCGTTATCCAGTTAAAGGTTATTCAAGACCTCTGTTGGTTCAGTTTAAATCGACCAATGATTTATCCTGATTCCGTTCCGGTAGAAACTTTCTCTGGTTCAGTTAAATCACTCCTAAGATTTAGGCTAATTCGTTATTTTGTTAAATATTATTCAAGACCTTTGCTGGTTCAGTTTAAATCGACCAATGACTTATCCTAATTCCGTTCTGATAGACACTTTCTCTGGTTCAGTTAAATCGCTCCTAAGATTCATGTTGATTCGTTATCCAGTTATAGTTTATTCAAGACCTTTACTGGTTCAGTTTAAATCGACCAATGATTTATCCTGATTCTGTTCTGGTAAACACTTTCTCTGGTTCAGTTGAATCACTCTTAAGATTTATGCTGATTTGTTATCCAATTAAAGTTTATTCAAGACTTATGCTAGTTCGATTTAAATCGACCAATGATTTATCCTGATTACGTTCCGGTAGACACTTTCTCTGGTTCAGTTAAATCGCTCCTAAGATTTATGTTGATTCGTTATCCAGTTAAAGATTACTCAAGATCTCTGCTTGGTTCAGGTTTAATCGACCAAAGATTTATTCTGATACTTCTTCCAATCTATATCAAAGGTCACCTTGGATGGTATCCATAATCCCATCTCCGACAACTATTTATCACCCCCCCCCCCCCAAATGGCATCTTTAAGCCCATTTTCGACGCAATCAACTAACATATTACTTTGTGCATCGGCGAGTGCAAATTTCTGGGCACTCTAGTGTTCAATCATCTTCCACCTTCAAGTCACGAATGGCATACTCGCCAATCTACCTCTTCAGGTTAAAGAAGATTGAACATGGGCAGCTGTTGTACCCCAAAATTTTCCCTCTCTTTCCTTAAGACATTTCTCACAAGATCTTCATTGGCTCAAGCTTGCACAAGTATTGACTAAATCAAACCACCTCCTAAACATTGATGCCTCAAATTAGGGTTTTGATTTTCACAAGTAAAACTGGACTAATAATGCCTCAAATTACTTTCATGGATCATTATAGACCTCCAAGAATACTCATGTCAAGTTTCAAGTCTAGAATCACAATTTTGCTCAGTCAATTGACCAGATGACTGAAAATCAGCTATATTGGGTAAAAAGGTAATTATGGTCAACTTACAGTCAAACTTAAATATTTTGAACGAATATCAACATTTTTATGTCATATGCATCAATTGATCAATTTTGGATCACAACTCCTCAAGAAAAGTGTTCAATTCATCAAAAAGGCAAAATGGTCAAAATTAAGGTTTTGACTGAGAATGACTGATTGTTGACTTTTGATCTAATACATGAATTTTTGTTTTGAAACATGATTTCAAGGCTTAAATTACATCTTTTTGACCTAATTTCATGATTCAATTCATCCCTCAAGATCAAGCAATTGATAGATGAAATTTGGCTAATTGTTGAAAAGTCAACTGGTACTCTAAAAGTTAAACTTTGACTTTTTGGTCAAATTTGAGTTTCAATGATCACAATTCATCAATACATTTAAAAAATATGAAGCTTGATCATCAAGAAATCAAGAAATTCAAAAGTAAATTTAAGAAGTCAAACTTTTCAAGACTTAGAAATTTTTCTAAGTGTTTTTGTACATGATAATTTCATTGCTTCATGTCAATTTTTCACCAAGATGCAAGATGATTCAAAGGAAACTTTCATGCACTTTTTCTTAAACACTTAGTGAAATTTTGACCTAGTTTAGGAAGATTTTTGTCCCAACTTCTTGGCCATTTCTCACATAGTTATAATTGGATTTTGCGAAAGTGGAAAACATGAAGGTTGTAGACAATGTTTCAATCTTTCCAAAATATCCAAGAAATTGAAGAGATCATTCTTGAGCTAAGAGAATCGAATAGATGAAGTTGGGCATTCATTCTTGAAATTTAGGGCATTTTCATGAAGAACACATAACCAAATCTTAAGCCATGTTGTATAAATCTCACTCTGCAGGCTTCAAACTTGAAAATCACTCAATAATTGAATGCTTACTGTGATCGGTGGATCTGGAACTGACTGTTTAATGTTGGTTTCGCGAAATGTCGCGGAAGCAAGAGTCGCCACCGTCTTTTATTTTCTCCAAATGGAAAGGACAAAAGCACAGAAAAATTCCTTATTGAGATTAGTTCTCGGTTCGGGAGGTAGATTTATAGAAAGGGAAGGTGTTAGCACCCTTTCTATCCATGGTTATCCATGGGCTCTTAGATACATGCTCATTTGTGTTTTCAAAATGGTTTGTTTGCTTTTCAACTGTGGGTTTTAAAAAAAGTTTCTTTGAAAATTCCAGTTCGACTCTTGTATCGGTCCTTAAGAGTGTTTGAAAAAATTGCTTTCGAAAGCTTTTTGAAAAGGTGTCGGTGTGAAAAGGAGTTTTTGATTTGTTTTTGAAATTAGAGCAAGTATCTAGAGTCGTCTACCTACCCTAAGGAATTCGTCAGTGTAAATGTCCTTAAAGTAGTGCCATCCCACCATTGAGAGGTAGGTAGCACCACCGTTGGAGGTGTTCGAGTCAATTCGAGGGTTCGGGACGTGGTGATCACTAGAGCAATAGGAAGACACCTTAGAAGCTACCCTCATGCCAGGTTCCTGGATCATGAGGACTTACTAAAACGTCCTCTACTCGACGATCACCTTTCGAGGGGCAAGGCAACAGTGAGGCGTACCCTAGGGGTGGTGTGTGATTTGTGTGTCGTTTTCAGATATTTTTGTCTTGTCATGTATTGGTGATCTACGCATTGATTTTATTTTGACATTCATTCTTTCATGCAATAGTTAACAGTTTAAAAGATGCGAGAATTAAAATCCTACGTTATTACAAAGGCGCGGGTCCACATCGCCAAATTTAATCCAGGACCCGATTTGAAATAAAATAAAGTGCGAGAAATATAAATGTCCTAATTATTCTATTACATGGCTTTGGGAGAATTGCATGAAAAAAGGAAATAAAATAAAAATGCGAGAATAAGTAAAATCGGGAATGCGAGGGCGTTGGACCCTTTTTTTAGGAAATTAAATTATAATTAACAAATTAAATTAAGTTAAATGAGAAAAAGAATTATTTTTGAGTTTTTCGTATTTATTGATTTTAATGAGAAAATTAAATGAAATTAAAAAATTAATTAACCCTAATTCTAACTATTTTTATTTATTAAGAAAAATATGTTAAAATTGAATCTAAAATTAACCTAATTAATTAATACAATTTTATTTACAAAAATAAATAATTAATTATTAGTGATGATAAAAGAAAAGAAAAGAAAAAGATAAAAGTAATTAAAACCTAATTCTACAATTTTTAAGTTTATAAAAAATGTTAAAATTAATCCTAGAATTAAAAACTAAATTAATTAATAAGATTTATTTACAAAAAAAATATCATTAAATAAAATATATATTTTTTGTGACTTTCTGATTTTTTTATTATTTCTTATGTTTTGTGAAAATAATTTGGAGAATTAAATCAAAACTAAATTAAACAAATAAAAATAGAAAAATAAAAAGAGTGAAAGAAAGCAAACAATGGGGGGTTTGTTGTCCCAACTTGGAGGTATGCTGGTAGCAATCAGGCCCATTTGTGGAAGGCCTCTTTTGACTTTTCCTGGAAGCGTGTGGCATGTTTGACTGATGCATACCATAGACCTTGAATCCTGGCCACTGGATGGATGCAGTGGGACAAGTGGCGTGCCTGGATTGTGAACGTATGGTGGATGCTTGGAGAGAGCGCTACATGCAAACATAGTCAGAAAAATAATATGGAGAGAGGGGGGACCTGGGAATCGAACCCAGGTCCCAGAGTGTACCAAACCAAATGCCTTGCCTCTGAGCCATTCACGCGCTTTGGATATAGTATAGAAAACAAATAACATAATGCAAAATAAGGGTTAGTGGATAATTTTCGCGCGAAATTCAAAAGCACCACTCGTTGGCCTACACATCACCTTCTTCTCCAATTGTTTGTTGTACCTGAAACAAAAACAAACTGAATAGCGGGGGTTTTAAACCCCCACTAAATGGCAAGCATAAAAATAGCGATTAGCACCCTGTTGATCATAAATTGATCGCGAGCTATGGGAACGATTCACATGAAGCTTCTGAATCCAACAGTCCTGGTCTTAGGGTCTAATTTTTCTGGATAAGAGAAACCCCAAATTTGAAGTCATGAAACCCTAGCAAGCTTCAATGGTAACTTCATGTATAACGCACGAAATTTCAATTAAATTACATGATTAGCTTTATAATGAATAGATTAACACAAATCAATC
This sequence comes from Vicia faba, assembly GCA_948472305.1. NCBI lineage: Eukaryota > Viridiplantae > Streptophyta > Magnoliopsida > Fabales > Fabaceae > Vicia > Vicia faba. Next base: position 1,326,811,071 of record OX451738.1, on the reverse strand, counting down.
ATTGGAAATTGAAAATAATGCATGAGTCGTGAGATACGAATATGCAAAAAGCTTAACACAGTTTGATCTCCATGTACCGATTCTTGATGCTATGGGCGTGGAAAAGTATCCAGTCAGGTTCAGTAATGCCTTAGGAAGCTTTTGGGATCAATATTTTCCTTTGAATCGTCCTCCAAGGCAGTTTTCAGTTTTTGATTTTTTTGACAAAAACGTAAACTTGGTTCTTGAGATCAGGCGCAGCTTAGAGGTTCTTGGCATTAGGGTTAGGTTTGTACTTGTATAAGGAATGAATTCAGTCAATAATCCAAGCCCAAAGCCTTGTCTTTAATGGTTTTCAAGATTTGATTTTTATGAATCTTTTTCAATATTTTTTCATGAAGAATCATGTCAATTTGCACCAATTCTTTCCTCTTTTGATATGCACGAAATCCTTAGGCCTTGATGAGAGTTTATTCTGCACAAAAAGATTTGAAAACCTTGTTTTAGTATTTTTGTCATATTTTATTTTATTAAATGAATTAATAGTAATTAAAAATTCAAATAAATAAATAAAAATGATGAAATAAATCCCCTTTGGGCCAAATGGTCGTGCATAGTCTTTGGATGATGAATCTTGGAAGAAAATGTGGCCCATTAGCAAATTTGAAGCATTTGAAGTAAAGTTGACTTTTCAAAATTCCCAAAAATTTCCCAACTTCCACAAGGCATATCTTGCTCAATTTTTAATCTTTGATCATGTTCTTGGACATTTTGGAAAGTTCGTGAAGTCCTCTAACCAATTCCTTTGGTCACATGTCATTTTGATTTACCAATCTCAAGTTATGGTCTTTGACTTAAAGTCCCTTTTTGTTGACTTTTGAAAATGACCTATAATGTTGAAATTGATAACTTTTTGTGGGAGCATTTCTTGGACTTCAAGTGTGAAGAGGAGTTGTAGGAAATTCCTTTCTCTTCAAAATGAGCTTTGGATGAAATTTTTCTGATAAACCATGTGGAAGTTATGCCTTGGTCAAGTTACAGTTGACTTTTTCAACTGTCCAAATATGGAAACTTTTGCATCTTGAGACTTTTTGAGCCAAGCTTTGAGAATCATGATCAAGGATTGATCAAATGGTGTTTGTGGCTTCAAAATAAGATGTTGACCAAAAATTTGAACTTTTGACTGTCAAATGACCATTTTGCCCCTGCAGTTGACTGTAGTGCAATTAGGGTTTTTGACGGTGCAATTTTGTGTTGTAAGTCTTGAAACTTGGTATGAGGATGCTTGACCATGTTTATAGGCATGTGGGATTTGATTGGACCCTGGGAAACTTCAATTTCTTTGTCAGAACCAAAACCCTAGTTTTTGACTGTTAGGAGGCCCTTGAACTGTGCAACCCTTGGGGAGATTTTGAAGCATGCTCTTTGCAATTCTTAAAGAATATGGGAGGTCAAATTTTGGGGTACAACAGTTGCCCCTGTTCAATCTTCTTAGACCTGAGGGTGCAGATTGGCTGACGTGCCTTTCGTAATCCGAAGGTGGAAGATGATTGAACACTAGAGTGCCCAGAAATTTGCGCTCACATAGTAGTGTGATGGTGGGAATGGGCTTATAGATGCCATTTGGAGATTGATGGATAGGATGATGGGCTTATAGATGCCATGCTGAAAGGTGATGGATAGGTGAATGGGCTTATAGATGCCATCTGGGTGTTGATCGCGTAAGAGATTCCTTAGCGAGAACTTGCGTACCTGTAAAAGAAAATGATTACCTGGCCTGTTACAGGAGCTGGTTTTCAAATTCTTTGTATAGATGCACCCTGACTGGTTACAGGAATTGAATCTGGAGCTTCAAACGGCGATGAATGAACCAGGGATAGTTACTACCTCAACAGGAACGCTGGGAGAATCTTGGAGCGATTACTACCTCAACAGGGACGCTGAGAGAATCTAGGGACGATTACTACCTCAACAGGAACGTTGAGAGAATCTGGGGACGATTACTACCTCAACAGAAACGCTGAGAGAATCTGGGGACGATTACTACCTCAACAGGAACGCTGAGAGAATCTGGGGACGATTACTACCTCAACAGTAACGCTGAGAGAATCTTGGATATCTTCTACTGAGTCTTTATCAGGAAAATCTTTTAGGGGTCGATTTAACTGGACTAGAGAAGGCCTTTGACTGGATAAGAAACAGGAAAATCTTAGGGTCGATTTAACTGAACCGGTCTAGGTCTTGAAATCTTCAACTGGATAAGAAACAGGGAGATCTTAGAGTCGATCTGACTGAACCAGAGAAGGCCTTTGACTGGATAAGAAACAGGAAAATCTTAGGGTCGATTTAACTGAACCGGTCTAGGTCTTGAAATCTTCAACTGGATAAGAAACAGGGAGATCTTAGAGTCGATCTGACTGAACTAGAGAAGGCCTTTGACTGGATAAGAAACAGGAAAATCTTAGGGTCGATTTAACTGAACCGGTCTAGGTCTTGAAATCTTCAACTGGATAAGAAACATGGAGATCTTAGAGTCGATCTGACTGACCCAGAGAAGGCCTTTGACTGGATAAGAAACAGGAAAATCTTAGGGTCGATTTAACTGAACCGGTCTAGGTCTTGAAATCTTCAATTGGATAAGAATCAGGGAGATCTTAGGGTCGATCTGACTGAACCATAGAAGGCCTTTGACTGGATAAGAAACAGAAAAATCTTAGGGTCGATTTAACTGAACCGGTCTAGGTCTTGAAATGTCTTCAACTGGATAAGAATCAGGGAGATCTTAGATTCGATCTGACTGAACCAAAGAAGGCCTTTGACTGGATAAGAAACAGGAAAATCTTAGGGTCGATTTAACTGAACCGGTCTAGGTCTTGAAATCTTCAACTGGATAAGAAACAGGGAGATCTTAGAGTCGATATGACTGAACCAGAGAAGGCCTTTGACTGGATAAGAAACAGAAAAATCTTAGGGTCGATTTAACTGAACCGGTCAAGGTCTTGAAATATATCTGAGAATTTAACTGGATCTTTCCTGAAAGGTAAAGGTCAGTCATATGCAATGCGTGATATGGATCAAGCAATGATGTTCCCAACATAAATGAGATTTGTAAGATATGATGCGTATATGCATGCTATAATGTATGGAGGTGCGATGTTTATGAATGTATGTTTTCGTCTTGGGAAAATAAATCCTTGACAGGTGCCGGGAAGTCACTTCTGGGCTGATGTTGAAGAATAGATCTTTGCTTCCGCTGGGGATGATAGTTGCAAGAATACCGGTAGGAGAAAATAACTCTGTTGGGGAATAAACTTGGCGAATGGAATATTCTGCGGGGAGAAAAGTATTCTAACGATCTTGTTGGGGAGCAATACTCTGTGGGGAGAGAGGTACTTTGCTGAAATGTTGATGGTAACTTCACTGGGGATACCGTTGTTGTGTTGGAAGTGTTGATAGACTTCGCTAGGGATAAGAAGACTGCGTCGAGGACGATCTTTCCGTGGCTTTTGGCTGAGGATAACCCAGTTATATCCTGGTAAGGAAATAACTCTTTGAATAAAGCCGGGAGAAGCGTTCGTGCTCTGCGAGGGTAAGCTTCCAGAATCTACTGGGGATAAGCTTACTGCTTGGGGGAGATGGATTCCAACTTCCTGGGGAACTGGGTTGGACTCTACTGGGGAAGTTTTGATATGTATCGGGGAAATGACTCCATTAAATGTTTGATATACCGCCGGGGAAGAATCTTTAGGTTAAGACTGTCGGGGATGCTTGTTAAAAATGTTCGTATATTGTGGGGAATGTTTGAGATCTGCCGGAGGATACCCAATTTCCTTAAGGCTGACTGTATAACTTTGCTTGGGGAGAGTGTATTGACTTGTTGGCTCACTCTCTGGGGGATTAAGATATCTGGTTATGTTCTTCAGCCGAACCTACCTTGGTACCTTGGTGGATGGAACAATTAGATCGCTTAGACAACTCTTTATTGCCCCTGTTTCTAATATTACCTGTAATTAATCCTTTGTTTCGTATGCAAATATTCATGAGTTAGCAAATTATTATCAATGCATATATCACAAATTGAACCTTGGACGTTCTTCGCAAAACAAAACAGAAAAGGAAAAAACAAATGGCAGTTTTAACTGAAGGTATATTTGTATTGATTTTGAATTGCCTGTAAATAGGCGTTTATGTACAAGAGGCTGACGTCCTAGTAAGAGAACGCCGCCGAACAAAAGAGTTTATACAAATTTGTACAAGACAAAAATAAAACAGCTGTGTAAAATGAATGATCCCACTGGGTTTCAACTCTGCTATTGCCTTTATATCTTCGAGCATCTCATCACTTGATGACCTTAGTTGAAGATGAAGCTGACTGATTGATGCCGTCTAAACTTGATGTAGATACCGGATTCTGGATGCAAGTTGATCCAATGAGACATAGTATTACGCTTTATCCCTAACTTTTTCCTGGACCGCCCTTTCGGGTTTTCAGTCCACCGGGATACCCATTTTTTCCCAAGCCGCCTTTTCAGGTTTTCGACTTGCCGGGTGCACAGATTTTTTTCATTTCATCCCTTCATTTTGCCCGAACCCTTTTGGTTCGCTGGGAAGCCCTAATTTTTGCCTAGGTATGTCAACCTAGCGGGTATTTATTATGCGTAGTATCTTTTTGACTATGTCTACATTGGCGGGGTGAGGAAGGTCGTCACCATCCATGTTGGTTAGAATCATGGCTCCTCCAGAGAACACATGTTTAACCACAAATAGCCCTTCATACGTAGGGGTCCATTTACCCCTTGGATCACTCTGAGGAAGGATGATTCGCTTGATTACCAGATCCCCAACTTGATATTCTTGTGGTCTGACCTTTTTGTTAAATGCCCTGATCATCCGTTTCTGATACGTCTGACCATGACAGATAGTAGCAAGTCTTTTTTCATCAATAAGGTTTAGCTGATCAAGTCGTGTCTGGATCCAATCATCTTCGTTCAGATCTGCGTCCTTCATTATCCGGAGAGAGGGTATTTGCACTTCGATCGGTAAGACTGCTTCCATACCATAGACCAAGGAGAAAGGAGTTGCCCCGGTTGACGTCCTGGCTGAGGTACGGTACCCATGAAGGGCGAACGGTAACATCTCGTGCCAATCTTTATAAGTCACTGTCATCTTCTGCACGATTTTCTTGATATTTTTGTTTGCTGCTTCTACAGCCCCATTCATCTTCGGTCTGTAAGGAGAAGAGTTATGGTGCTGTATCTTAAACTGCTCGCAGAGCTCAGTGATCATCTTGTTATTGAGATTGGTACCGTTATCTGTAATAATTCTTTCTGGGACACCGTATCGACAGATCAGATTATGCCGAATGAACCGTGCCACAACAGTCTTGGTTACCGTAGCGTAGGAAGCTGCTTCAACCCACTTCGTGAAGTAATCAATTGCTACCAGGATGAAGCGATGCCCGTTAGATGCCGTAGGTTTAATCTCACCGATCATGTCTATGCCCCACATTGCAAACGGCCAAGGCGCAGTCAGAACATTTAGAGGAACTGGAGGAACATGCACCTTGTCTGCATATATCTGGCATTTATGGCATGTCCGGGAATGTTGGTAGCAGTCATCTTCCATGGTGGACCAGAAATACCCTGCCCCAAGGATCTTCTTTGCCATAGTGTGTCCACTGGACTGTGTTCCGAAGGTCCCTTCATGTAACTCTTCCATGATCCTTTCTGCTTCTGTCTTATCCACACAACGCAGTAAAGTCGAATCATGGTTTCGCTTATACAGGATGCCGTTGCTAAGGAAGAACTTCGCTGCGAACCTTCTCAGAAACTTTTTATCATTGACAGGCGCACCTTCAGGGTATTCCTGAGCTTCCAGATATCTCTTCACCTCATGGTACCAAGGCTTCTCAGTTACCAACTCAGTCTCGAGATCACAACAGTATGTCGATTCGTCCAGTTTCCAGATGATGATCCGGGGAGCCTCATTGTCCCATTTGACCTTGAACATAGAAGACATTGTAGCTAACGCGCCCGCTAACTGATTCTCCTCTCTTGGGAAATGTTCAAAAGTTATCTCTGTGAAGTGGGGGATCAAGGTCAACACACATTCTCTGTAAGTAATAAGATTCGGATGTTTCGTATCCCACTCTCCTTTGATCTGATTGATCACGAGAGAGGAATCTCCGAAGACACTCAGAAACTTGATCCTTAGGTCGATCGCAGCTTGCAGACCCATGATGCACGCCTCATACTCCGCCATGTTGTTGGTACAGTTGAAACATAGTCGGGCAGTGAGTGGAGTATGAGTGCCTTGAGGGGATATGATTATAGCGCCGATACCGTTACCCAAAACGTTGGAGGCTCCGTCAAAGTGCATAGACCATCGGGATCCTTCCTCAGGTCCTTCATCCGGTCCAGGTACTTCACAATCAGTCACAATCATGATGCTCTCGTCTAGAAACTCGAAGTTCATTGACTGATAGTCGTCTACGACCTGATGTGCCAAGTGGTCTGCCAATACACTTCCCTTGATGGATTTCTGAGTCGTGTATTGAATGTCGTATTCTGTCAAGATCATTTGCCATCTTGCTATTCTCCCAGACAGAGCAGGCTTTTCAAATATGTACTTTATAGGATCCATCTTTGAGATCAACAAGGTAGTGTGAGTCAGCATATACTGTCTCAGCTGGCGAGCAACCCATACCAAAGCGCAGCAAGTTTTCTCAAGCAGTGAGTATCGGGTCTCACAGTCGGTAAACTTTTTGCTAAGGTAATAAATGGCATGCTCTTTTCGGCCAGACTCGTCATGCTGCCCCAGCACACACCCCATTGAGTTGTCAAGTACTGTCAGGTATAGTATCACAGGTCTCCCCTAAACCGGTGGCATAAGGATGGGTGGTTCTTGGAGATACTCTTTGATTCTGTCAAAAGCAGCCTGACATTCATCATTCCAACGTACTACCTGATCTTTCTTCAGCAACTTGAAGATTGGCTCACAGGTAGCAGTCAGGTGCGAGATGAATCGAGCAATGTAATTCAGGCGTCCTAAAAAGCCTCTGACCTCTTTCTCTATCTTAGGAACTGGCATCTCTTGAATAGCTTTAACCTTGGCAGGGTCCACTTGGATACCCTTATCACTCACAACGAAGCCTAGCAACTTTCCAGATCTTACCCCGAAGGTGCACTTGTTCGGGTTCAACCTCAACTTGTACAGTTTCAGCCGGTCAAACAATTTCTGCAGATGATCTAGGTGCTCTTCCTCAGTTTGGGACCTTGCAATCATGTCGTCGACATACACTTCTATCTCATGATGGATCATGTCATGGAATAAAGCAACCATGGCACGTTGGTAGGTTGCCCCAGCATTTTTCAACACGAATGGCATGACCTTGTAGCAGAAGGTGCCCCACTGAGTAACAAAGGTAGTCTTTTCCATGTCTTCAGGAGCCATCTTGATCTGATTATAACCTAAAAAACCATCCATGAAGGAAAACACCTTATGCTGAGCAGTATTGTCAACAAGGACATCAATGTGAGGTAGGGGGAAGTCATCCTTGGGGCTGGCCCTGTTCAGATCCCTGTAGTCGACACACATTCTAACCTTTCCATCATTCTTAGGTACCGGCACCACATTAGCAACCCACTGAGGGTAAGAATTCACTGCAAGGAACCCGGCATCAAACTGTTTCATAACCTCGGCTTTGATCTTCTCAGATATCTCTGGACGCATACGGCGGACCTTCTGCTTGACCGGAGGGCAGTCTTCCTTGGTAGGCAAGTGATGTACCACAATGTCAGTATCCAACCCGAGCATATCTTCGTAGGACCAGGAAAATATCTCTACATAATCGTGTAGCATCTGAGTCAACCGTTTCTTCACGCTGAGCTCTAGGTTGGCACCAATCTTTACCTCCTTTCTGTCTGTATCAGTACCCAGGTTTATCGTTTCCACTGGCTCTTCGTGTGGTTGAATTTCCCTCTCTTCTAGGAGTAACAGTCTTACAAGCTCGCCAGGCACTTCGCAATCATCTTCACCTTCGTCTTCGGCTAAGTTGATCGGATTTTCGAAGTCATAACTGGCAGTAGCAGAGTCGTTACCAGTGAGATCCAGAGTGGATTGGAACCTATATGAGTGAGTGTGTGTAAATACAGCTGTTTTGCAATACATAAAGGAAGGAAAGAAAGAAAAGGAGCATAAGATTTGAAAATGCGAGAAAACGTCCAAGATCTTTATTCATGATATATGAAATGACAATTTATATGCCCTCACAAATGAAGCCAACGGTGCCCTGGGTAAGACACCGGGCCATAGAGTTTTAATTGTCTATTACAAATAACAAAACAAAGAAGTTTATTACTGCGTAACAAAAGTGACAGGAGTATGATCCTTGGCAGTCCAATTGGTCAATCCACCATCAGTCGTCGGGTAGATCCAGCTTTCAAACTCTGACTCTTCCACTTCATCTTTGTCCCCAACAGCATTCACTCCTGGATTGGTAATGAGCACAGGAGGTCTTCTGATCTTTGCCTTGCGCACAGCCTTCTGACCCTCTGCAGTAAAACCCAGTCCAAACTTGTCAGTTTTCTGTGTAAAATCAGGGAGCCTGCCCCAGTTAGCACATTCACCTTTCGTGACCACAGCCCGGGCATCCTTCAAGGAAGCCATCTTCAAAGGAACATCCTCTTCGACCACTGTTTCTACTGCTGCCAAAGTTGGAGGTACCTCCTCGAAATGCTGAAAGGGGGTTTCAATAAACTCCCCGTCCATCTCAATATACCTGAAGGAATTCAAATGGCTCACCATATACTCCTCCTCTCCCTGCACAGTGACAATCTTCCCTCTGACAGGGTATTTTAGCTTCTGGTGCAAGGTAGAGGTCACTGCCCCAGCTTTGTGGATCCAAGGTCGACCCAGTAGACAAGAATACGATGGACGGATATCCATCACATAAAAGGTAGAGTCGAATACCTGAGAACCCACACGAATAGGAATGTCTACCTCTCCATGGACCATCCTCTTAGAACCGTCAAAGGCTCTGACGATGATATTGCTAGGTCTCAGCTCCAGGCCTTCACAATCCAAACGGTCTAAGGCCTTCTTGGGTAGCACATTTAGGGAAGAGCCAGTGTCCACCAACACGTGTGCAAGAGTAGTGTCCCTGCATTCAATAGAGACATGCAGGGCGTCATTGTGGTCCTTTCCCTTAGCAGTAAGGTCAGCATCTGAGAAACCCAAACCATTGTCTGTTGTCAGATTGGCTATGCAATTAGTGAACTGGACTGCAGATGTCTCCTGTGGCACATGGGCCGTCTTGAGGAATGAAATCAGGGCCTTAGCATGGGCCTCTAAGCACAGTAGCAAGGAGAGCATTGAGATCTTGGAGGGGGTGTGCCCTAGCTGCTCGACAACATTAAAGTCACTCTTCTTGATTATTTTTAGAATTTCCTCCATATCTTGTTGGGAGCCCTCAGCAGTCACAGATTTTGGTGCCTCCATCCGGGCAGGCTCATCTTTAATCCCTTTGCCCCGAGCATTAAATGACTCGGCAGCAGGGGAAACAACTTGATCAGAAACGGGAACAGGTACACTTGCAGGTGTTATAGTGAGGGGTCTTCGAATGGCTGGTGGTGCAATGTCAGGCGAGAAGAGCCTGCCACTGCGGGTAACCTTTGCTGGACCAGTGATATTGCTGATACTGGTGCCAGTGCTGAACTCTTGCTTGATTCCATTTACATACACGTCTGCCCCATAGTGCTAGGGGACTGCCTTATCAGATTCGTAGGGGAGAGGCCCCGGAACAGTAATCACAATGGGTGCGACAGTCATGATTTGAACTGGCTTCCTTGGGAGAGCCTTGATTGGATTATTGAAAATTGTAACAACAGAAACTTCTTCTATCGGAACAAATTGAACAGCAGACTTCTTGAACAGAATCTCTTTGCTGTCCATTAGGCTTTGGATGCCCAACTTCAGCAAAGGACAACCAGAAAGGGAAACAGCACAGAAAAGGCAACCCTCACTACAACCCGGAAATAAACTGGCTAGCAGTAGGTTCCTCTTGACACTCTTCAAAGGAGTAGCTACATCATTCACAGAAACGGCATATACATCTTCATCAACGGCATTCACTCCATGCTGGGGCATAGGAGCAGTCACCACATTTGGCCTCTCAGGCGCTTCAAACTGTATCTCTTTTGCGTCAATAAGGTCTTGCACCTTATTCCTTAAGGCCCAATAGTCATCAGTGGAATGCCCCGGGCTATCGGAGTGATAAGCACAGCGGGCATTCGGATTGTAATTCGGAGAAGTCATATTCACAAATTTCGGGGCCTCCCTGACAGTCACTAAGTTGGTGGACAGCAACTGCGGCAAGATTTGTGATAGAGTCATACTTAGACGGGTAAACTCTCTTCTGGGTCTTTCAGCCCTTTGAGGATTGGTTTGCCGAGGAGCGGCAGCAGGCTTAGCAATCATCACCGCGTTGACAGATTGGCGGCGCTCAGGCTTCTCTTGTCTTCTATACCCATATACAGCACTAGCCTCCTTTTTTAAGGGTCTCTTCTCTGAATTTGATGATGTACCCTTCTGAATTTTACCAGACTTCATCCCAGCCTCTATTCTCTCTCCGGTCAGAATAAGATCAGTAAACCCTGCAGACGAGTTACCGATAAGATGATTGAAAAATGGCCCAGATAGGGTCCCCAAGAACATGTCTACCAACTCCCGGTCAGTTAACGGAGGCTGCACCCTGCCAGCCAGATCCCTCCACTTCTGTGCGCACTCTTTAAAACCTTTGCTTGACCCTAGCGACATACCCTGGAGTTGGGTACGTGTAGGGGCAAGGTCGGCATTATATTGATACTGCTTATAAAAAGCAGTAGCCAACTCCTCCCAGTTATGAACTTTGGTCCCATCCAGATGATAGAACCATTCGAGATGAGTCCCTAAAAGACTCTCCTGGAAGAAGTGGATCCACAAATTCTTGTCCACTGAGTACGGTTGAATCTTCCGCACATAAGATCTGAGGTGTAGCTTGGGACAAGACGCCCCGTCATACTTGGTGAAAGATGGTGCCTTAAACTTGTGAGGAATAATCACACCAGTAGATAAGCCCAAGTCTCCGAAATCCAGCCCAGGCACTTGTTGGATCTCCATAGCATTCAGTCTATCTTCCAACTGCTTATATTTGTCTTCAGCCGGAGGATACTATTCCTCATCGAAATCAGTCTCGTTGTCAGAGACTACCGGACTAGGACCTTTTCCCCCTTGGGGACTGCTCTTGCCTATAGAAGAACCAGCCTCTTCATTCTGCAGAGTGTTGCCAAACCTTCGACCCGAGTTGAAAAGAACAGTTCTCTTCTTCTTCTTCTTATCCTTCTTCAGGAGCAGAGCCTTCAGCTCTTCTTGGCCCTGAGCCAAACCCATGATTAGTTCCTGAAATTGCGCATTCTGCGCCTGAAGAGCCTTGATGGACATCTCGGTTGATGATGAGTCAGGATTCATGATGCTGAAATAAACAGCGAAGAACAGTAAGCAACCTGAAAAGAAGAAAACCTGCTATGCACATGATGAATGATATGTGTTTATGCAATGCATTCAAGGGTTCGAAAGTTCAAATTTGTTGTAGACAAAAAGGAACACACGTTATCATTAAGGAAATAATTGTTCAGTACATCGAAGCCTCATGGGCACAAATTACAAAGCAAATTAATCCCAAAAGACACTACGCATCCTCTTTGGAGCTATGTAGGTGTTGAGATTCCTCTCCTCATGCAATAGGCGGGTGAGCTCCAAGACCTTCTTTTCACTAGCATGTAGACTGGTCTCAAGAGAATTCCGTTCCTCCTTAAGCTGGATCCAGCTCTTCTGCATCTCTTCCCAGGACGTGGGCATGTCAGGATGTTGAATGGTGTAGGACACTTCTCCTTCCAAGACTGGCTCTTTGATTACAGGGAGCATATGAGGATAAGGCATTACTAACTTCTGGGAGCGGGCGCGTACCCACTTGAGATAAGGTTCCAACGGGATGGAGTTCATGTGCCCCAGTGTCTTGCTGTCTATCCTACTTGGCATCCTCCAAGCTCTGATAAATCTCTGGCGAAGTCCTTGTGCATCGTTGTCGAAGTCAAAAACTATGTCAGGAATTAACATGTCATGAGGGCCATCCCTCCGAGCATAACCAAACTGTCTCTAAGCCAGGCACGGGTTGTAAGTAATACCTCCTCTGATTCCAAGTAAAGGAACATTAGGGTACTCCCCGCAATAATCAATGATAGTGACATCCTCTCTGGACCGAGGGCACCAATGTATATCTGCATGTGTAAGAGTCATCAACCATTGTGACCATCTTAAACCCCGCTCGTTCTTCAAAACTGATTGTGGAAGGTGCGAAATAAACCACCTTCCCAGGAGAGGAGTGCAACACATAAGGACACTTCTTTTTCTCATGGTTCGAGTGTAACATGAGTGAAGGATGTCCCCCAGCAACGTAGGTATAGGATTCCTGGACATGAAGATCTGGACAGCACTGATATCTATAAGCTGATATGGGTTAGGGAACAATACCAAACCATAGACAAGAAGGGCCACAACTTCTTCAAAAGCTTGTAAGTCAAGGGAGTTCCAACATTCATGGGCCTTTTCAAACAGAAACCTGGCTAAGAACCCTTTGATACCACTTCTAACTTCCCAATGTCCCTTGATATCAGATGATTGTAGGTGTAAGGCTTTAGCAATTTCTTCAAGCTTGGGTTCCTTTTCCGTACCGTTGTAGGGTAGTTGATCAAGGACAGGGATCTTCAGGAGCTGGGAGAACTCCTCCAATGTAGGTACCAGCTGATAATCCAGGAAAGTGAAACAGTGATGCAGAGGGTCAAAGAACTGGAACAGGACCTTTATCATATCTTCCTCAATGTTGGTATTGACCAAGCTGATGAGTCTTCCATGTCTTTCACTAAATGAAGAGCTCTCGGGAATCCTGGATATAAGCTCCTTAAGCTGAGGAGGGATCCTTACAAGGCTGATTTGAATTGTCTTTCTGCGAACAGTTTCCATGTCCTACAAAACAAGAACAAAGATGAAGATTCGAACCCCTGAAATGGTTAGTCAATGCATATGATGCTGGATGATGTCATGATGCTATGATTAAACACACCACAGATATTCACAAAGACACACATGTAAGGCACACAAGTCACACAAGACAAACCCTTAGAGTTTAGGCCAGCATGGGGTCTGGGTATTACCCTCTTGAAGTTGGTGGGTTCAACCTGTCCTATTAGAAGTAACCGGGTTCTAAGGGTCCCAACATCACTGGATTGCTTTCATTGTTCATCGTTTCGATTTAGCCACTGAACTGGCGACCAAAATATTCCAGGAAAGCAACCCTCAATTGAGTGTAGTATCGAGTATCAACTAACCTCGGACTGCACCAAAGTCAGTTATCTCACTACCCTAAAGAGGCCAAGATGGTTCAATTAAGGTTCCTAAGGTCAGTTGATGCTTCACGACACCACGCGGAGGCCCCGTACTCTCCTTGACTGAACTCAAGGGTTACCGGTACACACCAAAGTGCCACATCAACGTAGTAGACTGTTTCAACCATGTCGGTATACCCCGCACAGTTCCCTCACAGCCTTATTGCTACTTTCTAAGAAGGTATCCCCCAGATCCGGGTTAGGATCTATAGAACTCCCAAGACAGTCCCACAATTTAAAGCAAACAAGTCAAAGCAATTGAAAACACAGTGATCTTAGTACTAAGGTACACCTCACTTTAAAAGAGTCCCCAGCAGAGTCTCCAGTTCTGTGATCGGTGGATCTGGAACTGACTGTTTAACGCTGGTTTCACGAAATGTCGCGGAAGCAAGATTCGCCACCGTCTTTTATTTTCTCCAAATGGAAAGGACAAAAGCACAGAAAAATTCCTTATTGAGATTAGTTCTCGGTTCGGGAGGTAGATTTATAGAAAGGGAAGGTGTTAGCACCCTTTCTATCCATGGTTATCCATGGGCTCTTAGATACTTGCTCATTTGTGTTTTCAAAATGGTTTGTTTGCTTTTCAACTGTGGGTTTTAAAAAAAGTTTCTTTGAAAATTCCAGTTCGACTCTTGTATCGGTCCTCAAGAGTGTTTAAAAAAATTGCTTCCGAAAGCTTTTTGAAAAGGTGTCGGTGTGAAAAGGAGTTTTTGATTTGTTTTTGAAATTAGAGCAAGTATCTAGAGTCGTCTACCTACCCTAAGGAATTCGTCTGTGTAAATGTCCTTAAAGTAGTGCCATCCCACCATTGAGAGGTAGGTAGCACCACCGTTGGAGGTGTTCGGGTCAATTCGAGGGTTCGGGACGTGGTGATCACCAGAGCAATAGGAAGACACCTTAGAAGCTACCCTCATGCCAGGTTCCTGGATCATGAGGACTTACTAAAACGTCCTCTACTCGACGATCACCTTTCGAGGGGCAAGGCAATGGTGAGGCGTACCCTAGGGGTGGTGTGTGATTTGTGTGTCGTTTTCAGATATTTTTGTCTTGTCATGTATTGGTGATCTACGCATTGATTTTATTTTGACATTCATTCTTTCATGCAATAGTTAACAGTTTAAAAGATGCGAGAATTAAAATCCTACGCTATTACAAAGGCGCGGGTCCACATCGCCAAATTTAATCCAGGACCCGATTTGAAATAAAATAAAGTGCGAGAAATATAAATGTCCTAATTATTCTATTACATGGCTGTGGGAGAATTGCATGAAAAAGGGAAATAAAATAAAAATGCGAGGGCGTTGGACCCTTTTCTTAGGAAATTAAATTATAATTAACAAATTAAATTAAGTTAAATGAGAAAAAGAATTATTTTTGAGTTTTTCGTATTTATTGATTTTAATGAGAAAATTAAATGAAATTAAAAAATTAATTAACCCTAATTCTAACTATTTTTATTTATTAAGAAAAATATGTTAAAATTGAATCTAAAATTAACCTAATTAATTAATACAATTTTATTTACAAAAATAAATAATTAATTATTAGTGATGATAAAAGAAAAGAAAAGAAAAAGATAAAAGTAATTAAAACCTAATTCTACAATTTTTAAGTTTATAAAAAATGTTAAAATTAATCCTAGAATTAAAAACTAAATTAATTAATAAGATTTATTTACAAAAAAAATATCATTAAATAAAATATATATTTTTTGTGACTTTCTGATTTTTTTATTATTTCTTATGTTTTGTGAAAATAATTTGGAGAATTAAATCAAAACTAAATTAAACAAATAAAAATAGAAAAATAAAAAGAGTGAAAGAAAGCAAACAATGGGGGGTTTGTTGTCCCAACTTGGAGGTATGCTGGTAGCAATCAGGCCCATTTGTGGAAGGCCTCTTTTGACTTTTCCTGGAAGCGTGTGGCATGTTTGACTGATGCATACCATAGACCTTGAATCCTGGCCACTGGATGGATGCAGTGGGACAAGTGGCGTGCCTGGATTGTGAACGTATGGTGGATGCTTGGAGAGAGCGCTACATGCAAACATAGTTAGAAAA
The DNA here is from genome assembly GCA_948472305.1 of Vicia faba. NCBI lineage: Eukaryota > Viridiplantae > Streptophyta > Magnoliopsida > Fabales > Fabaceae > Vicia > Vicia faba. The sequence continues at coordinate 1,326,795,554 of OX451738.1, read as the reverse complement.
ATAATATGGAGAGAGGGGGGACCTGGGAATCGAACCCAGGTCCCAGAGTGTACCAAACCAAATGCCTTGCCTCTGAGCCATTCACGCGCTTTGGATATAGTATAGAAAACAAATAACATAATGCAAAATAAGGGTTAGTGGATAATTTTCGCGCGAAATTCAAAAGCACCACTCGTTGGCCTACACATCACCTTCTTCTCCAATTGTTTGTTGTACCTGAAACAAAAACAAACTGAATAGCGGGGGTTTTAAACCCCCACTAAATGGCAAGCATAAAAATAGCGATTAGCACCCTGTTGATCATAAATTGATCGCGAGCTATGGGAACGATTCACATGAAGCTTCTGAATCCAACAGTCCTGGTCTTAGGGTCTAATTTTTCTGGATAAGAGAAACCCCAAATTTGAAGTCATGAAACCCTAGCAAGCTTCAATGGTAACTTCATGTATAACGCACGAAATTTCAATTAAATTACATGATTAGCTTTATAATGAATAGATTAACACAAATCAATCATTGGAAATTGAAAATAATGCATGAGTCGTGAGATACGAATATGCAAAAAGCTTAACACAGTTTGATCTCCATGTACCGATTCTTGATGCTATGGGCGTGGAAAAGTATCCAGTCAGGTTCAGTAATGCCTTAGGAAGCTTTTGGGATCAATATTTTCCTTTGAATCGTCCTCCAAGGCAGTTTTCAGTTTTTGATTTTTTTGACAAAAACGCAAACTTGGTTCTTGAGATCAGGCGCAGCTTAGAGGTTCTTGGCATTAGGGTTAGGTTTGTACTTGTATAAGGAATGAATTCAGTCAATAATCCAAGCCCAAAGCCTTGTCTTTAATGGTTTTCAAGATTTGATTTTTATGAATCTTTTTCAATATTTTTTCATGAAGAATCATGTCAATTTGCACCAATTCTTTCCTCTTTTGATATGCACGAAATCCTTAGGCCTTGATGAGAGTTTATTCTGCACAAAAAGATTTGAAAACCTTGTTTTAGTATTTTTGTCATATTTTATTTTATTAAATGAATTAATAGTAATTAAAAATTCAAATAAATAAATAAAAATGATGAAATAAATCCCCTTTGGGCCAAATGGTCGTGCATAGTCTTTGGATGATGAATCTTGGAAGAAAATGTGGCCCATTAGCAAATTTGAAGCATTTGAAGTAAAGTTGACTTTTCAAAATTCCCAAAAATTTCCCAACTTCCACAAGGCATATCTTGCTCAATTTTTAATCTTTGATCATGTTCTTGGACATTTTGGAAAGGTCTTGAAGTCCTCTAACCAATTCCTTTGGTCCCATGTCATTTTGATTTACCAATCTCAAGTTATGGTCTTTGACTTAAAGTCCCTTTTTGTTGACTTTTGAAAATGACCTATAATGTTGAAATTGATAACTTTTTGTGGGAGCATTTCTTGGACTTCAAGTGTGAATAGGAGTTGTAGGAAATTCCTTTCTCTTCAAAATGAGCTTTGGATGGAATTTTTCTGATAAACCATGTGGAAGTTATGCCTTGGTCAAGTTACAGTTGACTTTTTCAACTGTCCAAATATGGAAACTTTTGCATCTTGAGACTTTTTGAGCCAAGCTTTGAGAATCATGATCAAGGATTGATCAAATGATGTTTGTGGCTTCAAAATAAGATGTTGACCAAAAATTTGAACTTTTGACTGTCAAATGACCATTTTGCCCCTGCAGTTGACTGTAGTGCAATTAGGGTTTTTGACTGTGCAATTTTGTGTTGTAAGTCTTGAAACTTGGTATGAGGATGCTTGACCATGTTTATAGGCATGTGGGATTTGATTGGACCCTGGGAAACTTCAATTTCTTTGTCAGAACCAAAACCCTAGTTTTTGACTGTTAGGAGGCCCTTGAACTGTGCAACCCTTGGGGAGATTTTGAAGCATGCTCTTTGCAATTCTTGAAGAATATGGGAGGGAAAATTTTGGGGTACAACACTTACACAACTGATTAAGCCATTGTCCAAGCATTTGAGCCATTACCCAAGTGATTAATCCATTTTTGGCATAAAGGTAACATTGCCATTTTGGAAAAGTGGCTTTAATCACAAAGTCCACTCTCCTTGAGCTTTGCACTAGTCCCTTCTGCATATACACAATCTCAAAGCCAAAAGAAACTTTTCTAGATCCTGTCAACCACCCTAAAAGCCTTGTACTTCACATTAGGACAATGTTTGTCAAGATTGCTTCAAAAACAAGTCAAAAAACCATAACATGTGATCTTTGTTTTCTGATCACTTCAAGCCCTCAAACCTTTCCCTATAAATAGAGGCGTGTATTTTCAACCTAGGTATGGTGTGCCATGTAAGATGATCACAGATAACAGAACAAATTTGAATAATAAGATGGTGACATAACTTTGTGATGAATTCAAGATTATCCACCATAACTCGTCTTCTTACATGCCTAACATGAATGGGGTTATTGAAGCTGCTAATAAAAACATTAAGAAGATCATCCAAAAGATGTTGTTACCTGTGATCGGTGGAAATAGAACTGACTGTTTTAGAAAGCTGGTTCGCGAAATGTCGCGGTAAGCAAGAGTCACCACCGTCTTTTATTTTCTCCAACAAGGAAAGGACAAAAGCACAGCAAAATTCCTTTTCAAGATGTTTCTCGGTTCGGGAGGTAGATTATAGAAAGAGAAGGTGTTAGCACCCTTTCTATCCATGGTTATCCACGGGCTCTTAGGTACTTGCTCACTATGTTTTCAAAAATGTTTGCTTTTTTTGTGTTTGTGGGTTTTGAAAAGAGTTTTGTTTGAAAACTTCGTTTTGACTCTTGTATCAGTCCTCAAGAGTGTATGAAGTGTTTGTTTGAAAACTTTTATCAGAAAAGAAGTGTAAGTGTGAAAAGTATTTTTTGAAAGAGCAAGTACCTTAGAACCTCTACCTACTCAAAGAAATTAAGCTGTGTAAATATCCTTTAGACAGTACTATCCCACTATTGAGAAGTAGGTAGCACCGTCGTTGGAGTTATTCGGGTCAATTCGATTATAGGGACATGTGTGGTCAACAAAGCAATAGTAGGACGCCTTAGCGGTAACCCTAATGTCCTAGATCCTTTTTTATCCGAGGCAACCGTTTCGAGGCAACTTGGATCTCTAGACAGGAGGGCGACCTCTAAAACACCCTATACTTAATGACCACGTCGAGGCAACCAAGTGAGGCGTACCCTAGGAGTGGCATGTGCGAGTGTGTCAGGATTCAATTTATATTATCTTTGCACATTTCATGGTGAGCTACGTTTTGATTTTAATTTCATACAAGTCTTGTCATGCATAGTTAACATATATCCAACAGTTAATAGTTGTGCGGAAAGTAAATTGCGGAAAGTAAATCTACGCTATTACAAGGCGTCAGGTATTTACATCGCCAAAACCAAACCCTTGGAAAGTAAATGCGAGAAAATAAAGGAAAGTGATAAAAAGGTCCTAATTACGCTATTACATCCTCGGAGCAATTAAATAAATATGATCAAAATTAATATGCGCGCGATAAAGTTGAATCGGAGAAGTCCTTAGGGTTTTGACCCTTTTTGAGAAAAGAATGAATTTTTTGTCCTTTTTGCATTAAATTAGACCTAATTCTAATTAATTAAATAAAATAAATATTTTTTTGAGTTTTTTAATGTTTTAATGAAATAAAAGAAAAGAAATTAAATTTGTCAAGAAAACCCTAATTCTAATTTATTTTTATTTGTTATGAAAATAATTAAAGTTAACCTAATTAAAGCAACTAAATTAATTAATTACATTTATTTACAAAAATAATAAACTAAGGTGAAATTAATAAATAATAATAATAATAATATTTTAGTTTTCTGATTTTATTATGAAAATAATAGTTAAGTTAATTAAATAATAATAATATTAATTAATAATAATAATTAGTAAAACAATTAAATAGAAATAAAAATGTAAAAGAAAAAGAATAAAGAAACCAGGGGGTGCTGGGCCATTAGGAGGTGTTGAAGCAATTTCCAGGCCCATTAACAATCAAGCCTTTTTGACTTTTGGAGATCATCCACGCTTGCTTTGACTAGGGAGCACCATGATCATTCAATCCTGACCTTTAGATCCAAGCTTGTGGCCACTTGGCATGCTGAGATGCGAAGCGTATGGTGGAACGCTTTTGGAGACCTGTACATGAACATGTTAAGAAAAATAGAAACAATTATTTGGGGGACCTGGGATTCGAACCCAGGTCCCAATGATCACCAGCCAGCTCATCTTCCACTACACCATGTGCCTGCATTTGTTATTATGATAATGAACAAATATTATATTGGATAATTAACACATATGTTGTAAACAACATAAAAACGCGCGCTCATTTGAATGGCCTAACCATGCGCTTACACGTCCTTCGTCTTCCTCGTTTGCCTGTAAAAACAAAGTTAGATAGCGGGGGTTTTTAACCCCCACAAAACAGGATGACCAAAAATAGTGAATAGAGTTATGCTCTATATAAATATTTCGCGAATAGTCCAGTGTATTCGTCTCGTTCTGGCGGTTTCAACCATATGCCTTAGAGGTGCTAATTTTTCCTGGACTGTAAAGCCCCAATTTGAGAACTCAAGAACCCTAGAATTCTTCAATGGTAACTTGTGATTCTGGGCATTATAATGCAATTAACTAATACCATTAGCTTTATATGAATTCAAGCAACACAAAACAATGATTAAAACATGTTAATTATGCCTGAAATATGAGTTACGATTATGAGAAAAAATGCCAAACCGTGAGACCGTTCTTGAGGGTTTATTGAGCTTTAGCGCTTGGTTTCGATTGCAACACGTCCCTGACACTTCCAGCAATGTGTTGGAAACAACCAAAATCCTTGAATTGGCCTGGAAGATAGAAAACAGTTTTCAAGTTTCTTGGGTTTTTTTCAATGTTGCTATGGCTTCTTCTGCAGCAAATTCACGTATACATGAATAGGGTTCACTTGTGTATTTATAGAGGAAGAGAAATTAGGTCAAATCTTGCACAAAAAATCCATGGAATGATGATGGAATATTTGATTGAAAATCAAATATTTTTGAACCTTTTTGATTGGAAAAACTTGCTAAATTTGGAGATTTTGATATCCTTGATTGGTACACGAAATTGCCAGCATATCTTGAGCTTGTTTGCTTCACAAAAAGATTGAAAAATCAAATCTTGGTATTTCCTACAATTTAAATTAATTAAATGAATTAATATTGATTAAAAATCCAATTAATTAATAAAAAATAAGAAAATAATTCAATTTAAGCTTAATGGGTCGTGCATAGGCCTTGGATAAAGTTTCAAGAAGAAATTTGAGGCCCATTAGCAAAAACAAAGTGTTTTGGGCAAAGATGACTTTTGCAAATTCCCAAAAATCTCCCAACTTCTCCACTGCATATCTTGCTCAATTTTGATCACATGAACATGTTCTTGGACATTTTGGAAAGGTCTTGAAGTCCTCTAACCAATTCATTTGGTCCCATGTCATTTGTATTTACCAATCTCAAGTTATGGCCTTTGACTTAAAGTGCACTTTTGTTGACTTTTGAAATTGACCCATAATGTAGAAATTGATAACTTTTTATGAGAGCATTTCTTGGACTTGGAATGTGAAGATGGATTGTAGGAAATGTCATCCCTTTCAAAATTAGCATTGGATGGGATTTTTATGATGAACCATGAAAAATTTATGCCCTGGTCAAGATAAAGTTGACTTTTCTACTGTCCAAAAATAGTAACTTTTGCATCTTGATGATTTTTGAGCCATTCTTGAGGAATCATGATCAAGACTTGATCAAATGATGATTGTGAGCTCAAAATAAGATGTTGACCAAAAATTCTGACTTTTGACTATAAAATGACCATTTTACCCCTGCAGTTGACTGTGGATCAAATGGGGCTTTTGACTGTGCAAATTGGCACTGTGAGTCTTGAGACTTTGCATGTAGGTGCTTGAGAATGTATATGGGCCTATGAGACTTGATTGAACCATTGAAAACCTCAAATTCCTTGAGAGAATCAAAACCCTAATTTTGGTTGTCTTAGGAGAAGGTTTGAACTGTACAACTCTTGAGTAATCTTGAACCATTTGGAGATGATTCTTGATATATCTTGAGGAATATGGGAGGGAAAATTTTGGGGTACAACAGTTGCCCCTGTTCAATCTTCTTAGACCTGAGGATCTAGATAGGCTTGCGTGCCTTTTGTGATCCGAAGGTGGAAGATGATTGAACACTAGAGTGCCCAGAAATTTGCACTCGCATGATGCAGTATCAGTAATGTGATGTCGGGAATGGGCTTACAGATGCCATTTGGAGAGATGATGGATAGGAGTATGGGCTTATAGATGCCATCTGGAGATTGTTGGTAGAAGGATGGGCTTATAGATGCCATCTAGAGATGTTTGTAACTTGATAGGTTGAAAGAAGGAACCTGTGTAGGGTTGCCTGATGATGAGTCCGTGTGAAACTGCACCTTGGAAGGAAGGAAACCTGTGTAGGGTTGACTGATGATGAGCCTGTGTGAAACTGCATCTTGGAAGGAAGAAAACCTGTGTAGGGTTGACTGATGATGATCCTGTGTGAAACTGCATCTTGGAATGAAGGAAACCTGTGTAGGGTTGACTGATGATGAGTCCGTGTAAAACTGCATCCTTGGAAAGAGAGAACCTGTGTAGGGTTTCTTGATGACGAGTCCGTGTGAAACTACGTCTGGAGTTGAGAAGGAACCGGTGCAGGGTTACTTCGGGATAAGTTCGTGTAAAACTTCAGGAGGAACCGGGGTAAGGTTACTGTGAGATAAGTTCGTGTAAAACTTCAGGATGAACCGGGGTAAGGTTACTTTGAGATAAGTTCGTGTGAAACTTCGGGATGAACCAGGGTAAGGTTACTTTGAGATAAATTCGTGTGAAACTTCTGGATGAACCGGGGTAAGGTTACTGTGATAAGTTCGTGTGAAACTTCTGGATGAACCGGGGTAAGGTTACTATGAGATAAGTTCGTGTAAAACTTCAGGATGGACCGGGGTAAGGTTATCTTGACGATGAGTTTGTGTAAAACTTCGTCTTGGAACTGAGGAGGAACCGGTGTAGGGTTACTTTGATGATGAGTCCGTGTAAAACTTCATCTTGGAGGGGAGGATGAACCGGTGTAGGGTTACCTTAATGATGAGTCCGTGTAAAACTTCATCTTGGAAATGAGAAGGAACCGGTGTAGGGTTGCTTTATGATGAGTCTGTGTAAAACTTCATCTTGGAATTGAGAAGGAACCGGTGTAGGGTTGCCTGAGGATGAGTCTGTATAAAACTTCATCTGAAATTGAGAAAGGAACCGGTGTAGGGTTTCCTGGGGATGAGTCCGTGTAAAACTTCATCTGAAAGAGAAGGAACCGGTGTAGGGTTACTTCATGATGAGTCCGTGTAAAACTACATCTGAAATTGAGAAGGAACCGGTGTAGGGTTTCCTGATAATGAGTCTGTGTAAAACTTCATCTGACAGAGAAGGAACCGGTGTAGGGTTGCTTCATGATGAGTCCGTGTAAAACTTCATCTGAAATTGAGAAGGAACCGGTGTAGGGTTGCCTCATGATGATCAAGTAGATAATTGTCCTGTCTGGTTTCAGGTATTAACCCATGATCAGTCGTCCACAGAATTTTTCTGGCTTGTTACAGGTGTTGATCTGGAACTGCAAAGGTAGATGGTAATCATCTTTTGATTGACCTTTTCCTGAAAAGGCAAAATGTTAGATGTATGCAACATCATGATGCATGAACTGCATGATGTCAAGATGTTCTCAAGAATAAATGAGATTTGTGTTGTATGATGCGTATGCATGTCATAATGTATGAGGATGTGATGTTTCTAGCTGGGGAAAATAAATCCCGGAGCTGGAGAATGATGTTGAATTCTTCGTTTCCGCTGGGGATGACGCACGAAGATTGCTGCAAGAATAAACCTGTAGGAGAAGATAACTCTGTTGGGGCATAAACTTGATGAAGAGATTACTCTGAGGGGAAATACTATGTGGGGAAGAGATGTTCTGCTGAGATTTTAACGATAACTCCGCTGGGGATTTCGTCGATAAGCTCTGTTAGAGATTTTGATGATGAACTCCGCTGGGGATAGAAAGAACTTCGCTGGGGACGATCTTTCCGTTGCAATTTGCTGAGGATAACCCAGTTAGACTCTGGTGGGGATAACCTTCTGAACTCTGCAGGGGATGAGATATTTGTACTCTGCAGGGGACAAGCTTCCAGAACCTACTGGGGAGATGATTCAACTCTCCTGGGGAAACTTTTTGGACTGTATTGAGGGAATGGCTCCACTGGGGGTATCTTGTATTCCGCCGGGGAACAATCTTATATTTCTGTCGAGGAATATTAAGACTGTCGGGGATGCTTGCTGAGGAATATCTTTATACTCTGCTGGAGAATATTAAGCTCTTCTGGGGATAACCAACTTTTTCAGGACTGAGGGTAGACCAATTCTGCCCTGGGGAGAGTATTGCTGACTTGCTGGGGATACTGTGCCTTTTTAGGGAGGCCAACTCTTCTTGGGGAGAGTATTGCTGAATCTTGTCTAACTCTGCGGGGAGTGAAGGTATCTTGGTCGTATTCTTCAACTGAACTTACCTTGGTACCTTGGTGGACAGAGCAACTGTACAGTTCAGACAATTCTTATTGCCCCAGTTTCTGGGGGAGAAGATACCTGTTGAGGTGCTTGATAACTGCCGATAGACAAATCTTCTTCTGGTAGGCAAGTGACGAGATGACGAGACATAGTCGTACGCTTTGATCCCTAATTTTTTCCTGGATCGCCCTTTCGGGTTTTCAGTCCATCGGGATACCCTTTTTTGCCCAAGCCGCCTTTTCAGGTTTTCGACTTGCCGGGTGTACAGATTTTTTTCATTTTTTATCCCTTATTTTTGCCCGAACCCTTTTGGTTCGCCGGGAAGCCCTTATGTTTGCCTAGGTGTGTCAACCTAGCGGGTCTTTGACTATGCGCAGTACTTTTTTCGACTGTGTCCATGCTCTCAGAGTACAGGGAGTTGTCACTGTTGGTAGTATTGTGTTGCCATATTACCAGAAGATGTCTGATCATGCAAGATTCGTTGCTGGAATTCATGTCCAATGCCCCAAGTGACTCATGTGGAGATTTGCCCCTGGCTATTTGGCATTTTTGAGAGATTCTCTGAATCTTGACTTGACTGCCCCAGATGATAGACAATGATCATGCAGTGCCCCTTGATTGGAAGTGTTTTTCCACTTGAGGTGATCCTTTTTGTTGAGAAGGTTTTTGTTCACTAGATATTCGTCGTGCGAATTTCTCTGCTGTTTGAACAAATAGTCATATGCAAACAGTGTTATTTTAAGAATGCAAAGCTTATGTCTGTCTTGAAGTTTTTGAAAATGCAATTTTCAATAAAACAAGTGATTTTTGTAAAATGTGATGTCAACTCAAGATTTTACAGCAAGCCCTACAGGAGTCAGGATACCTTTGGTAACAGTATGCTTTCGAACTAACCCATGCTTCAGCTAGGACTTTTTAAGGGTTATAACGTGGCCTGGTTCACGGTTTAAGAAACAAATGATAAAGGCTCAAAATTTATTTGTACCCACCTGCTCTTCGTGATGTTCTTCGATCCTAAACTCAGCTAATCGTGCGTTAGATCTTGTTTGAGTCTTTGCTCTGATATTCCAGTGATGGTTCGGATACTGACAAGTTTATTTTGAACAGGCAGTCAGTTCTTCTTTGTGGAGGGTTTGTAGGATCTCTTTCTTTTTGATTTTATTATCCCTGTCTTTTGCCTGAACTATTTCTTTTGTGATTACAGTCAGTGGGATGCCCCAGTTTTATAAGTCTCCTTCATAGGTTTTGACTTATTGGGTTTTTGTTTTGAAAGATAACGACTGCCTGCCCTGACGATTATATGGAACCATCACTGTCTTTTTGTCTCGGAAGGACTTCTTTGATGCCATTCATTGTGCACCTGGATCAATTGAGAAAACTACCCTGCCCCGGGTTGTGATTAAGGGTTTTAATTTATGAAAAGAAAAAACTCCAACTTCTTTGGCTCAAAGGGGTTGACTAGGGATTATCTTCCTTATAACTCCACTGTTTAGGATTTGAAACAATGCCTGTACCTCATCAGCGGGATCTATTTAAATTCATACTGTAAAGATCGTGGTATCATTTTCGTCATCCTCCCTCAAAAGGCTTAGAATTTTCTAATCGAGAGTTGAACATCAAAAAATGAAAGCAATTTTAAGCATAGTGAACACAATTACTTCAAAACAGACACGTGTAATGCATTAATGAAATAAGAGAGTTTGACATGATAATTGTTTGAATAAGCAAAGAAAAATACAATATTAGAATTCAAATGAACAAAAGTCTCTCAATCCTAGCCATGTTTTGGCAAGGGAGCAGTGATCACATTGGGAGTCTCAGAAGGCTCGAATTCGATCTCCTTAGCATCAATCATATTCTGAATCTTGTATTTCAGCGCCCAACAATCGTCAGTATCATGCCCTGGGATACCGGAATGATAAGCACACCTCGCATCTGGGTTGTAGTTGGGAGAAGAAGTCTTAGGGTTCGCAGGAGGGTTTATCACCGCAATCAGGTTCATCTTCAACATGTGGTGCAGTGCTTGTGACAATGGCATGTTAATGTTGGTGAACCGTCTTTTAGGCTCGTCCGGCCTTTGTTGATTTCCATTTTGTTGTTGTCGGTGTGACGCAGAACCAGATATCAGGACTGCCCCTACGTGTTGGTCACGACGACTCTTTTGACTGTACGCAGCATTGGACTCTTTCTTCCCACTGTAAGGCTTTTTATGAGCATCAGAAGGTGTAGCTTCTTGAATCTTACCACTTTTGATGCCAGCTTCAATTCTCTCACCAGTCAAGATAAGGTCTGTAAATCCGGCTGAAGAATTTCTAATCAAATGGTTGAAGAACGGACCAGACAGGGTCCCCAAGAACATATCAACAAGCTCACGGTCAGTTAAGGGTGGCTGCACCCTTCCAGCAAGGTCTCTCCACTTTTGAGCATATTCTTTAAATCCTTCACCCGTCCCTAGTGACATACCCTGGAGTTGGGTACGCGTAGGAGCGAGGTCGGAATTATATTGATACTGCTTATAGAACACAGCTGCCAAATCTTCCCAGTTGCGGATACTGGCCCCATCCAGCTGATAGAACCATTCGAGTTGAGTCCCTGAAAGACTATCCTGAAAAAATGGATCCACAGATTCTTGTCGGCAGTGTAAGGTTGGATCTTCCTTACATACGACCAGAGGTGCAGCTTTGGGCAGGAGGCTCCGTCATATTTGGCAAAAGCAGGTGCCTTGAACTTATGTGGAATCACCACCCCAGAGGATAAGCCTAGGTCTCCGAAGTCCAGTCCGGGCACATTTTGAATCTCCATAGCACTTAAGCGGTCCTCCAACTGTTTGTACCGGTCCTCGGTAGGAGGGTACTGCTCTTCATCATAATCCGTCTCGTTGTCAGAGACCACGGGACTAGGAACCCTTCTCTCTTGGGGGCTGTCTTTTCCTACAGATGAGGTAGTCAGCTCAGCCTCATTCTGCAGTCCATTCCCAAATCTGCGTCCAGTGTTGAACAAGACGGTCCTCTTCTTCTTCTTCTTTCTTTATTTCAGAATCAGAGTCTTCAACTCCTGTTGACCCTGGGCTAGGCTCATAACCAACTCTTGGAACTGGGCATTCTGGGCCTGGAGGGCCTTGATAGCTTGTTCAGTAGTAGGTTCAGAAGACATGATGATTACTGAAATAAACAGCGAAGAAGATAAGTGACCTGTAAAAGGGTACCTGTAATGCAATGATATGTATGATATATGTATGCAATGTTTTCAAGGATCTCATGGGGTAAACAAAGAAACTTGTTAGAATTTGAATTTTGCGGCTTGATTGAAGGAACTTCATGTTGTTGAGAGTCCTTCTTCAAGAGTTAGGCTCACCATATCGAGTGGGTCATAGCCCCTGACTCAAGTCATCATGTTTTGATCTCCGAACAACCTTGGCTAGAGGAAAATAAATCCCCTTTGCCCCTTGCTAGACAGTTGGTTCATCATGACCTGCATCACAGACCCTTGAGATCCTTGAAATGGGTTAAGGAAATGCTATGGTATGATGTTATGATGTGTATGCTATGCGTGTGAGGTGATGTAAACAAGCCCTGCAATGAGTCCAAATTATTGGATAAGGACTGTAAGCAAAACCTGCAAGGAACCCATGTTGTCAGATAACAAGTATGTGCAAGTAGTTCAAGTTTGAAAGCACACAAGTCACACAAAGAGCCCTTAGATTTTAGGCTAGCATGGAGTTTAGGTATTACCCTCTTGAAGTTGGTTGGCACAAAACCTGTCCTATCAATAGTAACCGGGTTCTAAGGAGCTCAATATCATTGGATTGTTTTCTATGTTCATTGTTTTGATTTAGCCACTTAACTGGTGACCAAAATATTCCAAGAAAACAACCCTCAATGAGTGTAGTATCGAGTATCTACCAACTTCGGACTGCACCAAAGTCGGTCATCTCACTACCCCTAAAGAGGCCAGGATGGTCAAGTAAGGTTCTAAGGTCAGTTGATGCTTCACGACACCGTGCAGCGGCCCCGTACTCTCTTTGACTTGACTCAAGGGTTACCGATACTCACTAAAGTGCCACATCAATGTAGCAACTGCTTCAACCATGTCGGTATACCCCGCACAGTTCCCTCACAGTTTGTTGCTACTTCTAAAGGGTATCCCCAGATCCGGGTTAGGATCTATAGAACTCCGATACAAACCCACAAAATTTAAAGCATACAAAGCATACAATTGAAAACACAAGTGATCTAATCCTAAGGTACACCTCACTTATTTAGGAGTCCCTAGCAGAGTCGCCAGTTCTGTGATCGATGGAAATAGAACTGACTGTTTTGGAATGCTGGTTCGCGAAATGTCGCGGTAAGCAAGAGTCGCCACCGTCTTTTATTTTCTCCAACAAGGAAAGGACAAAAGCACAGCAAAATTCCTTTTCGAGATATTTCTCGGTTCGGGAGGTAGATTATAGAAAGGGAAGGTGTTAGCACCCTTTCTATCTGTGGTTATCCACGGGCTCTTAGGTACTTGCTCACTATGTTTTCAAAAATGTTCGCTTTTTTTGTGTTTGTGGGTTTTGAAAAGAGTTTTGTTTGAAAACTTCGTTTTGACTCTTGTATCAGTCCTCAAGAGTGTATGAAGTGTTTGTTTGAAAACTTTTATCAGAAAAGAAGTGTAAGTGCAAAAAGTATTTTTTCAAAGAGCAAGTACCTTAGAACCTCTACCTACTCAAAGAAATTAAGCTGTGTAAATGTCCTTTAGACAATACTATCCCACTATTGAGAAGTAGGTAGCACTGTCGTTGGAGTTATTCGGGTCAATTCGATTATAGGGACATGTGTGGTCACCAAAGCAATAGTAGGACGCCTTAGCGGTAACCCTAATGTCCTAGATCCTTTTTTATCCGAGGCAACCGTTTCGAGGCATCTTGGATCTCTAGACAGGAGGGCGACCTCTAAAACACCCTATACTTAATGACCACGTCAAGGCAACCAAGTGAGGCGTACCCTAGGAGTGGCATGTGCGAGTGTGTCAGGATTCAATTTATATTATCTTTGCACATGTCATGGTGAGCTACGTTTTGATTTTAATTTCATACAAGTCTTGTCATGCATAGTTAACATATATCCAATAGTTAATATTTGTGCGGAAAGTAAATTGCGGAAAGTAAAATCTACGTTATTACAAGGCGTCGGGTATTTACATCGCCAAAAACAAACCCTTGGAAAGTAAATGCGAGAAAATAAAGGAAAGTGATAAAAAGGTCCTAATTATGCTATTACATCCTCGGAGCAATTACATAAATATGATCAAAATTAATATGCGCGCGATAAAGTTGAATCAGAGAAGTCCTTAGGGTTTTGACCCTTTTTGAGAAAAGAATGAATTTTTTGTCCTTTTTGCATTAAATTAGACCTAATTCTAATTAATTAAATAAAATAAATATTTTTTTGAGTTTTTTAATGTTTTAATGAAATAAAAGAAAAGAAATTAAAATTGTCAAGAAAACCCTAATTCTAATTTATTTTTATTTGTTATGAAAATAATTAAAGTTAACCTAATTAAAGCAACTAAATTAATTAATTACATTTATTTACAAAAATAATAAACTAAGGTGAAATTAATAAATAATAATAATAATAATATTTTAGTTTTCTGATTTTATTATGAAAATAATAGTTAAGTTAATTAAATAATAATAATATTAATTAATAATAATAATTAGTAAAACAATTAAATAGAAATAAAAATGTAAAAGAAAAAGAATAAAGAAACCAGGGGGTGCTGGGCCATTAGGAGGTGTTGAAGAAATTTCCAGGCCCATTAGCAATCAAGCCTTTTTGACTTTTGGAGATCATCCACGCTTGCTTTGACCAGGGAGCACCATGATCATTCAATCCTGACCTTTAGATCCAAGCTTGTGGCCACTTGGCATGCTGAGATGAGAAGCGTATGGTGGAACGCTTTTGGAGACTTGTACATGAACATGTTAAGAAAAATAGAAACAATTATTTGGGGGACCTGGGATTCGAACCCAGGTCCCAATGATCACCAGCCAGCTCATCTTCCACTACACCATGTGCCTGCATTTGTTATTATGATAATGAACAAATATTATATTGGATAATTAACACATATGTTGTAAACAACATAAAAACGCGCGCTCATTTGAATGGCCTAACCATGCGCTTACACGTCCTTCGTCTTCCTTGTTTGCCTGTAAAAACAAAGTTAGATAGCGGGGGTTTTTAACCCCCACAAAACAGGATGACCAAAAATAGCGAATAGAGCTATGCTCTATATAAATATTTCGCGAATAGTCCAGTGTATTCGTCTCGTTCTGGCGGTTTCAACCATATGCCTTAGACGTGCTAATTTTTCCTGGACTGTAAAGCCCCAATTTGAGAACTCAAGAACCCTAGAATTCTTCAATGGTAACTTGTGATTCTGGGCATTATAATGCAATTAACTAATACCATTAGCTTTATATGAATTCAAGCAACACAAAACAATGATTAAAACATGTTAATTATGCGTGAAATATGAGTTACGATTATGAGAAAAAATGCCAAACCGTGAGACCGTTGTTGAGGGTTTATTGAGCTTTAGCGCTTGGTTTCAATTGCAACACGTCCCTGACACTTCCAGCAATGTGTTGGAAACAACCAAAATCCTTGAATTAGCCTGGAAGATAGAAAACAGTTTTCAAGTTTCTTGAGTTTTTTTCAATGTTGCTATGGCTTCTTCTGCAGCAAATTCACGTATGCATGAATAGGGTTCACTTGTGTATTTATAGAGGAAGAGAAATTAGGTCAAATCTTGCATAAAAAATCCATGGAATGATGATGGAATATTTGATTGAAAATCAAATATTTTTGAATCTTTTTGATTGGAAAAACTTGATAAATTTGGAGATTTTGATATCCTTGATTGGTACACGAAATTGCCAGCATATCTTGAGCTTGTTTGCTTCACAAAAAGATTGAAAAATCAAATCTTGGTATTTCCTACAATTTAAATTAATTAAATGAATTAATATTGATTAAAAATCCAATTAATTTATAAAAAATAAGAAAATAATTCAATTTAAGCTTAATGGGTCGTGCATAGGACTTGGATAAAGTTTCAAGAAGAAATTTGAGGCCCATTAGCAAAAACAAAGTGTTTTGTACAAAGTTGACTTTTGCAAATTCCCAAAAATTTCCCAACTTCTCCAATGCATATCTTGCTCAATTTTGATCACATGAACATGTTCTTGGAAATTTTGGAAAGTTCTTGAAGTCTTATAACCAATGCCTTTGGTCCCATGTCATTTGGATTTACCAATCTCAAGTTATGGCCTTTGACTTAAAGTGCACTTTTGTTGACTTTTGAAATTGACCTATAATGTAGAAATTGATAACTTTTTATGAGAGCATTTATTGGACTTGGAATGTGAAGATGGATTGTAGGAAATGTCATCCCTTTCAAAATAAGCATTGGATGGGATTTTTCTGATTAACCATGAAAAAGTTATGCCCTGGTCAAGATACAGTTGACTTTTCTACTGTCCAAAAATAGTAACTTTTGCATCTTGATGATTTTTGAGCCATTCTTGAGGAATCATGATCAAGACTTGATAAAATGATGATTGTGAGCTCAAAATAAGATGTTGACCAAAAATTCTGACTTTTGACTGTAAAATGACCATTTTACCCCTGCAGTTGACTGTGGATCAAATGGGGCTTTTGACTGTGCAAATTGGCACTGTAAGTCTTGAGACTTGGCATGTAGGTGCTTGAGAATGTATATGGGCCTATGAGACTAGATTGAACCATTGAAAACCTCAAATTCCTTGAGAGAATCAAAACCCTAATTTTGGCTGTCTTAGGAGAAGGTTTGAACTGTACAATTCTTGAGTAATCTTGAACCATTTGGAGATGATTCTTGATATATCTTGAGGAATATGGGAGGGCAAATTTTGGGGTACAACATTACCTATAATGTTTGGCATGAGATTCTCTCTTTTGCTTTGCATGGTGTGATCGGTGGAAATAGAACTGACTGTTTTTGAAATGCTGGTTCGCGAAATGTCGCGGAAGCAAGAGTCGCCACCGTCTTTTATTTTCTCCAACATGGACAGGACAAAAGCACAGCAAAATTCCTTATGAGAACGTTTCTCGGTTCGGGAGGTAGATTTATAGAAAGGGAAGGTGTTAGCACCCTTTCTATCCATGGTTATCCATGGGCTCTTAGATACTTGCTCTTATGTTTTAAAAATGTTTGATTTTCAAGATGTGAGTGGGTTTGAAAAAGGTTTCATTGAAAGATTTCTGAATGACTCTTGTATCTGTCCTCAAGAGTGTTTGAAAAATTTGTTTTGAAAGCTTTTGAAAGTGTCGGTGTGAAAAGGTTTTTGATTTGTTTTTGAGAAGAGCAAGTATCCATGAGTCATCTACCTACCCTAAGGAATTAGGCTGTGTAAAAGTCCTTAAGGTAGTGCCATCCCACCATTGAGAGGTAGGTAGCACCACCGTTGGAGGTGTTCGGGTCAATTCGATTTTAGGGACAGTGTGGTCACCGAAGCAACAGTAAGACACCTTAGAAGCTACCCTTATGTCCTAGATCCTTTTTAATCCGAGGCAACCGTTTCGAGGCAACTGTTTCGAGGCAACTGGATCATGGACATAAGAGCGACTGCTAAAACGTCATATACTTGACGACCACGTTTCGAAGGCAACGAGTGAGGCGTACCCTAGAAGTGGTGTGTGCATTTGTGTGTTGTTTTCAGTTTAACAGTTATCTTTGACCATGGCATTGTGAGCTACGCTTGTTTTTAATTACCATACATTCTTTCATGCAAGTTTAGCAGTTAGGAGTGCGGAAGACGGAAGTATAAAAGCTACGCTATTACAAGGCGCGGGTCTATACATCGCCAAAATACAAAGACCCGTTTTTGATAAAAGATGCGGAAAGTAAAGAAAAGCGATAAACCTAATTACTATTACATTCCTTGAACAGTTACATAATAATCAATAAGAAATAAGAATAACGTGCGAAAGAAATAAACGGACGTCCGAGGGTTTTGGACCCTTTGCTTGAAATTAAATGAAATTAAGACTTAATTATTATTTAATTAAAGAAAAGAAAGTGTTTTTTATGTTTTTTTGTATTTAATGAAATAAAGAAAATAAAATCAAGAGAAAACCCTAATTCTAAGTTTATTTTAATTATTAAGAAAATATTAAAGTTAACCTAATTTAAGCTAATTAATTAATTTACATGTTATTTACAAAAATAATAGTAATTAATAATAATAATAGATAATGAGGAAAATAATTAATTAAGAAAAAGATAAAAAATGTTAAAACCTAATTCTATATATATTTTATTTATTAAGAAACATATTAGAATTTAAACCTAAATTAAACTAAAGTTAATTGTTAGTTATTTATTTACAAAAATAAATTAGTGAGGAAATTAATAAATAATTAAACATATTTTGTATTTTGATTTTCTGATTTTATTATGAAAAAATTATTTTAGTGAATTAATGATAATTATAAAAAAAAAACAATTGAAAGAAATTAAAAGAAAGAAAAGAAAATAATTATGCAAACCAAGGGGGGTGTCAGGCCCAAAGTGGAGGTGATATTGAGGAATTCTGGCCCATTAGACTAAGCCAGTTTGACTTTCAGGATTGTGTGCACGTTGGTTGACTGGACCATATGATAGACCTCCTCCTGCAGCCCTTGGATTGATAGTCACAGCCACTTGGCACATGGAGCATTGAAGGCTCATGATAGATCTTTGACAAGCAATGCACTGGAATGCGTTGGAAAAAAGATGATGAATTATATGGGGGACCTGGGAATCGAACCCAGGTCCCAACACTTGCAGGACACGTTGCCAGCCATCTGAGCCACGACGCACATTTGTTAATATAATAACTGATGAAAATAATATACGTAATGCAATAATTATGTTGGGACTACAAAAGCGCGTGCCACATATTTGAATTCACCACTCACTTCCATCCACGCATCATCTTCTTCATCTGTTCTGAAACAAAAAAAGAGTAAATAGCGGGGGTTTTAAACCCCCACAAACTGGAAATATAAAAATAGCGATTAGGCATACACTCAATATAAAAAGGACGCGATGGTCTTAATAGTTTCGTCTTGTTGCAACGAATTTGTCTATGTTGGTCTGGAGGTCTAATTTCACAGTATATGCAAAGCCCTAATTTTCAAGCTTTGAAAACCCTAGATGTCGTTCATGGTAACTGGCGTTTCAAGGCATATTAATGGAATTAAATCATACCAAAAGCTTCGCCTGGATGCTGTGAACACAAAACAATCAACCAAATGTATTAAAAATGTATGAATCGTGATGTGCAAATCTGGAAAATAAGGCAAACCGTGTCACTTGTATTCTCTGATTCCTTACGTGTTAGGATTGATTCTTGATGCCAATAGACTCCTGACAATGTCAGCAACGTATTAGAAACTATTTTAGGCCTTGAATTGTACTGCAAGTAGGATTTCAGTTTCATAACTTTCTTGACTTTTTTGCAAATTGGCTATTGCGTATTAGCAGCTTTTTCGTGTCTGTAGCTTTAGGGTTTCACTTAGCATATGTATGTGATGGATTCTAGGTCAAAAATAAGCCCACAAGTCCATGGCATTATGACTTGAATATTTGATTGCTAATCATATCTTTTTCAATCTTTTCTTTCATGAAACCTTGCCAATCATGGATTTCTTTGCCTTGTTGATTGAGTAACGAGTTTCCAGCTTGCCCTAGTCACATTTGCTGCACAAAAAGATCTAAAAAATCATATCTTTGAATTTTCTTATAATTAAAACCACTTAAATGAATTAATAATAATAAAAATTTTATTAATTAATTAAAAATAAGAAAATAAATCATTTTAAGTTCAATGGGTCGTGTATAGGCTTTGGGTAATGATTCAAGAAAGAATTTGAGGCCCATTAGCAAAATTGAAGCTTTTTAGGCAAAGTTGACTTTTGAAAGTTCCCAAAAATTTCCCAACTTCTCCAATGCATATCTTGCTCAATTTTGAAGCTATGAACATGTTCTTGGACATTTGGGAAAGGTCTTGAAGTCCTCTAACCAATGCCTTTGGTCCCATGTCATTTTGATTTACCAATCTCAAGTTATGGTCTTTGACTTAAAGTGCCTTTTTGTTGACTTTTGAAAATGACCTATAATGTTGAAATTGATAACTTTTTGTGAGAGCATTTCTTGGACTTGGAGTGTGAAGATGAGTTGTAGGAAATGTCATCCCCTTCAAAATGAGCATTGGATGGGATTTTTCTGATGAACCATGAAGAAGTTATACCTTGGTCAATTTGCAGTTGACTTTTCAGCTGTCCCAAAATAGAGACTTTTGCCTCTTGAGACTTTTTGAGCCATGCTTGTGGAATCATGATCAAGAATTGATCAAATGATGATTGTGGCTTCAAAATGATATGTTGACCAAAAATTTTGACTTTTGACTGTCAAATGACCATTTTGCCCCTACAGTTGACTGTGAAGCAATTAGGGTTTTTGACTGTGCAACTTGATGTTGTGAGTCTTGAAACTTGACATATGGATGCTTGACAATGTATATAGGCATGTGGGACTTGATTGGACCCTTGAAAACCTCAATTTCTTTGCAAGAACCAAAACCCTAATTTTGACTGTGTTAGGAGGCAATTGGACTGTGCAACCCTTGAGAGATTTTGAACCATTTAGAGATTGACCCTGACAAATCTTGAAGAATATGGGAGGGAAAATTTTGGGGTACAACAGTTGCCCCTGTTCAATCTTCTTAGACCTGAGGATGTAGATTGGCTGGCGTGCCTTTCGTAATCCGAAGGTAGAAGATGATTGAACACTAAAGTGCCCAGAAATTTGCACTCACATAGTAGAATGTCAGCAGTGTGATGTAGGGAATGGGCTTATAGATGCCATTTGGAGAGATGATGGATAGGAGGATGGGCTTATAGATGCCATCTGGAGATGTGACAGAACCTTATCGGGAATTGGCTTATAGATGCCATTTGGAGAGATGGTATGGAAGGATGGGCTTATGGTTGCCATCTGGAGATGTGACAGAACCTTGTCGGGAATGGGCTTATAGATTCCATTTGGAGAGATGGTATGGGAGGATGGGCTTATCGATGCCATCTGGAGATGTGACAGAACCTTGTCGGGAATGGGCTTATAGATGCCATCTGGTGGTGGTCTGTTGAACTGTAATTTTTGTAAGTTGAAAGAGGGAACCTGTGTAGGGTTGCCTGATGATGAGCTCGTGTAGAACCGCATCTTTGGAGGAAGGAAACCTGTGTAGGGTTTAATGATAATGAGTCTGCATAAAACTGCATCTTTGGAGGAAGGAAACCTGTGTAGGGTTTACTGATAATGAGTCCCTATAAGACTGCATCTGAAGCTGAGAAGGAAACCTGTGTAGGGTTTACGGATGACGAGTCAGTGTAAAACTACGTCTGGAGAGGGATAACCTGTGTAGGGTTTCTTCGGGATAAGTTCGTGTAACACTTCTGGAGGAACCGGGGTAAGGTTACTTCGGGATAAGTCCGTGTAAGACTTCTGGAGGAACCGGGGTAAGGTTACTTCGGGATAAGTCCGTGTAAGACTTCTGGAGGAACCGGGGTAAGGTTACTACAGGATAAGTTTGTGTAAAACTTCTGGATGAACCGGGGTAAGGTCATCTTGAGATAAGTCCGTGTAAGACTTCTGGAGGAACCGGGGTAAGGTTATCGCAGGATAAGTTCGTGTAAAACTTCTGGATGAACCAGGGTAAGGTTACTTCGGGATAAGTCCGTGTAAGACTTCTGGAAGAACCGGGGTAAGGTTACTTCGGGATAAGTCTGTGTAAGACTTCTGGAGGAACCAGGGTAACGTTACTGCAGGATAAGTTTGTGTAAAACTTCTGGATGAACCGGGGTAAGGTCATCTTGAGATAAGTCCGTGTAAGACTTCTTCTGAAAGAAAAGGAACCGGCGTAGGGTTTCTTTGATGATAAGTCCGTGTAAGACTTTGTCTGAAAATTGAGAAGGAACCGGTGTAGGGTTGCCTGATGATGAGTTCGTGTAAAACTACATCTGAGGTTGAGAAGGAAACCTGTGTATGGTTGCCTGTTGATGAGCCCGTGTAAGACTTCTTCTGAAAGAAAAGGAACCGGTGTAGGGTTGCCTGAGGATGATCAAGTAGATAATTGTCCTGTTTGGTTTCGGATATTAACCCATGATCAGTCGTCCACAGAATTTTCCTGGCTTGTTACCGGTGTTGATCTGGAACTGTAAAGGTAGACGGTAATCATCTTTTGATTGACTTTTTTTCTGAAAAGGCAAAGTATTAGTCGTATGCAATGTCATGATGCATGAACTGCATGATTTTAAGATGTTCTTAAAAATAAATGAGATTTGTGTTGTATGATGCGTATGCATGTTGTAATGTATGATGCTTATGAATGTATTCTTGTCTGGGAAAATGAATCCTTGACGAATGCCGGGAGTTTGTTGAATCCTGGGCTGATGTGTGAAGAGTAGAGTTCTTCGCTTCCGCTGGGGATGATGAACAAAGAATAAACCCGTGGGAGAAGATGACTCTGTCGGGGAATAAACTTGGCGAATAGATTACTCTGCGGGGAGTGAACTCTGTGGGGAAAGAGAGATACTTCGCTGAGATGCTGATGATAACTCCGTTGGGGATACCGTTGATACGTTTTGATGAACTCCGCTGGGGATAAGAAGACTTCGTCGGGGACGATCTTTCCGTGGCAATTGGCTGAGGATAACCCAGTTATATCCTGGTGGGGAAATAACCTTTGAATAAAACTGGGGGGTGCATTCGTACTCTGCAGGTGATAAGCTTCCAGAATATACTGGGGATAAGCTTCCAGAAATCTACTAGGGAGATTGATTGAACTCTCCTGGGGAAACTTTTCAGATTTGACTGGGGAATGGCTCCATTGGTTGTCCGGTATTCTACCAGGGAACAATCTTACATTAAGACTGCCGGGGATGCTTGCTAGGAATGTTTGTGTACTCCGTTGGGGAATGTTGAGATCTTCTGGGGATACCCAACTTCCTGGAGGCTGACTGAGGATAACTCTGCTCGGGGAGAGTGTTGCTGACTTGCTGGAGATACTGTGCCTTTTCGGGGCTGAGGAGAGACCAACTCTGCTCGGGGGAGAGTATTGTTGAAACTTGTCCTTACTCTGCGGGGAGTGGAGGTAACTTGGTCATGTTCTTCAGCTGAACTTACCTTGGTACCTTGGTGGTCAGAGCAACTAGATCGTTCAGATAATTCTTATTGCCCATGTTTGTGGGAGAAGGTACCTGTGGAGGTGCTTGATGATTGCCGATTGAAAAATATTCTTCTGGTAGGCAAGTGACGAGATGACGGAACATAGTCGTACGCTTTTGATCCCTAATTTTTGCCTGGAACGCCCTTTTGGGTTTTCAGTCCATCGGGATACCCATTTTTGCCCAAGCCGCCTTTTCAGGTTTTCGACTTGCCGGGTGTACATATTTTTTTTATTTAATCCCTTATTTTGCCCGAACCCTTTTGGTTCACCGGGGAGCCCTTATTTTTGCCTAGGTGTGTCAACCTAGCGGGTCTTTGATTATGCGCAGTATTTTTTCGACTATGTCCGTGCTCTTAGGATATAGGGAGGTGCCCCTGTCAGTAGTTTTGCGTTGCCACGCCACCAGAAGATCTTCGTTTGATCGTCCAATGCCCCAAGTGATCCAGACGGAGATTTTCCCCAAGCTGGTGGGCCTTTTGAGAGATTCTCTGAATCTTGACCTAACTGCCCCAGATGTTGGACAATGATCATGCCTGCCCCCTTGGTTGGAAGTGCTTTTGTTCACTAGATTTCGTCGTGCGAATTTCTCTGCTGTTCGAACAAATAATCATATGCAAACAATGTTATATTAAAAATGCAAAGCTTATGTCTGTCTTGAAGTTTTTGAAAATGCATTTTTCAGTAAAAACAAGTGAATTTTGTAAACTGTGATGTCAACTCGTTATTTTACCGCAAACCTTAAGGAGTCAGGATACCTTTCGTAATAGTATGCTTTCGAACTAACCCATGCTTCAGCTAGGACTTTTAAGGGTTATAGCGTGGCCTAGTTCACGGTTTAAGAAACAAAGGATAAAGGCTCAAATTTTATTTGTACCCACCCGCTCTTCGTGATGTTCTTCAATCCTAAACTCAGCTGATCGTGCGTTAGTCCTTGTTTGAGTCTTTGCTCTGATATTCCGGTGATGGTTCAGATATTGACAGTTTAGAATAGGCAGTCATTTCCTTATTTTTTGTTGAGGGTTTGTAGTATCTCTTTTATTTTTGATTTCATTATCCCTGTTGTTTTTTTTTTGCCTGAACTGTTTCTTTTGTGATTACAGTCAGCGGGATGCCCCAGTTTTGTAAGTCTCCTTCATAGGTTTTGACTTAACGGGCTTTTAGTTTGAGAGATAATGACTACTGATCTTTATGATTATTCGGAACCATCACTGTCTTTTGCTTTGGAAGGACCTCTTTGGTGCCATTCGTTGTGCACTTGGATCAACTGAGAGAACTACCCTGCCCCAGGTTATGATTAAGGGTTTTAATTTTTGCAAAAAGAAAAAACTCCTACTTCTTTGGCTCAAAGGGGTTGACGAGGGATTATCTTCCTTATAACTCCAGTGTTTAGGAATTGAAACAATGTCTGTACCTCATCAGTGGGGTCTGCTCAAAAGCATACTGTAGATTGCGGTATCGTTTTCGTCATCCTCCCTCAAGAGGCTTAGAATTTTAAAATCGAGGGTTGAACATCAAAAATAAAAGCAATTTTGAATATAGTGAACATAATTACTTCAAAACAGACACGTGTAATGCATTAATGAAATAACCAAGTTTGACATGAAATAAAATGTTTGAACAATCAAAGAAAATTACAATTTGAACATTCGAATGAACAAAAGTTTCTTCAACCCTAGCCATGTTTTGGCAAGGGAGCAGTGATCACATTGGGAATCTCAGCAGGCTCGAATTCGATCTCCTTAGCGTCGATCATATTCTGGATCTTGTATTTTAGCGCCCAACAATCCTCAGTATCATGCCCCGGGCTATCAGAATGATAAGCACACCTCGCTTCTGGGTTGTAGTTTGGAGAGGAGGTCTTGGGATTTGCAGGAGGGTTGATCACCGCAATCAGATTCATTTTCAACATGTGCTGCAATGCTTGTGATAATGGCATGTTGATGTTGGTGAATTGTCTTTTAGGCTCGTCCGGCCTTCGCTGATTTCCCTTTTGTGGTTGGCAGCGTGGTGCAGAACCAGAGATCATGACTGCCCCTGCATATTGGTCACGATGACTCTTTTGACTGTATGCAGCATTAGACTCCTTCTTCCCCATGTAAGGCTTTTTGTGAGTATCAGGAGGTGCGGCCTCTTGAATCTTCCCAGCCTTGATACCAGCTTCAATTCTTTCCCCAGTCAAGATCAAATCTATAAATCCAGCAGAAGAATTCCCAATCAAATGGTTGAAGAAAGGTCCAGACAGGGTCCCCAAGAACATGTCCACAAACTCACGGTCAGTTAGAGGTGGTTGCACCCTCCCAGCAAAATCTCTCCACTTTTGCGCATATTCTTTAAAACCTTCGCCTGCACCCATAGACATTCCTTGAAGCTGAGTGCGTGTGGGAGCAAGGTCGGCATTGTACTGGTACTGCTTGTAGAATGTAGTGGCCAAGTCCTCCCAGCTGCGGATGTTGGCTCCATTCAGTTGATAGAACCAGTCGAGTTGAGTTCCTGACAGATTATCCTGAAAGAAGTGAATCCACAAATTCTTGTCAACCGTGTAGGGCTAGATCCTCCTTATGTATGACCTGAGATGCAGCTTAGGACAGGAAGCCCCGTCATATTTTGCAAAAGCAGGTGCCTTGAACTTGTGTGGGATAACTACCCCGGAAGACAAACCTAGATCTTCGAAGTCCAGGCCGGGCACCTTTTGTATCTCCATAGCACTTAATCGGTCTTCGAGCTGTTTGTACCTGTCCTCAGCAGGAGGGTACTGTTCGTCATTAAAATCGGTCTCGTTGTCGGAGGCCACCGGACTAGGAACCTCTCCTTCTCGGGGACTGTCTTTCCCAACAGATGGGGTGGTCCGCTCAGCTTCATTTTGGGATCCCTCCCCAGATCTGCGTCTAGGATTGAATAAAACAGTCCTCTTCTTCTTCTTCTTCTGTATCAAAGTCTTCAACTCCTATTGACCCTGGGCTAGGCTCATCACCAACTCTTGGAACTGGGCGTTCTGGGCCTGGAGGGCCTTGATAGCTTGTTGATTGGATGATTCATGATTCATGATGATTGCTGAAATAAACAGCGAAGAAGATAAGTGACCTGTCAAAAAAGAGTACCTGTAATGCAATGATATGTATGATATGCATGCAATGTTTTCAAGGATCTCGCGGAGTAAACAAGAAAATTATTAGAGTTGGGATCCGGTAGCTTGATTGAAGGAACTGCATATTGTAGAGAGTCCTTCTTCAAGAGTCAAGGCTCACCATATCGAGTGGGTCATAGCCCCTGACTCAAGTCCTCAACCTTGTTTTGATTTCCAAACAACCTTGGCTAGGGGAACCTTCTTCAAGAGTCAAAGCTCACCATGTCAAGTGGGTCATAGCCCCTGACAACCTTGGCTGGAGGAAAATAAATCCCCTTTGCCCCTTGCTAGATAGTTGGTTCATCATGACCTGCATCACAAACCCTTGAGATCCTTGAAATGGATTAGTCCTTATGTAGGATGTATGCAATGGCATGATGTCATGCTATGCATGGAGTGATATATGTAACCCTGTTATGAGTCCAGATTAAGGATTGTAAACAAAACCTGCAAGAAACCCGGGTGTCAGATAACAGGCATGCAAGTAGTCAAGTATGAAAGCACACAAGAGAGCCCTTAAATTTTAGGCCAACATGAAGTTTAGGTATTACCCTCTTTCAGTTTCGTTGGTTAAGACCTGTCCTAGAAAATAGTAACCGGGTTCTAGAGGATCTTAATATCACCGACTACCCTCAATCGGTCATAACTCCAGCATCGCAGTCTTTTCTTGCTGCCAGAACCATCGCGAGAGTTTAGCCTCAATGAGTGTAGCATACTGCTACTGTTCTATGGCCAAGTTGGGTCAAATTAGGGTTCTAAGGTCGGTTGGTGCTTAATGACTCCTCAGAAGACCCATATTCTCCTCGTTGCGACACAAGGGATATCGGTACAGACCAAGGTGCCACACCAATGTAGCCACTGTTTCACCCGTGTCGGTCTACGCCGGACAGGTCCCTCACAGCTTATGCTACCTAACAGGGTATCCCCAGATCCGGGTTAGGATCTATGAAACTCCAAGAGAATGCCCATAATAATAAAGCAAACAAAACACAGCAATTGAAAACACAAGCATGAGCTATCCTAAGGTACACCTCACTTTATAATTGTCCCCAGCAGAGTCGCCAGTTCTGTGATCGGTGGAAATAGAACTGATTGTTTTTGAAATGCTGGTTCGCGAAATATCGCGGAAGCAAGAGTCGCCACCGTCTTTTATTTTCTCCAACATGGACAGGACAAAAGCACAGCAAAATTCCTTATGAGAACATTTCTCGGTTCGGGAGGTAGATTTATAGAAAGGGAAGGTGTTAGCACCCTTTCTATCCATGGTTATCCATGGGCTCTTAGATACTTGCTCTTATGTTTTCAAAATGTTTGCTTTTCAAGATGTGAGTGGGTTTGAAAAAAGTTTCATTGAAAGATTTCTGAATGACTCTTGTATCTGTCCTCAAGAGTGTTTGAAAAATTTGTTTTGAAAGCTTTTGAAAGTGTCGGTGTGAAAAGGTTTTTGATTTGTTTTTTAGAAGAGCAAGTATCCATGAGTCATCTACCTACCCTAAGGAATTAAGCTGTGTAAAAGACCTTAAGGTAGTGCCATCCCACCATTGAGAGGTAGGTAGCACCACCGTTGGAGGTGTTCGGGTCAATTCGATTTTAGGGACAGTGTGGTCACCGAAGCAACAGTAAGACACCTTAGAAGCTACCCTTATGTCCTAGATCCTTTTTAATCCGAGGCAACCGTTTTGAGGCAACTGTTTCGAGGCAACTGGATCATGGACATAAGAGCGACTGCTAAAACGTCATATACTTGACGACCACGTTTCGAAGGCAACGAGTGAGGCGTACCCTAGAAGTGGTGTGTGCATTTGTGTGTTGTTTTCAGTTTAACAGTTATCTTTGACCATGGCATTGTGAGCTACGCTTATTTTTAATTACCATACATTCTTTCATGCAAGTTTAGCAGTTAGGAGTGCGGAAGACGGAAGTATAAAAGCTACGCTATTACAAGGCGCGGGTCTATACATCGCCAAAATACAAAGACCCGTTTTTGATAAAAGATGCGGAAAGTAAAGAAAAGCGATAAACCTAATTACTATTACATTCCTTGAACAGTTACATAATAATCAATAAGAAATAAGAATAACGTGCGAAAGAATTAAACGGACGTCCGAGGGTTTTGGACCCTTTGCTTGAAATTAAATGAAATTAAGACTTAATTATTATTTAATTAAAGAAAAGAAAGTGTTTTTTATATTTTTTTGTATTTAATGAAATAAAGAAAATAAAATCAAGAGAAAACCCTAATTCTAAGTTTATTTTAATTATTAAGAAAATATTAAAGTTAACCTAATTTAAGCTAATTAATTAATTTACATGTTATTTACAAAAATAATAGTAATTAATAATAATAATAGATAATGAGGAAAATAATTAATTAAGAAAAAGATAAAAAAATGTCAAAACCTAATTCTATATATTTTTTATTTATTAAGAAACATATTAGAATTTAAACCTTAATTAAACTAAAGTTAATTGTTAGTTATTTATTTACAAAAATAAATTAGTGAGGAAATTAATAAATAATTAAACATATTTTGTATTTTGATTTTCTGATTTTATTATGAAAAAATTATTTTAGTGAATTAATGATAATTATAAAAAAAACAATTGAAAGAAATTAAAAGAAAGAAAAGAAAATAATTATGCAAACCAAGGGGGGGTGTCAGGCCCAAAGTGGAGGTGATATTGAGGAATTCTGGCCCATTAGACTAAGCCTGTTTGACTTTCAGGATTGTGTGCACGTTGGTTGACTGGACCATATGATAGACCTCCTTCTGCAGCCCTTGGATTGATAGTCACAGCCACTTGGCACATGGAGCATTGAAGGCTCATGATAGATCTTTGACAAGCAATGCACTGGAACGCGTTGGAAAAAAGATTATAAATTATATGGGGGACCTGGGAATCGAACCCAGGTCCCAACGCTTGCAGGACACATTGCCAGCCATCTGAGCCATGACGCACATTTGTTAATATAATAACTGATGAAAATAATATACGTAATGCAATAATTATGTTGGGACTACAAAAGCGCGCGCCACATATTTGAATTCACCACTCACGTCCATCCACGCATCATCTTCTTCATCTGTTCTGAAACAAAAAAAGAGTAAATAGCGGGGGTTTTAAACCCCCACAAATTGGAAATATAAAAATAGCGATTAGGCATACACTCAATATAAAAAGGGCGCGATGGTCTTAATAGTTTCGTCTTGTTGCAACGATTTTGTCTATGTTGGTCTGGAGGTCTAATTTCACAGTATATGCAAAGCCCTAATTTTCAAGCTTTGAAAACCCTAGATGTCGTTCATGGTAACTGGCGTTTCAAGGCATATTAATGGAATTAAATCATACCAAAAGCTTCGCCTGGATACTGTGAACACAAAACAATCAACCAAATGTATTAAAAATGTATGAATCGTGATGTGCAATCTGGAAAATAAAGCAAACCGTGTCACTTGTATTCTCTGATTCCTTGCGTGTTAGGATTGATTATTGATGCCAATAGACTCCTGGCAATGTCAGCAACGTATTAGAAATGATTTTAGGCCTTGAATTGTACTGCAAGTAGGATTTCAGTTTCACAACTTTCTTGATTTTTTTGCAAATTGGCTATGGCGTATTAGCAGCTTTTTCGTGTCTGTAGCTTTAGGGTTTCACTTAGCATATGTATGTGAATGATTCTAGGTCAAAAATAAGCCCACAAGTCCATGGCATTATGACTTGAATATTTGATTGTTAATCATATCTTTTCCAATCTTTTCTTTCATGAAACCTTGCCAATCATGGATTTCTTTGCCTTGTTGATTGAGAAACGAGTTGCCAGCTTGCCCTAGTCACATTTGCTGCACAAAAAGATCTAAAAAATCATATCTTTGAATTTTCTTATAATTAAAACCAATTAAATGAATTAATAATAATAATAATTCAATTAATTAATTAAAAATAAGAAAATAAATCATTTAAAGTTCAATGGGTCGTGCATAGTCTTTGGGTAATGATTCAAGAAAGAATTTGAGACCCATTAGCAAAATTGAAGCTTTTTAGGCAAAGTTGACTTTTGAAAGATCCCAAAAATTTCCCAACTTCTCCAATGCATATCTTGCTCAATTTTGAAGTTATGAACATGTTCTTGGACATTTTGGAAAGGTCTTGAAGTCCTCTAACCAATTCCTTTGGTCCCATGTCATTTTTATTTACCAATATCAAGTTATGGTCTTTGACTTAAAGTGTCTTTTTGTTGACTTTTGAAAATGACCTATAATGTTGAAATTGATAACTTTTTGTGAGAGCATTTCTTTGACTTGGAGTGTGAAGATGAGTTGTAGGAAATGTCATCCCCTTCAAAATTAGCATTGGATGGGATTTTTATGATGAACCATGAAGAAGTTATGCCTTGGTCAATTTGCAGTTGACTTTTTAGTTGTCCCAAAATAGAGACTTTTGCCTCTTGAGACTTTTTGAGCCATGCTTGTGGAATCATGATCAAGAATTGATCAAATGATGATTGTGGCTTCAAAATGATATGTTGACCAAAAATTTTGACTTTTGACTGTCAAATGACCATTTTGCCCCTACAGTTGACTGTGAAGCAATTAGAGTTTTTGACTGTGCAACTTGATGCTGTGAGTCTTGAAACTTGACATATGGATGCTTGACAATGTATATAGGCATGTGGGACTTGATTGGACCCTTGAAAACCTCAATTTCTTTGCAAGAACCAAAACCCTAATTTTGACTGTGTTAGGAGGCAATTGGACTGTGCAACCCTTGAGAGATTTTGAACCATTTAGAGATTGACCCTGACAAATCTTGAAGAATATGGGAGGGAAAATTTTGGGGTACAACACATGGGTATCGTACATCCGTCCGCACTTCAACAAGGGCAACCCAGTTCTCTTTTGTGTATGGTATGAAATCAGTGCTCCCCATTGAGGTTGAGATTCCCTCTTTGTGTGTAATAATGGAAACCAAGTTGTCAGAGGCTGAATGGGTCCAAAACAGGTTTGACCAGTTGAATTTAATTGAAGAAAAGAGAATGACGGCCATGTGTCATGGTCAGTTATATCAAAAAAGAATGGTGAAAGATTTTGATAAGAAGGTCAAGCCTCGTGAATTCACAGAAGGTGACCTCGTGCTCAGAAAGATCATGTCTTTTAATGTTGATTCTAGGGGCAGGTGGATTCCCAATTATGAAGGCACATATGTTTTCAAGAAAGCCTACTCTAGTGACGCATTGAATCTTGAAACTATGGATGATGAGGAGTTCCCATGTCCCATGAATGCTGATGCAATCAGGAAACAGTTTACCTAAAGAAATAAAAGAACAACTCACTAAGTTGAAAACCCGAAAGGGCGGCTTAGGAAAAAAAAGAATGTCTCGGTAGGCTAAAAACACGAAAGGGCAGTCTAGGTAAAAGTTAGAGACATAAACAGAATATATTTCCCGGTAGGTTGAAAACCCGCAAGGGCAACCTAGGAAAAAGTTGGGGATTTCCTGGAAAGTAACTACGTCAGATAAGACTTGATCATTTAAGCAACAATCTTCTCAAATTCGCATCACACTTCAAATGAAGCCTATGCTCAGGAGTTCAAAGTTGTTAGGGAGAATATTGGTCATTGTGTTTAATTTATCTTTTCCATGTATTTACCATTTTCCAAAATTTTGTAATCGTCCATGGAGTCACACCATTTGCAGACTATTATTCTATTAATAAAGTTTGAGCCTTTATCCAATTCTTTATAGTTCTTATTTTATTTTGTTTACAAAAGTTTCATTTATAATTGATAGTAATTTTCAAAACAAAAGACTTACTAATAAAAACATGTTTTTGAAAAGAAATTACAAATGACTTTTTACTTCAATCATGTGATTCAAGTGGGACAAAAGTAGTGGTTCCATGGGTGCATAAATTCCAAAGTTTTGAAAAGATTCCCCAAGAAGTATTCTCGGGTTACTCTTACTGATATGCGCATAGTCCACTTGTGTTTGTTGGATTTCATACCAATTGATATGTGGTGTGGTCTTGGGTTTGTGATCCCATTTTCCCCAGTTAAGTCTTGGTTCATATTTTCTCCAAGTTGTTATGTGGTGTTGTTTTAGGTAGTTTGGTACCTTTATCCCATATTCCCCAATTAGGTCTTGATGCGGATTTCTGAAGCTAAGTGTGATTCTTTCCCCAGCTAGGTTGTGATCAAATGGAGATTGTAAAGTTATTAAGCCTTTGCTCATTTGTTGGACTCATTCTCCATTTATGTTGAGAATTGATGTATAATCTTTGGGTTTTCTCTCGCCAAGTGTTGAGTTTGGTTTAAAATCCCCATAATTTTGACTTCTTGTTGTGATGTTAACTTCTTAACTTCTCCGGAATAACCCGAGGTGATGCTTCACTCTAAAGTTGTTATCCCCGTGAAGTTTCATAAATTTTTCCCAGAGAAGTTTTCACAACCACTATTCTTGGTATTGAATATTGTATTTGGGCATTCCTCGATAATGTGGCATTATCTTCCCTAGTGAAGTCAATACGGAATCCCTAGTTGAAGTCTAGACGATGTGTAATTTTGTTCCCTAGTGACGTCTGTATGATATTCCTCGGTGAAGCCTAGAGGAGTGTATTATATCCCTGTAACTGTATTGGTTTATCGCTATCAAATTTTGCTTTGATTAATTTCAAGCCATGTTTCTTCCCAGTGAAGTTAAGCCTTGAAGTAGAACTTTGTTTCCTCAGTTGGTGCTTACTCTCTTATGGAATCGTCATCCTGGATGTGACTTATCTGAGTGTTGTCCTTACCTAAGTTGGTTTTGTCTGGTTATCCCCAGTGTAGTATGTCTACTTTGTCAGCTTATACATGATAACATTCATACACTCATACACACATCTTACATAGATGAATTGAAACTCATGGTTCATTTACACCCATTGATGTTTTTGTTGGCATATTATCCTCTTTGCAGAGCTATGTTATCCTCTCTCCAATATAGTTTCAACCTTAAGCAGAAAGTATATATTCTTTCAATTTCCCCACTGGGTTATCCCTTGTGGAAGAATTTTTCTTTAACCTTCCTACCCAGCTCATTACTTGGATGGAATTGATCCCCATTTGAGTTTACTCCTCATTGGGTGGTGTCTTGGTTGACTGTTTCACTCTGGTTTAAATTTGTGGTCCCCGACAATAATTTTATTTTGATCCCTATAGGTTGTAAGCCCTGGATTGAGAATGTGCATTTATTTTTCACGTTGAGACTTTATCCTGTCAACGGGAATGTGTTGGTATTTCCCCATGAAATCACAATTCATTTCTCAACAATGTTATCATATTCCTTTTCGTAACAGCAAGTGGTGGTCTCTTTATTTGAGCAACCTGTACTTCTCCAGTAAGTTTGTTAATGTCAGAGAAGATATTTTTACTTCGATGAATGGTAGTCTCTATATTATGGGAGATAGTTTTTTGTTGAGAATGGTTGTACTTCTATGATAAAGATAGTTTGTTGAGTGATCCTTGCAGCATTTATTACCCTTTTCAAGTGATATCTTAATCAAAGAAGATATTTGTTATCCTTCTTAGCAAAGTCCAGAAGTTCGTAAAGTTTGTTACCCTTTCCGGGAAGAATGCCTTGGTTTAAGAAGAAGTCGAGATCCATTCTAGGTGGAATGCCAAAATTTTGGGAAACTTGTAATTATTAATACATATTTCTACCTTCAGTGGAACTCGATAGTTCACCTGCAGTGAAAGTTGGTGTATCCTTTGCTTGCTACTTCCAGTGCAAGTTGGTAGCTCACCTTTACTAAAAGTTGGTATTTTCTCTATATCTCTACCTTCAGTGGAAGTTGGTAGTTCATCTTCAGTAAATGCTGATGTATCTTCTGTTTTTTTACCTTCAATAAAAGTTGGTATTGTTCTATGTTTTTTCTACCTTCACCCTTGAGTTGGTAGTTTAATGTCATTTGTTAGTCGACATTTATCTCTTTCTCCTTATTGGACTTTACCCAAATAGAGTTAAGTTATTCCCAGTCATAAGTATTGATGTCAAACCTTTGTTACCAGTCATAAGTATTGATGTCACCCTTTGTTCCCAACCATAAGTGTTGATGTCAAACTTTTGTTCCCAACCATAAGTGTTGATGTCAACCTTTGTTCCCACCCATAAGTGCTGATGTCAACCTTTGTTCCCACCCATAAGTGTTGATGTCAAACCTTTATTCCCAGCCATAAGTGTTGATGACAACCTTTGTTCCTAGCTATAAGTGTTGATGTCAATCTTTGTTCTCATCCATAAGTGTTGATATCAACTCTTGTTACTAGCCATAAGTGATGATGTCAACCATTTGTTCCTAGCCATAAGTGATGATGCCAATCATTTGTTTCCAGTCATAAGTATTAATGTCAATCATTCGTTACATACCTTAATATTGATGTTTACTGTAATCTCTGAACCGATATTATCTTACCTTTTCTATTCATGTTCTTAGGGTTGGTTTTCAATCCTCTGTGAGTCGATGTTACTCTCTTTTTGCTATCTCCTCTATGAGTGGGTAGTTCACAGTTATCTATTGGTCCTTTTTACCCGTTGTTTTTTCCTCATTTTTTTGAATTGATGATACTTTGCCTCCTATATGGGCTTTACCCCAGTGGAGTTGAGTCTTCTTTTCCTCCAATGGAATTGAGTTTCTTTCCTCTAGTCGAGCCGGTGATCCTTTCTTATTGGTTACCTCCTTGTTAGCTTGTTGCTTTAATTGTTAAGAATTTCTGTTGTTGAAAGCTTACTATGCATTTGGTTTCTTTAATCGGGATTTTGGTTTTTCCTATTTATAGTCATCCCCAGAATCGTGTTGTTCCCCAGTGATTTATTTTTTTGGTCGAACTCTCTTTTTTTGATTCGTTGGTTTTATTTTCTCCTTCCCCGGTGGTGTTTTGTGTCATCTGTGGAGTTGGTCATTTGCATTCATAATCATAAGCATTTCATGGCATCTTAAGTATATTCAATCGCGTTGAGACAAAAAAAGTAACCTTTGTATCTCCGGATTAAAGACACTTAAATAAGGGCAGCTGTAATACCCCAATTTTTCCCTCTAAGATCTCTCATTATCTCATATTATCAATACATCAATATCACAAATTAGGGTTGGTTCTCTCTTCTACTTCATCCTATCTTTAAGTTTGCTCTTGAGGGATCACCAAGAACCTTGAATTGTGTATATAGTACATGTGTTTATTTAGGTGGATTAATTTTTTTAACTAACATCAAAATATGTATATATATATATGAAGTGGTGAAAAACACAAGAAGGGGGGGTTGAATTGTAAAACTGAAATCTAATGCAATAAACAAGATATTTTATCCTGGTTCGTTTGATCTCAAACTACTCCAGTCCACCCGTCAAGGTGATTTCGCCTCTCTCCAACGAGGTCTTAATCCACTATATTCAACTGAATATTATAGACTGCTTTAACAACTGCTAAAGCCTTCTTGATCCAAACCACAACCCGGTTTGTCAAGGTAACACTTTCTTACAAAGAGATAAAACTAAGTGTGTGGATGTTTTCTACAAAACTGTATCACAACTGTGATGTATACACAAATTGAAGCTTAGAAACTAGATTGCTAAACAATGATAGAATATCAGAGTATGTGGTTTAGCAAAACTGAGAGAAAGAAGATTATAATTAGCTTTTGTGCGTATAGAGATTTTGAGAGCATTAGCCATTTCAATCTTCAAAGTCTTGTTTATATAGCACTGAGATGATGAATGTTGGATGCAATATTCTTGATTCAATGCTAATAACAAGCTTTCCTTATTGAGCAGATCTTGTCTGGAATGAGGCCGTTGGAATTAATTTGCTTTCAATGCATAGTATCGTTGCTTACTTAATTTAAGTTCTGGCTTGGCTCATTCTGACTCTGCTTCGCTGCTGATGAACTGTTGTGTTTCTTTATCAGAGTGTTGAGCGCAGTCTTGTTCATCAGGCTTCAGCATGTACGTGAGTTGATCATCTGATTTTGACATTCTGATATGGCAACTTCTGATGCTGGTGTCTAAAATCAAGTTCTGATGCTGAATAGATGTGATCTTGCTTATATCAATCAGAGTATCTGCAAGTCAGAACATAATAATTTTAGGCAGCAGATAGTTCATACATGAAACTTATAAATACTATATATTTTCACTTTGTTATCATCAAAACTTAAATATAGGGTAGTAGATTCAAACTTTGTTCTAACAATCCCCCCCTTTTTGATGATGACAAAAACTAGATATTTTAAATGAAAATAACGTGAAAAGGTATCTGGAATATGTATCAGAGTAAGAAGTAAAAGGATAAGGAGTAAAGAGATATCAGAGTTGAGAGATACTCCCCCTGAGTTTATTACTTCCCTTTGATTACACGTGTTCTTCAGGATCAGATCTTTTTGCCTTTCTTTGAACATCAGAGTATCAGAGTCTTTGACTTATCAGAAGCTTTATGTCAGAGCAGAGCTTCAGAGTTTTTCTTGTCAGAGCTTTGCTTTGGATCAGAATATCAGAGCGGATCAGAACTTCATAGTGATCAGAGCTTCAGAGCTTCTAGTCTTCAGAGTGTCTAGGAGCTTCCTTGTACCTGTAGACTTTAAGCAAAACAGAAAAAACATTTTCAAGTAATAGAGTTAGAATGTTTGAGAATTTCTGTCTAGTTAGCCGTTATTGATTAAAATATCATTCTTGTTCTCCCCCTTTTTTGTCAGCAACCAAAAAGTGTAGGTGATGTGCTAAAACAATTAAGATCAGAAAAACTAATCATATTAAGATAGTTCAGAATCAAAACAAGAAAATAGTACAAAACATATTCAAATAGTACATCAGAAAATCAAGGAAAACATGAAAAGGACATGAATGAAAAAAGAGACTAAGGTTGAGGAGGCAAGCGTGTGAACAGGTTCTTCAGCATGGCTTGGATCTTTTCAGCAGTCTCATTCTGCTTGTGCACCATGCTGACAACAGTGTCAATCTTGCTATCCTGCACATCCATTCTCTCTTTCATCTTCTGATCGCTTTCATCCATCCGCTGCTGCAGACGCATGTCATTCAGCCTTAGTTCTTCCAGAGTCTGCCTGTCCAAGGCAGCTTGAGAAGCATCAGAATCAGGAAGCTTCTGAGAGCTTTCAGCAACATCCTCTGCTTGACTTTCTTCAGCTTGAATGGTCTTGTCTTCTTCTGATTGCACCTTTGCAGCTTGTTGTTTCTCAGACCAAGGTTCACTATCCAGAGGGAGCACGTCTTCTTTCAGAAGCTGACTTCCAACTTCATTCAGAAGCTTGCTGAAATTTTGTTGTGCCTGCTCATAGTTGATATCCTGCAACTTGAGGGCTTCAGCACGTACCCAAAGTCTGAATTGTGACCAGAGCTGATCAGAAGCAGCTGGGTCAATCATTCCAGGACAGACTTGCTTCAAAGAAGCAATCCATTGCAGCACACCTGTTTCAAAATTCATAATACCAGAGCCAACATCTGGTTGTTTTGGTTTTGGGATGGCAATTTTGTGTTTCAGATCAGCAAGACAGTCAAGACTGGTTAAGTCTATGAAAGTCCTGCTGGGGTTTTCGGAGGTTTTCTGAGCAGCTGTTTGTTTTGGAGATGGAGTATCAGTATCAGAGATTATGATTGGACTGGGTGGTGTTTTGGGAGTATTTGGTGGTGTAGATTCTAGTGAAGATGGTAACTGGGGCATGGTAACTGTTGTTCCACATGGCAGCTGGATTGCCAGAGGTGATGGTTGAGGTGAATGAGGTTCAGATGGTTGAGGAGAAGGAGTTTCAGAGTGATGAAACTCTGTTTGAGGTGATGGTGGATTAATTTCTGGTTGGGGAGAGGGAGACGGAATTTCTGATTGTTCAGGGATAAGGGGTTCTTCTGGAATTGATGAGAGTGGTTGTTGTTGTTCTGGTTCTTCAGCAGATTGTTGTTGTTCTGGTTGTGGAGGAGGAACAGTTTGTGGTTCAGAGTTTGGTTGATCAGAAGTGTGTTGATCAATGTCAGACAGCACTTGGTCAATTGCTGATGTTGTTGAGATTGTTGGTTGTTTGGGATGTTTGGTTCTGGGTCTTCTGAGTTTTAATGCCTTAGAAGGGTCTTCTTCTAGTACAGTTTCATCTATGGTAGGGATGGGGATTTAGATTCTATGAGAGGTTTGAGGAGGAGTAGATGCTGGAATAGTAGAAGAATTTAAAACAGGAGCAGCAGATGAATTACCTACTTTCCTGGGTGTCTGCTGGGATGATCCTTCTGATGGTGCCTTCCTCTTCTTCGTCTTCTTCAGAGTCACTTCTGGTTGAGGTTGATGCAGATCTTTGATATTCAGATTTGGATCTGTACCATCTGCCTTGCACGCATCCAAGTACCTGAGAACCACCTCTGGTTTGGATTCAATTTCAGAAAATAACGGAAAGTTGCTCAGAGGCACTCTTCTGCTGGTGATATCAGCAATAGGAGTAGCTCTGGGTTCCTTCTGAATATTCTCTATCAACTTCATCTTCTTCAAGTTCTTTGCATTCAGAGGTTTCCCAATTGTTGGTTCAATAGTGCTTAGCTCTTGAGCTTCTATCAGATGCTCAATCAGCCTATTCTCTGTCAGAATATCTGATATCAACCTTCCAAAAGGTATCCAATCCCTCTTGGTTCTTTCTTCTTCCCTGGTTTCCTTCACACTTGTTCTGAGGTGGTTGAACAGGAAGTGAGCCAGATTGATCTTTACCTTCTGATCAATAAAGTAGATCAGAAACTGCTGATCCACATTTATGTAATCAGGAGAACTGGTTGGTTTCCTGTGGTTGAAGCACCCCAGAATTATCTTAGCCCACACTCTGTAATGATCCTTCAGATCTTTAATCTTGATGCTGGGCACCCCAAGAGTGAAAATCCTTGCAGCTATCACACCTACATCAGCACATCTTTCAGCCATGTCCACACAACGGACGCCACCGCCACTGTAACCGATTAGCCTTGAAATGTGATCCTCAGTGATCACAATCTTCTTCCCCATAACAAAGGAGGTGACTAGATGTGTTGAAGCCTTGGCGTGAATCAAGAATTCCTTGACTAGCATTGGGAATGTTGGTCCAACCAACCTGTCGAAATACCTTTCCCACTTCTGAGCCCTAACTTCTTCAGTTAGGTCAAAACCGTTCTCCTTCAAGCTTTCAAAATCAATGATTAATTCAGAAAGCACTTCAAGATTCTTCACAGGAGTGAGGAGAGTTCTGAATGGCACTTGATATTGCTCAGATGATGCTTTCTTCTGAGGACCTGCAGAAGCGCTGCTGGAGGTTGCCATGTTCACACTAAAAGGGTTTTGAGAATAAACTGAGGAAAATAGGTTGCAAGAGATGAACACAGAAATATGCAGAAAATGCTTGAGTATTAGTGAGAAAACGTAAAGAATGAGAATGAGAGATTAATGTGCTTAAATAGAGTTTTCAAAACTGTTTTGAAAAGATAAACGTTTTTTTAAGAGAGAGAAAAATCATGATTGCATTTTAAAAGCATGATTACTTTTCATTAAATGCTTGCTGATTTTGGGGGATTTGAGAAAGATACTTAAAAACGGTTACCAGACATGTGTCTCAATGCACCCAATCAGCGCTTTGCCTTCTCAGAAGCGTGCACGCGTTCTGCTTCAGAGATATGCTGATGATTGGATGACACTTGTTTGATGTAGTGATCAGCACGTCTGTCTTGAGCTTAGACTCTCAGATCTTTAGACTTGCATCTGATACAATCTGCATGTTCTATCTTTCTGAAAGGAGATTGATCAGAAGTTCACAGTAAAACAATTACATTTTGAAGGTAAATATATGGAATTAAAACATTTTCACTCTGGACACACTTTCATGCTGAGATGTTTCAGAATGAAATTAAACCTATCTTCTGAAAGGGGTTTAGTAAAGATATCAGCCCATTGATGGTCTGTATCTATAAATTTTAAGTTCAAAATACCTTTCTGAATATAGTCCCTAATGAAGTGATGTTTTATTTCTATATGCTTAGCTCTAGAATGTAAAATGGGATTCTTACTTAAGCAAATAGCAGAAGTATTATCACAAAGTATAGGAATGTTACTCTCAAAAATCTGGAAGTCTTCAAGCTGACTTTTCATCCAGAGCATTTGTTTGCTACATCCTGCTGCTGCAATGTACTCAGCTTCTGCTGTTGACAGATCAATTGTTGATTGCCTTTTGCTGGACCAAGAGATCAGATTTTCTCCCAGAAACTGGCAGCTTCTAGAAGTACTTTTACGTTCCACTCTGTCTCCAGCAAAATCAGCATCACAGTAGCCTACTAAGCTGTAATCACTAGATTTTCTATAAAACAAACCCAGATTAGTAGTACCTTTCAGATACTTGAAAATTCGCTTAACAGCTGTTAAGTGAGATTCTCTAGTATCTGATTGGAATCTATCACAGATACAAACACTGAATAATATGTCAGGTCTTGAAGCAGTCAGATAGAGGAGAGAACCAATCATACCTCTGTAGACTTTCTGTTCTACATTTTTGCTCACCTCTTCTCTTTCCAGAATGCACGTGGGATGCATTGGAATCTTTGATGGCTTACATTCTGAGAAGTCAAATTTCTTCAGAAGATCTCTGATGTATTTTCTCTGATGAATGTAAGTTCCTTCTGGAGTTTAATTGATATGAATTCCTAGAAAGAATTTCAGTTCCCCCATGAGGCTCATCTCAAATTCTGCCTGCATACACTTAGCAAATTTTCTTCCAAGAGAAGGATTAGTAGAACCAAAAATAATATCATCAACATAAATTTGACAGACTAAGATGTCACTCTTAACTGATTTACAGAATAGAGTAGTGTCCACCTTCCCTCTGGTGAATTCATTTTCCAGCAGAAAGTTACTTAGCCTTTCATACCAAGCTCTGGGAGCTTGTTTCAGACCATACAGTGACTTCTTTAGTTTGAAAACATGTTCTGGATGTTTTGTATTTTCAAAACCTGGGGGTTGGTGTACATAAACTTCTTCTTCTATATAACCATTTAAGAATGCACTTTTGACATCCATCTGATACAGAGTGATGCCTCTATTAACAGCAAATGAAATTAAAAGTCTGATAGATTCTAACCTGGCGACTGGGGCAAAGGTTTCTGTATAGTCTATCCCCTCTTGCTGACTATAACCTTGTGCAACCAGTCGTGCCTTGTTTCTGATGACTTCACCTTGTTCATTTAGCTTGTTTCTGAACACCCATCTTGTTCCAATGACGTTGAATCCTTTTGGTCTGGGAATGAGATCCCATACGTCTTTTCTGGTGAATTGATTCAGCTCTTCTTGCATTGCCAAAATCCAGTCATTATCCAGAAGTGCTTCATCAATAGAAGAAGGTTCAATCAGAGACACAAGTCCCATAAGTGTTTCTTCAGAGTTTCTGAAGCTTGCTCTTGTTCTGATTAGATCTTCCTTTCTTCCTAGGATAGTCTCTTCTGGGTGATCCAAGCTGCTTCTGGGTAATCTCTTCTGAGGTTGATCAGCAGCTGTTGTAGGATTGCTAGCAGTGCTCCTTTCAGACGTTGAAGGAATGTCTGTGTTGAGAGCTTCTGATGACTTGTCTTCAGAACCTGCAAATTCAATTTCTATACCTGCAAAAACTTCATTCTGCTTTGACTTTTCAGAGTCAAGCTTATCATCAAAACGAACACTGA
The DNA here is from genome assembly GCA_948472305.1 of Vicia faba. NCBI lineage: Eukaryota > Viridiplantae > Streptophyta > Magnoliopsida > Fabales > Fabaceae > Vicia > Vicia faba. The sequence goes on along the minus strand of OX451738.1, from coordinate 1,326,753,800 downwards.
TTGATTCTTCCACAATCTGTGTTTCTGTATTGTATACTCTGTACCCTCTTGAGCGTTCAGAGTATCCTAACATAATACACTTCTGTGCTTTAGAGTCAAACTTGTTCAAATAATTCTTTGTATTTAATATAAAGCAAGTACTCCAAATGGATGAAAATATGAAATGTTCGGCTTTCTGTTCTTCCACAATTCATATGGAGTCTTTTCCAGAATAGGTCTTATTGAGATTCTATTTTGAATGTAGCACGCTGTGTTTATTGCCTCTGCCTAGAAGGTCTTAGCAACGTTTGTCTCATTGATCATGGTTCTGGCCATTTCTTGCAATGTTCTGTTCTTTCGTTCTACAACTCCATTTTGTTGGGGAGTTCTAGGACAAGAGAAATCATGCAGAATGCCTCTGTCATTAAAGAATGACTCAAAATATTTGTTTTCAAATTCTCCACCAGGATCACTTCTGACTTTAACGATTCTAAGATCCTTTTCATTCTGAACTTGGTTATAGAAGGTAACAAACACAGAGTGTGACTCGTCCTTGTGTCTTAAGAACTTTACCCATGTCCATCTGCTATAGTCATCTACGATTACTAACCCATACTTCTTACCACTGACTGAAGCAGTTTTAACTGGTCCAAATAAGTCAATGTGCAGAAGTTCTAATGGCTTAGAGGTAGAAACAACATTTTTGGATTTAAAAGAAGGTTTTGAAATTTGCCTTTCTGACATGCTTCACACAGAGCATCTGAATTGAACTTCAAATTAGGAAGTCCTCTGACCAGATTGAGTTTGTTAATCTGAGATATTCTTCTCATACTAACATGCCCCAATCTTCTGTGCCAGATCCACTGCTCGTTGTTAACAGACAGAAGACATTTTACATTCTGACTCTTTAGTTCAGAAAGTTCGATTTTGTAAATGTTGTTTTTCCTCTTACCATTAAACAGGATAGTCCCATCTTTCTGACTAACAGCTTTACATGATTTTTGATTAAAGATTATATCATAACCGTTATCACTTAATTGACTTATGGATAACAGATTATGCATCAATCCATCTACTAGCAGAACATTATTAATAGAGGGAAGATTTCCATTACCTACAGTTCCAGAGCCAATTATCTTTCCCCTCTGATTGCCTCCAAAGCCAACGTGGCCTCCAGGCTTAAGTTCCAGGCTTTGGAACATATGCCTTCTTCCCGTCATGTGTCGTGAGCAGCCAGAGTCCAGGTACCATGACTGGTGTTTCTGACTTGCTGCTAAAGATATCTGCAACATGTATTATTTTATCCTTAGGTACCCAGATTTTCTTGGGTCCTGGTTTGTTAGTTTTACCAAAACTCTGGTTGAATTTTGGTTTCACAGAGTGCTTACTGCTAGTGTATTTGATATCATGTGTGTGACCATATACAAAATGTGAATTCATAGGAGTGTGTTTAATGGTTAAGTCCATGACATTCTTTGGTGTAGGAACCTTACCTTGGTATCCTATTCCTTTCCTGCCGTTTCTGCTAACTCCATAGATCATTGAAGCCATTCTGCTTCTATCTATGCTTTTAGCTAGGAACTTCTGGAAACTGTGATCATACTCCTTGATGATCTCATCAGCGTTGCTAGGAGTTTCAGAAATTGGTTCCTTCTGAGAGTTTTGTAAAGTGTTTTCTAATTTTGAAATCTTATTTCTCAGCTCAGAATTTTCCAATTTGAGACTCTCAGTCTTATTAGAGTCAGATTCAAGATTCCTTTTCAGGTCTTGAATTTAGCTCTAATTTGCTGATAACCTTCCAGAATCTCATTAAGGCTTTCAGCAAGTTCAACCTTTGTAAAGTTAACAGCAAAGTTAGGGAATACCTCTTCGGTGTCTGATTCTGAGTCTGATTCAGAAGCTTCACTATCTTCTGAAATGTTAGCCATGAGAGCTATGTTTGCCTTTTCATCATCTGATTCTGAGTCAGCTTCAGACGAGTCAGAGTCATCCCATGTAGCCATGAGACTTTTCTTCTTCTCTCTTCCAAACTTCTTTTTGGGCTTTTCCCTCTGAAGCTTTGGGCAGTCACTCTTATAGTGTCCTTGCTCATTGCACTCATAGCAGATGATGTCTTTGGTGTTTGGCTTTTTGCTACTGGAGGAGCCTTCAGATCTTCTGTATCCAGAGGAAGAATCTGTCCTTCTGTATCTGGAAGAAGACTCGTTCTGATCAGATCTTCTGGGATTCCTGAATTTCCTTTGTCTTTGCTTCCATAGTTGATTTACTCTTCTGGAGAGAAGGGAGAGTTCGTCTTCTTCTGATGAGGATCCATCAGATGTTTCTTCAACTGCCTGCAAAACTTTAGACTCAAATTTTCTGTTAGATTTTAATGCTAAAGGCTTACCTTGCTTCTGAGGCTCATCAGCTTCTAGCTCTATCTCATGACTTCTGAGGGAGCTGATAAGTTCCTCCAGAGTGATTTTGTTGAGATCTTTAGCTAGCTTCAGAGCTGTAACCATAGGTCTCCACTGCTTGGGTAAACTTCTGATGATTTTCTTGACATGGTCAGCAGTAGAGTATCCTTTGTCCAGAACTTTGAGACCAGCTACCAGAATCTGGAATCTAGAGAACATGGTTTCAATGGATTCAGATTCTTCCATTTTGAACGCCTCATACTTCTGAATGAGCGCCAGAGCTTTTGTTTCTTTGACCTGAACGTTGCCCTCATGCGTCATTCTGAGTGAGTCAAAAATATTCTTTGTTGTGTCTCTGTTGGAGATCTTTTCATACTCAGTATAGGAGATGGCGCTGAGGAGGATGGTTCTGGCCTTGTGGTGATTCTTGAAGTCACGCTTTTGTTGATCAGACATTGTTTTTCTATCAATCTTCTGACCACTTGCATTCACAGGGTGCGTGTATCCATCTGTCACCATATCCCACAGATCAGCATCATGTGCCAGAAAGAAGCTTTCAATTCTGTCTTTCCAGTAATCAAAGTTTTCTCCATCAAATACTGGAGGTTTGCCACTGAATCTGTCTCTGTCCTCATTGTTGTCATTGCTGATGTGAGAATTGTTTCCTGCCATTGTGTTTTTCTGACGCTGGATCTTGTACTGATACGGTTAAGTGTTTTAGCTCAGAACCAGGCGCTCTGATGCCAATTGAAGTGGTGAAAAACACAAGAAGGGGGGGTTGAATTGTAAAACTGAAATCTAATGCAATAAACAAGATATTTTTATCCTGGTTCGTTTGATCTCAAACTACTCCAGTCCACCCGTCAAGGTGATTTCGCCTCTCTCCAACGAGGTCTTAATCCACTATATTCAACTGAATATTACAGACTGCTTTAACAACTTCTAAAGCCTTCTTGATCCAAACCACAACCCGGTTTGTCAAGGTAACACTTTCTTACAAAGAGATAAAACTAAGTGTGTGGATGTTTTCTACAAAACTGTATCACAACTGTGATGTATACACAAATTGAAGCTTAGAAACTAGATTGCTAAACAATGATAGAATATCAGAGTATGTGGTTTAGCAAAACTGAGAGAAAGAAGATTATAATTAGCTTTTGTGCGTATAGAGATTTTGAGAGCATTAGCCATTTCAATCTTCAAAGTCTTGTTTATATAGCACTGAGATGATGAACGTTGGATGCAATATTCTTGATTCAATGCTAATAACAAGCTTTCCTTATTGAGCAGATCTTGTCTGGAATGAGGCCGTTGGAATTAATTTGCTTTCAATGCACAGTACCGTTGCTTACTTAATTCAAGTTCTGGCTTGGCTCATTCTGACTCTGCTTCGCTGCTGATGAACTGTTGTGTTTCTTTATCAGAGTGTTGAGCGCAGTCTTGTTCATCAGGCTTCAGCATGTACATGAGTTGATCATCTGATTTTGACATTCTGATATGGCAACTTCTGATGCTGGTGTCTGAAATCAAGTTCTGATGCTGAATAGATGTGATCTTGCTTATATCAATCAGAGTATCTGCAAGTCAGAACATAATAATTTTAGGCAGCAGATAGTTCATACATGAAACTTATAAATACTATATATTTTCACTTTGTTATCATCAAAACTTAAATATAGGGTAGTAGATTCAAACTTTGTTCTAACAATATATATATATATATATATATATATATATATATATATATATATATATATATATATATATATATATATATATATATATATATATATATATATATATATATATATATATATATATATATATATATATATATATATATATATATATATATATATATATATATATATATATATATATATATATATATATATATATATATATATATATATATATATATATATATATATATATATATATATATATATATATATATATATATATATATATATATATATATATATGTGTGTGTGTGTGTGTGTGTGTGTGTGTGTGTGTGTGTGTGTGTTTCTTTGAATGTTCATATTATAGGTGATGGCACAACGACATCCATCTCACCATCTAACCTAGGGTTTTGATGGATGGTCCTCAGTTAAATGGTTCTTCAATAGATTGCAAGAGCTTAAGCTTCAAGGCTATGTCCATGATATCAATGTTTTTTGGTTAAAAGAACTCTCTTACCTTATTTAGGTCCAGTTTTCCTTAAGTTTTGTGGTGGCATTCATCAAGAAGATTCATAGGTTCATGTGTTTATTTCCATGTCTTCTTCAACAAGTTTCACTAAGACTTAAGCTCCACCTTTAAGTGTTATTCAGGATAAAGTAATTTCAAGGTATAATGTAATTCATCATGCTTTATTTTTATAAGAAAGTTTAAAAGATTCAAGGTTGATTCCACAAGTTTGACCTAATTGAGAAAGTGATTGATTTAGTGATCGTAAGTGCATAACTCTCCCAGTTTCAATATTTTTAGTTGGTTCTTTTTTATATGGGTTCTTATCATCATTTACCGCAACTTCTCTTCATATGACAAGATCCAATTGTGCAAGAAAAATCATCAAAAGTTGAAAGGGGTTTCAAGTCATTTTGACACTCTCTGAGCTACAATAATCTTTTGGATGTCCACTAAAACTTTGTTTCAAGGTTCTAGACTTGAAACTGTTTGGAAATTCATTAAAGAATTGAAAAGATTATAGGTCTTTTTCGAATTTCCCCAAATTTGTTCATCATCTTCCAAAGACCATAACTCTTTCATTCTTTATGATTTTTTAATGATCTCAATTCCACAATTCAATCTAAATGTTCTACTTCATTTCATCTTCAAGGATCAAGATCAAATTTTGAGTGGAAGAGCGTGTAACTTTAAAGAACATTATAGGTCATTTTGAGGCTCCATACTTCGAATTTTTTTAAGTGTCAAATACTTGTGTTTTTCTTCCAGATTTCAAACTTGAATAACTTTTTGCTCAAGCATCCAAATTCTACCTTTCTTGTCACATTGTGAAATTTTTTGTGAGATCTTTTCAATGCAAAAAGAATGAGATCATAGATCCTCCTACATTGTGTGTCGCATGCTCTTGAAGTTGCTTCCATGAAACTAAGTTTTTGCTTGAAGTCAGAATTTGATTTTCATAATATGGATTTTAATGATCAAATTGTTGCATGTTTTTAACTTAAAAATGTTTAACCAAGTTGAAAAGCTTGATTAGAGCATTGAAACGCAAGAATTAGATGATTTTTAAGCAAGTTCAAGTCACACTTTTCTCATTTTCGGGCTTCACTCTATTTCCCTCCAAACCTCACTATTTCTTCCAATTCTTTTCACCATTTGTTTCCCTATATATAAAAAATCATTTCTCACTCTTTTCCTCAAGCTTGGATAGCCAAAGAAGCTATGCCCGAACCTCACAAAACCTCTAAAATATTTGAGTTCATTTTCTCCTTTGGACGCTCTTTCATTCCTTCCTTTTGATTCAGTTAGCTTCATTGAAATTCTCTAAAGCTAACCATACTGTGATCGGTGGATCTGGAACTGACTGTTTAAAGCTGGTTCGCGAAATGTCGCGGAAGCAAGAGTCGCCACCGTCTTTTATTTTCTCCAAATGGAAAGGACAAAAGCACAGAAAAATTCCTTATTGAGATTGCTCTCGGTTCGGGAGGTAGATTTATAGAAAGGGAAGGTGTTAGCACCCTTTCTATCCATGGTTATCCATGGGCTCTTAGATACTTGCTCACTTGTGTTTTCAAAATGGTTTGTTTTCTTTTCAACTGTGGGTTTAAAAAAGTTTTCTTTGAAAATTTCAGTTCGACTCTTGTATCGGTCCTCAAGAGTGTTTGAAAAGTTGCTTTCGAAAGCTTTTTGAAAATGTGTTGGTGTGAAAAGTATTTTTTGAATTGGTTTTGAAATTTGAGCAAGTATCTAGAGTCGTCTACCTACCCTAAGGAATTCGTCTGTGTAGATGTCCTTTAAAGTAGTGCCATCCCACCATTGAGAGGTAGGTAGCACCACCGTTGGAGGTGTTCGGGTCAATTCGAAAGTTCGGGACATGGTGATCACCAGAGCAATAGGAAGACACCTTAGAAGCTACCCTCATGCCAGGTTCCTGGATCACGAGGACTTACTAAGACATCCTCTACTCGACGATCACCTTTCGAGAGGCAAGGAAACAGTGAGGCGTACCCTAGGGGTGGTGTGTGATTTGTGTGTCAGATTCATTTATTTTTGTCTTGTCATGTCATGGGTGATCTACGCTTTTGTTTTTATTTTAGTCATTCATTCTTGCATGCCATTATTAACAGTTAAAAAGTTGCGAGAAATGTAAAGTTCCTAAACTATTACAAAGGCGCGGATCCACATCGCCAAATTTAATCCAGGACCCGATTTGACATAAAATAAAGTAAAGTGCGAGAAATATAAATATCGAATTTACATGGCTTTGGGAGAATTACATTAATATTATAAGAAATAAAATAAAATGCACGAATTGAATTAAAATGGAAAGCGGGGGCGTTGGACCCTTTTTAACGAAATTAAATTATTATGAACAAATTAATTAAAATAAAATAAAAAGAGAAAGATTTTTGAGGTTTTTTTTTGTATTTATGAATTTTTAATAAGAGAATTAAATGAAATTAAGAAATTAATTAATTAACCCTAATTCTACAATTTTTATTTATTAAGAAAATATGTTAAAGTTGCACATAAAATTAACCTAATTAATTAATTCAATTTTTATTTACAAAAATAAATAATTAATTATTATAATGGTAAAAGAAAAGAAAAAGATAAAAAGGTGATTAAAACCCTAATTCTATAATTTTTTAGTTTGTTAGAAAATATTAAAATTAATCCTAGAACTTAAAATTGAATTAAATGATACAATTTATTTACAAAGGTATTAAAAAAGAAATATACTTAGATAAAATATTTTATTTTTTGTCTTTCTGATTTTTTGTTATTTTTATATTTTATAAATTAATTTAAAGATTTAATTAAAAAAATAAACAAAGCAAAGAAAATATGAAAATATGAAAAAAAGAATGAAACAAGCAAACCTATGGGGGTGCTGTCCCCAAACTGGAGGTAAAGCCCAACATTTTTGGCCCATTAATCCTTGTCCTTGTTGACTTCTCAGTGTTCACATATGCATGGTTGACTTGGGGGTATGGTGATCTGCATGATATGGCCATTAGATTGGTCTCTGAAGCCATGTGGCGTGCCAGGATGTTGAGTGCATGGTGGTCTTCAGGGATTGTGCTACATAGAAACATGCTTAGAAGAAAAATATAGAATAAGAAGGGGGACCTGGGGATCGAACCCAGGTCCCAACGCTTGCCAACACAACATCCCACCAACTGAGCTACTTCAACGCGCTGTATGTAAAACAAAGCCTAAATAATATAAGAGAAAATTGATGTTAGTGGTTAGACACAAAAAAAAAACGCGCGCTAGTTTCAAATCAACCAATTACAGCTTGCCACAGGGTCTTCTTCTTCCTCGTTTGTATTTTCCTGAAACATAAAAGGAGTTAGCGGGGGTTTTGAACCCCCCCCCCCCCCCAAAATGCAACCTTTTTAGAAATAGCGATTAGCCCATATTGCCACATAAATTAGGCGCGAGGGGTGCATTATATTCGTCCAAGCTTCCGGATTTCAACCATGGCATTGAGGTGTCCTAATTTTACAATATGCATAAACGCCCAGTTTCACAGCTTGGTAACCCTAATAATCGCCCATGGTGAAATCGCGTATGGTGTATAAAAATTCAATCAAACTACATGGTTAGCTTCAGAAAGGTCTCATTAGTATAAATCAATCAAAGAAGTGCAAGAATGATGCGTATAAATTGATGCACGAATACAAAAAAAATGATGAACAGGGTTGTTTCGTGTTACCAATTCTTGAGGTTAGAAGCTATGATTTTGATCCAGGAACTTCCCTTGATGTCTCAGGAAGGTGATAGAATGGTTATTTCGCCTTGAAACCTCTTGGAATCCTGTTTTCAGTTTTGAAAATTTTAACAAAAATACCAACTTTGTTCTTGTTTTTCTGGCGCAGCTTTCAGGTTCTGAGCACTAGGGTTTGCATGAGTATATGTATTGGAATGATTAGGGTTGAAAATTGGATCAAAAAACCTTTTGCATTGATGTAGAGAATATTGGATTTTCATGCCATAATTTTTCAATCTTTTTCATGCTAATTTGATACCAATCATGTCCAATTACCATTGATTCTTTCCCTATCTGATTTGCACGAAATCTTGGAGATATTTCATGCATAAAAAGATTTGATTGCATTGGTTTGGTATTTTTCACATATTTTAATTAATTAAATGAATTATTAGCAATTAAAAATTCAAATAAATAAATAAAAATGATGAATAACTTCCCTTTGGGCCAAATGGTCGTGCACATGATTTGGATGATCAATCTTGGAAGAAAATGTGGCCCATTAGCAATTTTAAGACCTTTGAAGCAAAGTTGACTTTTCAAAATATCCAAAAATTTCCCAACTTCCACAAGGCATATCTTGCTCAATTTTTAAGCTTTGATCATGTTCTTGGACATTTTGGAAAGGTCTTGAAGTCCTCTAACCAATGCCTTTGGTCCCATGTCATTTAGATTTACCAATCTCAAGTTATGGCCTTTGACTTAAAGTCCCTTTTTGTTGACTTTTGAAAATGACCTATAATGTTGAAATTGATAACTTTTTGTGAGAGCCTTTCTTGGACTTGAAGTGTGAAGAGGAGTTGTAGGAAATGTCATTCTCTTCAAAATGAGCTTTGGATGGAATTTTTCTGATAATCCATGTGAAAGTTATGCCTTGGTCAAGTTACAGTTGACTTTTTCAACTGTCCAAATATGGAAACTTTTGCATCTTGAGACTTTTTGAGCCAAGCTTTGAGAATCATGATCAAGAATTGATCAAATGATGTTTGTGGCCTCAAAATGAGATGTTGACCAAAAATTTGAACTTTTGACTGTCAAATGACCATTTTGCCCCTGCAGTTGACTGTAGTGCAATTAGGGTTTTTGACTGTGCAATTTTGTGCTGTGAGTCTTGAAACTTGGTATGAGGATGCTTGACCATCTTTGTAGGCATGTGGGACTTGATTGGACCCTTGGAAACTTCATTTTCCTTGTCAGAACCAAAACCCTAATTTTTGACTGTTAGGAGGCCCTTGAACTGTGCAACCCTTGGGGAGATTTTGAAGCATGCTCTTTGCAATTCTTGAAGAATATGGGAGGGCAAATTTTGGGGTACAACAATTGCCCCTGTTCAATCTTCTTAGACCTGAGGATGCAGATTGGTTGACGTGCCTTTCGTAATCCGAAGGTGGAAGATGATTGAACACTAAAGTGCCCAGAAATTTGCGCTCACATAGTAGCAGTGTGATGATGGGAATGGGCTTATAGATGCCATTCGGAGATTTGTGGATAGGATGATGGGCTTATAGGTGCCATTCTAAGAGATGATGGAAGGTGGATGGGCTTATAGATGCAATTTGGGTGTTGATCGCGTAAGAGATTCCTTAGCGAGAACTTGCGTACCAGCAAAAGAAAATGATTACCTGACCTGTTACAGGAGCTGGTATTCAGATTCTTTGTATAGATGTACCCTGACTAGTTACAGGAGCTGAATCTGGAGCTTTAAACGGTGATGAATGAACCAGGGATGGTTACTACCTCAACAGGAACGGTGAGAGAACCTTGGACGATTACTACCTCAACAGGAACGCTGAGAGAATCCGGGGACGATTACTACCTCCGCAGTAACGGGGAGAGAACCATAGGCGACTTCAACCTCAACAGTATCATTGAGAGAATCTTGGACGACTTCAACCTCAATAGTAACGCTGAGAGAATCTGGGGATGATTACTACCTCCGCAGTAACGGGGAGAGAACCATAGGCGACTTCTACCTAAACAGTATCATTGAGAGAATCTTGGACGACTTCAACCTCAACAGTATCATTGAGAGAATCTTGGGCGACTTCAACCTCAACAGTAATCATTGAGAGAATCTTGGGCGACTTCAACCTCAACAGTAATCATTGAGAGAATCTTGGGCGACTTCAACCTCAACAGTAATCATTGAGAGAATCTTGGACAACTTCAACCTCAACAGTATCATTGAGATAATCTTGGGCGACTTCAACCTCAACAGTAATCATTGAGAGAATCTTGGGCGACTTCAACCTCAACAGTAATCATTGAGAGAATCTTGGGCGACTTCAACCTCAACAGTAATCATTGAGAGAATCTGGGGACGATTACTACCTCCGCAGTAACGGGGAGAGAACCACATGCGACTTCAACCTCAACAGTAATCATTGAGAGAATCTTGGATATCTTCTACTGAGTCTTTATCAGGAAAATCTGTTAGGGGTCGATTTAGCTGGACTAGAGAAGGCCTTTGACTGGATAAGAAACAGAAAAATCTTAGGGTCGATTTAACTGAACCGGTCTAGGTCTTGAAATCTTCAACTGGATAAGAAACAGGGAGATCTTAGGGTCGATCTGACTGAACCAGAGAAGGCCTTTGACTGGATAAGAAACAGAAAAATCTTAGGGTCGATTTAACTGAACCGGTCTAGGTCTTGAAATGTCTTCAACTGGATAAGAAACAGAGAGATCTTAGGGTCGATCTGACTGAACCAGAGAAGGCCTTTGACTGGATAAGAAACAGAAAAATCATAGGGTCGATTTAACTGAACCGGTCTAGGTCTTGAAATCTTCAACTGGATAAGAAACAGGGAGATCTTAGGGTCGATCTAACTGAACCAGAGAAGGCCTTTGACTGGATAAGAAACAGTAAAATCTTAGGGTCAATTTAACTGAACCGGTCTAGGTCTTGAAATATAGTTGAGAACTTAACTGAATCTTTCCTGAAAGGTAAAGGTCAGTCATATGCAATGCATGATATGGATCAAGCAATGATGTTCTCAATATAAATGAGATTTGTGAGATATGACGCGTATATGTATGCTATAATGTATGAAAATATGATATTTATGAATGTATCTTTGTCGTCTAGGAAAGTAAATCCTTGACGGGTGTCGGGAAGTCATATCCTGGGCTGATGTTGAAGAAAGAATATTTGTTTCCGTTGGGGATGATAGTTGCAAGAATACCGGTAGGAGACGATAACTCCGTTGTGGAATGAACTTGGCGCATGGATTACTCTGCGGGGAGAAAAGTACTCTAGCGATCTTGCTGGGAGGCAATACTCTGTGGGGAGAGAGGTACTTTCCTGAGTTGTTGATGGTAACTTCGCTGGGGATACCATTGCTGTGTTGGAAGTGTTAATAGACTTCGCTGGGGATAAGAAGACTTCGTCGAAGACGTTCTTTCCTTGGCTTTTGGCTGAGGATAACCCAGTTATATCCTGGTAGGGGAAATAACTCTTGAATAAAGCCGGGAGACGCGTTCGTGTTCTGCGAGGATAAGCTTCCAGAATCTACTGGGGATAAGCTTACTGCTTGGGGAGATGAATTCCAACTTCTCCTGGGGAACTAGATTGGACTCTCCTGGGGAAGCTTTGAACTGTATCAGGGAAGTGACTTCATTGAATGTCTGATATACCGTAGGGGAACAATCTTTAGGTCAAGACTGCCGGGGATGCTTGTTAAGAATATCCGTATATGCTGTGCCGGGGAATGTTGAGATCTGCGGGGGATACCCAACTTCCTTAAGGTTTGATGAAAGCTTTGCTTGGGGAGAGTGCACTGACTTGCTGGCTCACTCTCTGGGGAATTAAAATATACTGGTTATGTTCTTCAGCCAATCTACCTTGATACCTCGATGGACAGAGAAACTAGATTTCTTAGACAACTCATTACTGCCCTTGTTTCTGATGTGGGAGAGGAAGATATCTGTGGAGGTGCCTGTTGACTGCCGATTTGACAAATCTTCTTCTGGTAGGCAAGTGACGAGATGACAGGACATAGTCATACGCTCTGATCCCTAACTTTTGCCTGGACCGCCCTTTCGGGTTTTCAGTCCACCGGGATACCCTTTTTTGCCCAAGCCGCCTTTTCAGGTTTTCGACTTGCCGGGTGTACAGATTTTTTTCATTTCATCCCTTCATTTTGCCTGAACCCTTTTGGTTCGCCGGGAAGCCCTTATTTTTGCCTAGGTGTGTCAACCTAGCGGGTCTTTGATTATGCGTAGTATTTTTCGACTATGTCCGTGCTTTCAGAATGTAGGGAGTTGCCCCTGTTAGAAGTGTTTTGTCATGCCACCAGAAGGTGCTTGATCAGGCAAGATTCGTTGTTGGAATGCCCCAAGTGACTCAGGCGGAGATTTACCCCAGGCTATTTGGCCTTTGAGAGATTCTCCGAATCTTGATTGGATTGCCCCAGATGATGGACCATGCTCATGCCATGCCCCTTGATTGGAAGTGCTTCTGTTCAGTAGGCATTCGTCGTGCGAATTTCTATGCTTTTCAAACAAAAAGTCATATGCAAACAAAGTTATGTCAAAAATGCAAAGCTTATGTCTGTCTTGAAGATTTTGAAAATGCATTCTTTTTCATAAAACAAGTGAATGTTTGTAAAACGTGATGTCAAACTCCGTATTTACCATAAGCCTTAAGGAGTCAGGATACCTTTCGTAACATTATGCTTTCGAACTAACCCATGCTTCAGCTAGGACTTTTAAGGGTTATAACGTGGCCTGGTTCACGGTTTAAGAAACAAAGGATAAGGCTCAAAATGTATTTGTACCCACCCGCTCTTCGTGATGTTCTTCAAACCTAAACTCAGTTGATCATGCATTAGACCTTGTTTGAGTCTTTGTCCTGATGTTCCAATGATGGTCCAGATATTGATGATTTATTCTGAATAGGCAGTCATTCCTTGTTTTTTTTGAGGGTTTGTATGACCTCTTTCTTTTTTATTTCGCTATCCCTAAATTTTGCCTGAACTGTTTCTTTTGTGATTACAGTCAGCGGGATGCCCCAGTTTTGTAAGTCTCCTTCATAGGTTTTGACTTATTGGGTTTTTATTTTTGAGATATAATGACTACCTATCCTTATGATTATTCAGAATCATCACTGTCTTCTCTTTTTTTTTGTAAGGACCTCTTTGGTGTCATTTGTTATGCACCTGGATCAACTGAGAGAACTACCCTGCCCCAGGTTATGATTAAGGGTTTTAAATTTCGAAAAGAAAAACTCCTACTTCTTTGGCTCAAAGGGGTTTCCGAGGGATTATCTTCCTTATTACTCCAGTGTTTAGGAATTGAAACAATGCTTGTACCTCATCAGCGGGGTCTGTTCAAAAGCATACTGTAAAGATCGTGGTATCATTTTCGTCATCCTCCCTCAAGAGGCTTAGAATTATTGAGAGTTGATCATCAGAAAAAAATATGAAAATAATTTGCATATAGTGAATATGAATATATTGTTTCAAAACAGACGTATGCGATGCATTAATGAAATAACAATGTTTAACATGAGTAAATGTTTGAACAAAAGAAAATTGCAACTTGAACATTCGAATGAACAAAAATTTCTCAATCCTAGCCATGTTTTGGCAAGGGAGCAGTGATCACGTTCGGAGTCTCGGTGGGCTCGAACTCGATCTCTTTAGCATCGATCATGTTCTGAATCTTGTACTTCAGTGCCCAACAATCCTCAGTATCGTGCCCCGGGCTACCAGAATGGTAAGCGCACCTTGCTTCTGGGTTGTAATTTGGAGAGGAAGTCTTTGGATTTGCAGGAGGGTTGATCACCACAATCAGGTTCATCCTTAACATATGCTGCAAAGCTCGTGACCATGGCATGTTGATGTTGGTGAATTGTCTCTTAGGCTCGTCCGACCTGTTCTGATCAACCCGCTGTTCTTGGCGAGGTCGTTGTTGGACCTGTGAAGTAGTAGCAACTCGGAGAAGTCTATTCATTGGACCCGACCTTTGCCCTCTTGGAAGTTGTTCCATGACCTGGTCCCTGATTTGGGCTGGTTGCTTCATGCCTTGAGGAAGTTGACTGATCATGGCCCTCAGCTCTCCTTGCTCCTGAGCTAAACCTTGAATGAGGGCCCTTTGCCCCAGCATATGGGTTTTCAATGTGTCTACCTCAGCTTGTAGACGTCTCAGCTGCTCGTCCTTGTCATCTTCAGGACTCTTTCTGATCAGATTCCCCATGAGGAGTGTCCTCAACTCTTCCTGCCCCTTGGATAGGCTTAGGAAGATCTCCTTGAACTGAGTCTCTTGAGTGTGAAGGTCCTGGTTATCTGGTTGGGGAGCCATTGCTGAAATAAATAGCGAACAAGGGTAAGTGACCTGCAACAAGGGTACCTGTAATGCAATGATATGTACGATATATATGCAATGTTTTCAAGGATCTCGCGGGGTAAACAAAAATTGTTAGAACTAGGTAGCTTGATTGAGGGGACTTCATGTTTGCTGAGAGTCCTTCTTCAAGGGTCAAAGGCTCACCATATCCAGTGGGTCATAGCCCCTGACTTTAGTCATCATGTCTGGTTTTGATTTCCAAACAACCTCGGTTAGGGGAACCTTCTTCAAGAGTCAGAGCTCACCATATCAAGTGGGTCATAGCCCCTGACAACTTTGTCTAGAGGAAAATAAATCCTCTTTGCCCCTTGCTGGGATAGTTGATTCACCATGACCTGCATCACAAGCCCTTGAGATCCTTGAAATGGATTAGTTTTTTGTGCAGGATGTATGCAATAGTATGATGTTATGCTATGCATGGGGTAATGTGAGTAACCCTGTTATGAGTCTCAATTAAGGACTGCAAACCAAAACCTGCAAGAAACTTAGTACACTCTGTTATAAGTCCCAATTAAGGACTATAAACAAAACCTGCAAGAAACTTAGTACACCCTGTTATGAGTTCCAATTAAGGGCTATAAACAAAACCTGCAAGTAGTTCATGTGTCAGATAACAAGCATGCAAATAGTTAAGTTGGAAGGCACACAAGTCACACAAGAGAAGCCCTTAGAGTTTAGGCCTGCATGGGGTCTGGGTATTACCCTCTTGAAGTTGGTGGGTTCAACCTGTCCTATTAGAAGTAACCGTGTTCTAAGGGTCCCAATATCATGGGATTGCTTTCATTGTTCATCGTTTCGATTTAGCCACTGAACTGGCAACCTAAATATTCCAGGAAAGCAACCCTCAATTGAGTGTAGTATCGAGTATCAACCAACCTCGGACTGCACCAAAGTCAGTTATCTCACTACCCTAAAGAGGCCAAGATGGTTCAATTAAGGTTCCTAAGGTTAGTTGATGCTTCACGACACCACGCGGAGGCCCCGTACTCTCCTTGACTGAACTCAAGGGTTACCGGTACACACCAAAGTGCCACATCAACGTAGCAGACTGTTTCAACCATGTCGGTATACCCCGCACAGTTCCCTCACAGCCTTGTTGCTACTTTCTAAGAAGGTATCCCCCAGATCCGGGTTAGGATCTATAGAACTCCCAAGACAGTCCCA
This sequence comes from Vicia faba, assembly GCA_948472305.1. NCBI lineage: Eukaryota > Viridiplantae > Streptophyta > Magnoliopsida > Fabales > Fabaceae > Vicia > Vicia faba. Next base: position 1,326,737,945 of record OX451738.1, on the reverse strand, counting down.
CAATTTAAAGCACACAAGTCAAAGCAAATGAAAACACAGTGATCTTAGTCCTAAGGTACACCTCACTTTAAGTATCCCCAGCAGAGTCGCCAGTTCTGTGATCGGTGGATCTGGAACTGACTTTTTAAAGCTGGTTCGCGAAATGTCGCGGAAGCAAGAGTCGCCACCGTCTTTTATTTTCTCCAAATGGAAAGGACAAAAGCACAGAAAAATTCCTTATTGAGATTGCTCTCGGTTCGGGAGGTAGATTTATAGAAAGGGAAGGTGTTAGCACCCTTTCTATCCATGGTTATCCATGGGCTCTTAGATACTTGCTCACTTGTGTTTTCAAAATGGTTTGTTTTCTTTTCAACTGTGGGTTTAAAAAAGTTTTCTTTGAAAATTTCAGTTCGACTCTTGTATCGGTCCTCAAGAGTGTTTGAAAAGTTGCTTTCGAAAGCTTTTTGAAAATGTGTTGGTGTGAAAAGTATTTTTTGAATTGGTTTTGAAATTTGAGCAAGTATCTAGAGTCGTCTACCTACCCTAAGGAATTCGTCTGTGTAGATGTCCTTTAAAGTAGTGCCATCCCACCATTGAGAGGTAGGTAGCACCACCGTTGGAGGTGTTCGGGTCAATTCGAAAGTTCGGGACATGGTGATCACCAGAGCAATAGGAAGACACCTTAGAAGCTACCCTCATGCCAGGTTCCTGGATCACGAGGACTTACTAAGACATCCTCTACTCGACGATCACCTTTCGAGAGGCAAGGAAACAGTGAGGCGTACCCTAGGGGTGGTGTGTGATTTGTGTGTCAGATTCATTTATTTTTGTCTTGTCATGTCATGGGTGATCTACGCTTTTGTTTTTATTTTAGTCATTCATTCTTGCATGCCATTATTAACAGTTAAAAAGTTGCGAGAAATGTAAAGTTCCTAAACTATTACAAAGGCGCGGGTCCACATCGCCAAATTTAATCCAGGACCCGATTTGACATAAAATAAAGTAAAGTGCGAGAAATATAAATATCGAATTTACATGGCTTTGGGAGAATTACATTAATATTATAAGAAATAAAATAAAATGCACGAATTGAATTAAAATGGAAAGCGGGGGCGTTGGACCCTTTTTAACGAAATTAAATTATTATGAACAAATTAATTAAAATAAAATAAAAAGAGAAAGATTTTTGAGGTTTTTTTTTGTATTTATGAATTTTTAATAAGAGAATTAAATGAAATTAAGAAATTAATTAATTAACCCTAATTCTACAATTTTTATTTATTAAGAAAATATGTTAAAGTTGCACATAAAATTAACCTAATTAATTAATTCAATTTTTATTTACAAAAATAAATAATTAATTATTATAATGGTAAAAGAAAAGAAAAAGATAAAAAGGTGATTAAAACCCTAATTCTATAATTTTTTAGTTTGTTAGAAAATATTAAAATTAATCCTAGAACTTAAAATTAAATTAAATGATACAATTTATTTACAAAGGTATTAAAAAAAATATACTTAGATAAAATATTTTATTTTTTGTCTTTCTGATTTTTTGTTATTTTTATATTTTATAAATTAATTTAAATATTTAATTAAAAAAATAAACAAAGCAAAGAAAATATGAAAATATGAAAAAAAGAATGAAACAAGCAAACCTATGGGGGTGCTGTCCCCAAACTGGAGGTAAAGCCCAGCATTTTTGGCCCATTAATCCTTGTCCTTGTTGACTTCTCAGTGTTCACATATGCATGGTTGACTTGGGGGTATGGTGATCTGCATGATCTGGCCATTAGATTGGTCTCTGAAGCCATGTGGCGTGCCAGGATGTTGAGTGCATGGTGGTCTTTAGGGATTGTGCTACATAGAAACATGCTTAGAAGAAAAATATAGAATAAGAAGGGGGACCTAGGGATCGAACCCAGGTCCCAACGCTTGCCAACACAACATCCCACCAACTGAGCTACTTCAACGCGCTGTATGTAAAACAAAGCCTAAATAATATAAGCGAAAATTGATGTTAGTGGTTAGAACAAAAAAAAATGCGCGCTAGTTTCAAATCAACCAATTACAGCTTGCCACAGGGTCTTCTTCTTCCTCGTTTGTATTTTCCTGAAACATAAAAGGTGTTAGCGGGGGTTTTGAACCCCCCAAAATGCAACCTTTTTAGAAATAGCGATTAGCCCATATTGCCACATAAATTAGGCGCGAGGGGTGTATTATATTCGTCCAAGCTTCTTGATTTCAACCATGGCATTGAGGTGTCCTAATTTTACAATATGCATAAACGCCCAATTTCACAGCTTGGTAACCCTAATAATCGCCCATGGTGAAATCGCGTATGGTGTACAAAAGTTCAATCAAACTACATGGTTAGCTTCAGAAAGGTCTCATTAGTATAAATCAATCAAAGAAGTGCAAGAATGATGCGTATAAATTGATGCACGAATACAAAAAAAATGATGAACAGGGTTGTTTCGTGTTACCAATTCTTGAGGTTAGAAGCTATGATTTTGATCCAGGAACTTCCCTTGATGTCTCAGGAAGGTGATAGAATGGTTATTTCGCCTTGAAACCTCTTGGAATCCTGTTTTCAGTTTTGAAAATTTTAACAAAAATACCAACTTTGTTCTTGTTTTTCTGGCGCAGCTTTCAGGTTCTGAGCACTAGGGTTTGCATGAGTATATGTATTGGAATGATTAGGGTTGAAAATTGGATCAAAAAACCTTTTGCATTGATGTAGAGAATATTGGATTTTCATGCCATAATTTTTCAATCTTTTTCATGCTAATTTGATACCAATCATGTCCAATTACCATTGATTCTTTCCCTATCTGATTTTCACGAAATCTTGGAGATATTTCATGCATAAAAAGATTTGATTGCATTGGTTTGGTATTTTTCACATATTTTAATTAATTAAATGAATTATTAGCAATTAAAAATTCAAATAAATAAATAAAAATGATGAATAACTTCCCTTTGGGCCAAATGGTCGTGCACATGCTTTGGATGATCAATCTTGGAAGAAAATGTGGCCCATTAGCAATTTTAAGACCTTTGAAGCAAAGTTGACTTTTCAAAATATCCAAAAATTCCCCAACTTCCACAAGGCATATCTTGCTCAATTTTTAAGCTTTGATCATGTTCTTGGACATTTTGGAAAGGTATTGCAGTCCTCTAACCAATGCCTTTGGTCCCATGTCATTTTGATTTACCAATCTCAAGTTATGGCCTTTGACTTAAAGTCCCTTTTTGTTGACTTTTGAAAATGACCTATAATGTTGAAATTGATAACTTTTTGTGAGAGCCTTTCTTGGACTTGAAGTGTGAAGAGGAGTTGTAGGAAATGTCATTCTCTTCAAAATGAGCTTTGGATGGAATTTTTCTGATAATCCATGTGAAAGTTATGCCTTGGTCAAGTTACAGTTGACTTTTTCAACTGTCCAAATATGGAAACTTTTGCATCTTGAGAATTTTTGAGCCAAGCTTTGAGAATCATGATCAAGAATTGATCAAATGATGTTTGTGGCCTCAAAATGAGATGTTGACCAAAAATTTGAACTTTTGACTGTCAAATGACCATTTTGCCCCTGTAGTTGACTGTAGTGCAATTAGGGTTTTTGACTGTGCAATTTTGTGCTGTGAGTCTTGAAACTTGGTATGAGGATGCTTGACCATCTTTGTAGGCATGTGGGACTTGATTGGACCCTTGGAAACTTCATTTTCCTTGTCAGAACCAAAACCCTAATTTTTGACTGTTAGGAGGCCCTTGAACTGTGCAACCCTTGGGGAGATTTTGAAGCATGCTCTTTGCAATTCTTGAAGAATATGGGAGGGCAAATTTTGGGGTACAACAATTGCCCCTGTTCAATATTCTTAGACCTGAGGATGCAGATTGGCTGACGTGCCTTTCGTAATCCGAAGGTGGAAGATGATTGAACACTAAAGTGCCCAGAAATTCGCGCTCACATAGTAGCAGTGTGATGATGGGAATGGGCTTATAGATGCCATTCGGAGATTGATGGATAGGATGATGGGCTTATAGGTGCCATGCTAAGAGATGATGGAAGGTGGATGGGCTTATAGATGCCATTTGGGTGTTGATCGCGTAAGAGATTCCTTAGCGAGAACTTGCGTACCAGCAAAAGAAAATGATTACCTGACCTGTTACAGGAGCTGGTCTTCAGATTCTTTGTATAGATGTACCCTGACTGGTTACAGGAGCTGAATCTGGAGCTTCAAATGGTGATGAATGAACCAGGGATGGTTACTACCTCAACAGGAACGGTGAGAGAACCTTGGACGATTACTACCTCAACAGGAACGCTGAGAGAATCCGGGGACGATTACTACCTCCGCAGTAACGGGGAGAGAACCATAGGCGACTTCAACCTCAACAGTATCATTGAGAGAATCTTGTACGACTTCAACCTCAATAGTAACGCTGAGAGAATCTGGGGACGATTACTACCTCCGCAGTAACGGGGAGAGAACCATAGGCGACTTCTACCTAAACAGTATCATTGAGAGAATCTTGGACGACTTCAACCTCAACAGTATCATTGAGAGAATCTTGGGCGACTTCAACCTCAACAGTAATCATTGAGAGAATCTTGGGCGACTTCAACCTCAACAGTAATCATTGAGAGAATCTTGGGCGACTTCAACCTCAACAGTAATCATTGAGAGAATCTTGGACGACTTCAACCTCAACAGTATCATTGAGAGAATCTTGGGCGACTTCAACCTCAACAGTAATCATTGAGAGAATCTTGGGCGACTTCAACCTCAACAGTAATCATTGAGAGAATCTTGGGCGACTTCAACCTCAACAGTAATCATTGAGAGAATCTGGGGACGATTACTACCTCCGCAGTAACGGGGAGAGAACCACAGGCGACTTCAACCTCAACAGTAATCATTGAGAGAATCTTGGATATCTTCTACTGAGTCTTTATCAGGAAAATCTGTTAGGGGTCGATTTAGCTGGACTAGAGAAGGCCTTTGACTGGATAAGAAACAGAAAAATCTTAGGGTCGATTTAACTGAACCGGTCTAGGTCTTGAAATCTTCAACTGGATAAGAAACAGGGAGATCTTAGGGTCGATCTGACTGAACCAGAGAAGGCCTTTGACTGGATAAGAAACAGAAAAATCTTAGGGTCGATTTAACTGAACCGGTCTAGGTCTTGAAATGTCTTCAACTGGATAAGAAACAGGGAGATCTTAGGGTCGATCTGACTGAACCAGAGAAGGCCTTTGACTGGATAAGAAACAGAAAAATCTTAGGGTCGATTTAACTGAACCGGTCTAGGTCTTGAAATCTTCAACTGGATAAGAAACAGGGAGATCTTAGGGTCGATCTGACTGAACCAGAGAAGGCCTTTGACTGGATAAGAAACAGTAAAATATTAGAGTCAATTTAACTGAACCGGTCTAGGTCTTGAAATATAGTTAAGAACTTAACTGAATCTTTACTGAAAGGTAAAGGTCAGTCATATGCAATGCATGATATGGATCAAGCAATGATGTTCTCAATATAAATGAGATTTGTGAGATATGACGCGTATATGTATGCTATAATGTATGAAAATATGATATTTATGAATGTATCTTTGTCGTCTAGGAAAGTAAATCCTTGACGGGTGTCGGGAAGTCATATCCTGGGTTGATGTTGAAGAAAGAATATTTGTTTCCGCTAGGGATGATAGTTGCAAGAATTCCGGTAGGAGACGATAACTCCGTTGGGGAATGAACTTGGCGCATGGATTACTCTGCGGGGAGAAAAGTACTCTAGCGATCTTGCTGGGAGGCAATACTCTGTGGGGAGAGAGGTACTTTGCTGAGTTGCTGATGGTAACTTCGCTGGGGATACCATTGTTGTGTTGGAAGTGTTAATAGACTTCGCTGGGGATAAGAAGACTTCGTCGAAGACGCTCTTTCCTTGGCTTTTGGCTGAGGATAACCCAGTTATATCCTGGTAGGGGAAATAACTCTTGAATAAAGCCGGGAGACGCGTTCATGTTCTGCGAGGATAAGCTTCCAGAATCTACTGGGGATAAGCTTACTACTTGGGGAGATGAATTCCAACTTCTCCTGGGGAACTAGATTGGACTCTCCTGGGGAAGCTTTGAACTGTATCGGGGAAGTGACTTCATTGAATGTCTGATATACCGCAGGGGAACAATCTTTAGGTCAAGACTGCCGGGGATGCTTGTTAAGAATATCCGTATATGTTGTGCCGGGGAATGTTGAGATCTGCGGGGGATACCCAACTTCCTTAAGGTTTGATGAAAGCTTTGCTTGGGGAGAGTGCACTGACTTGCTGGCTCACTCTCTGGGGAATTAAAATATACTGGTTATGTTCTTCAGCCGAATCTACCTTGATACCTCGATGGACAGAGAAACTAGATTGCTTAGACAACTCATTACTGCCCTTGTTTCTGATGTGGGAGAGGAAGATATCTGTGGAGGTGCCTGTTGACTGCCGATTTGACAAATCTTCTTCTGGTAGGCAAGTGACGAGATGACAGGACATAGTCGTACGCTCTGATCCCTAACTTTTGCCTGGACCGCCCTTTCGGGTTTTCAGTCCACCAGGATACCCTTTTTTGCCCAAGCCGCCTTTTCAGGTTTTCGACTTGCCGGGTGTACAGATTTTTTTCATTTCATCCCTTCATTTTGCCCGAACCCTTTTGGTTCTCCGGGAAGCCCTTATTTTTGCCTAGGTGTGTCAACCTAGCGGGTCTTTGATTATGCGTAGTATTTTTCGACTATGTCCGTGCTTTCAGAATGTAGGGAGTTGCCCCTGTTAGAAGTGTTTTGTCATGCCACCAGAAGGTGCTTGATCAGGCAAGATTCGTTGTTGGAATGCCCCAAGTGACTCAGGCGGAGATTTACCCCAGGCTATTTGGCCTTTGAGAGATTCTCCGAATCTTGATTGGATTGCCCTAGATGATGGACCATGCTCATGCCATGCCCCTTGATTGGAAGTGCTTCTGTTCATTAGGCATTCGTCGTGCGAATTTCTATGCTTTTCAAACAAAAAGTCATATGCAAACAAAGTTATGTCAAAAATGCAAAGCTTATGTCTGTCTTGAAGATTTTGAAAATGCATTATTTTTCATAAAACAAGTGAATGTTTGTAAAACGTGATGTCAAACTCCGTATTTACCATAAGCCTTAAGGAGTCAGGATACCTTTCGTAACAGTATGCTTTCGAACTAACCCATGCTTCAGCTAGGACTTTTAAGGGTTATAACGTGGCCTGGTTCACGGTTTAAGAAACAAAGGATAAGGCTCAAAATGTATTTGTACCCACCCGCTCTTCGTGATGTTCTTCAAACCTAAACTCAGTTGATCATGCATTAGACCTTGTTTGAGTCTTTGTCCTGATGTTCCAATGATGGTCCAGATATTGATGATTTATTCTGAATAGGCAGTCATTCCTTGTTTTTGTTGAGGGTTTGTATGACCTCTTTCTTTTTTATTTCGCTATCCCTAAATTTTGCCTGAACTGTTTCTTTTGTGATTACAGTCAGCGGGATGCCCCAGTTTTGTAAGTCTCCTTCATAGGTTTTGACTTATTGGGTTTTTATTTTTGAGATATAATGACTACCTATCCTTATGATTATTCGGAATCATCATTGTCTTCTCTTTTTTTTTGTAAGGACCTCTTTGGTGTCATTTGTTATGCACCTGGATCAACTGAGAGAACTACCCTGCCCCAGGTTATGATTAAGGGTTTTAAATTTCGAAAAGAAAAACTCCTACTTCTTTGGCTCAAAGGGGTTTCCGAGGGATTATCTTCCTTATTACTCCAGTGTTTAGGAATTGAAACAATGCTTGTACCTCATCAGCGGGGTCTGTTCAAAAGCATACTGTAAAGATCGTGGTATCATTTTCGTCATCCTCCCTCAAGAGGCTTAGAATTATTGAGAGTTGATCATCAGAAAAAAATATGAAAATAATTTGCATATAGTGAATACGAATATATTGTTTCAAAACAGACGTATGCGATGCATTAATGAAATAACAATGTTTAACATGAGTAAATGTTTGAACAAAAGAAAATTGCAACTTGAACATTCGAATGAACAAAAATTTCTCAATCCTAGCCATGTTTTGGCAAGGGAGCAGTGATCACGTTGGGAGTCTCGGTGGGCTCGAACTCGATCTCTTTAGCATCGATCATGTTCTGAATCTTGTACTTCAGTGCCCAACAATCCTCAGTATCGTGCCCCGGGCTACCAGAATGGTAAGCGCACCTTGCTTCTGGGTTGTAATTTGGAGAGGAAGTCTTTGGATTTGCAGGAGGGTTGATCACCGCAATCAGGTTCATCCTTAACATGTGCTGCAAAGCTCGTGACCATGGCATGTTGATGTTGGTGAATTGTCTTATAGGCTCGTCCGACCTGTTCTGATCAACCCGCTGTTCTTGGCGAGGTCGTTGTTGGACCTGTGAAGTAGTAGCAACTCGGAGAAGTCTATTCATTGGACCCGACCTTTGCCCTCTTGGAAGCTGTTCCATGACCTGGTCCCTGATTTGGGCTGGTTGCTTCATGCCTTAAGGAAGCTGACTGATCATGGCCCTCAGCTCTCCTTGCTCCTGAGCTAAACCTTGAATGAGGGCCCTTTGCCCCAGCATCTGGGTTTTCAATGTGTCTACCTCAGCTTGTAGACGTTTCAGCTGCTCGTCCTTGTCATCTTCAGGACTCTTTCTGATCAGATTCCCCATGAGGAGTGTCCTCAACTCTTCCTGCCCCTTGGATAGGCTTAGGAAGATCTCCTTGAACTGAGTCTCTTGAGTGTGAAGGTCCTGGTTATCTGGTTGGGGAGCCATTGCTGAAATAAACAGCGAACAAGGGTAAGTGACCTGCAACAAGGGTACCTGTAATGCAATGATATGTACGATATATATGCAATGTTTTCAAGGATCTCGCGGGGTAAACAAAAATTGTTAGAACTAGGTAGCTTGATTGAGGGGACTTCATGTTTGTTGAGAGTCCTTCTTCAAGGGTCAAAGGCTCACCATATCCAGTGGGTCATAGCCCCTGACTTTAGTCATCATGTCTGGTTTTGATTTCCAAACAACCTCGGTTAGGGGAACCTTCTTCAAGGGTCAGAGCTCACCATATCAAGTGGGTCATAGCCCCTGACAACTTTGTCTAGAGGAAAATAAATCCTCTTTGCCCCTTGCTGGGATAGTTGATTCACCATGACCTGCATCACAAGCCCTTGAGATCCTTGAAATGGATTAGTTTTTTGTGCAGGATGTATGCAATAGTATGATGTTATGCTATGCATGGGGTAATGTGAGTAACCCTGTTATGAGTCTCAATTAAGGACTGCAAACCAAAACCTGCAAGAAACTTAGTACACTCTGTTATGAGTCCCAATTAAGGACTATAAACAAAACCTGCAAGAAACTTAGTACACCCTGTTATGAGTTCCAATTAAGGGCTATAAACAAAACCTTCAAGTAGTTCATGTGTCAGATAACAAGCATGCAAATAGTCAAGTTGGAAGGCACACAAGTCACACAAGAGAAGCCCTTAGAGTTTAGGCCTGCATGGGGTCTGGGTATTACCCTCTTGAAGTTGGTGGGTTCAACCTGTCCTATTAGAATTAACCATGTTCTAAGGGTCCCAATATCACGGGATTGCTTTCATTGTTCATCGTTTCGATTTAGCCACTGAACTGGAAACCGAAATATTCCAGGAAAGCAACCCTCAATTGAGTGTAGTATCGAGTATCAACCAACCTCGGACTGCACCAAAGTCAGTTATCTCACTACCCTAAAGAGGCCAAGATGGATCAATTAAGGTTCCTAAGGTTAGTTGATGCTTCACGACACCACGCGGAGGCCCCGTACTCTCCTTGACTGAACTCAAGGGTTACCGGTACACACCAAAGTGCCACATCAATGTAGCAGACTGTTTCAACCATGTCGGTATACCCCGCACAGTTCCCTCACAGCCTTGTTGCTACTTTCTAAGAAGGTATCCCCCAGATCCGGGTTAGGATCTATAGAACTCCCAAGACAGTCCCACAATTTAAAGCACACAAGTCAAAGCAAATGAAAACACAGTGATCTTAGTCCTAAGGTACACCTCACTTTAAGTATCCCCAGCAGAGTCGCCAGTTCTGTGATCGGTGGATCTGGAACTGACTGTTTAAAGCTGGTTCGCGAAATGTCGCGGAAGCAAGAGTCGCCACCGTCTTTTATTTTCTCCAAATGGAAAGGACAAAAGCACAGAAAAATTCCTTATTGAGATTGCTCTCGGTTCGGGAGGTAGATTTATAGAAAGGGAAGGTGTTAGCACCCTTTCTATCCATGGTTTTCCATGGGCTCTTAGATACTTGCTCACTTGTGTTTTCAAAATGGTTTGTTTTTGTGATCGGTGGATCTGGAACTGACTGTTTAACGCTGGTTCGCGAAATGTCGCGGTAAGCAAGAGTCGCCACCGTCTTTTATTTTCTCCAAATGGAAAGGACAAAAGCACAGAAAAATTCCTTAAAGAGATAGTTTCTCGGTTCGGGAGGTAGATTATAGAAAGGGAAGGTGTTAGCACCCTTTCTATCCATGGTTATCCATGGGCTCTTAGATACTTGCTCATTTGTGTTTTCAAAAATGGTTTGTTTGCTTTTCAACTGTGGGTTTTAAAAAGTTTCTTTGAAAATTCCAGTTCGACTCTTGTATCGGTCCTCAAGAGTGTTTGAAAAATTGCTTTCGAAAGCTTTTTGAAAAGGTGTCGGTGTGAAAAGTATTTTTTGATTTGTTTTTGATATTAGAGCAAGTATCTACGAGAACCTACCTACCCTAAGGAATTCGTCTGTGTAAATGTCCTTAAAGTAGTGCCATCCCACCATTGAGAGGTAGGTAGCACCACCGTTGGAGGTGTTCGGGTCAATTCGAGGTTCGGGACATGATGATCACCAGAGCAATGGGAAGACACCTTAGAAGCTACCCTCATGCCAGGTTCCCGGATCATGAGGACTTACTAAGACATCCTCTACTCGACGATCACCTTTCGAGGCAAGGCAACAGTGAGGCGTACCCTAGGGGTGGTGTGTGATTTGTGTGTCATGTTCATTTGCATTTATCTTGTCATGTTATTGGTGATCTAACGTTTGTTTTTACTTTTGTCCATACATTCTTGCATGCATTTGTTAACAGTTAAAAAATTGCGAGAAAAGTAAAGTTCTAAGCTATTACAAAAGGCGCGGGTCCACATCGCCAAAATTAAACCAGGACCCGATTTGACAGAAAAATAAAGAATTAATGAAAATAAAGTGCGAGCAACTAGTTACACGGCTTTGGGAGAGATACATCAAAATTATAAAGAATAGAAAATAAATACGCGAATTAAATAAGAATTAAACGAGGGCGTTTGACCCTTTTGCAAAATTAAATTACATGGAATTAATTAATTAAAATAAAGAAAGGAAATTGTTTTTTTGATATTTTATGATGTTAATGAAAAAAGAGAGTTAATTAAAATTAAAATAAGATGCTAACCCTAATTCTAATTATTTTTAATTTATTAAAAAATGTTGAAGTTTTTAACCTAAAATTAACCCTAATTTTTATATACAATTTAATTATAAAAAACAAATATCTAATATTTAATTATTATAAAAGAAAAAAGATGAAAATTAATTAAACCCTAAATTCTATGTTTTTTAGATTTTTATTATGAAAATATTAAATTAAACCCTAATTTAATAACTAAATGAATTAATACAATTTATTTATGAAAATACTAAAATAAAATATTTATTATATTTTTTCTCTTCTTTCTGATTTTTTATGTGTGTTTTATATTTTATGAAAACAATAAATTAATTAAGAAAACAATAATTTAAAAGAAAATAGAAATAAAGAAAGTTAAAAAAATTTGCAAACCAAGGGGGTTCAGACCCCAAATAGGAGGTTCTCTTTTAGTAATCTGGCCCAAGATTCTGAGGCCCTTTTGACTTTTTCCAGGCAGCGTGTGATGCATTGACTAGGGGCTTATGGTACGCTTCAGATGGTAGCCTTCTGATTAATCTCCTTGGGCACGTGGATGTTGGATTTTGTAGGTGCATCATGGACCACAACATTATACCAGCATGCGAATATTAATTGGAAAAAAATATATGGAAAGGGTGGGGACCTGGGATCGAACCCAGGTCCTGAATGTTACCAGCCTACACGTGTGCCACTGAGCCACTTTGTCCATCTATGAATTAATATAACAAACAAATAGAATAAAGCAAAACGCGTTGAGGCTTAGTTTTCCGCGCGAAAATTTAAACAGGCCAATCATTAATAGCCACCTAATCTTCTTCTTCTTCGTTCCTGAAACACAAGAACATAGGCCACGGTTTTCTAAGCGTTCTTTTAGGCCATCTATGGAAAAATAGCGAATAGGCCATAAGGCCTCATAAATTAGGCGCGAGTGCTTGTTTCTGTTCGTCCAGACATGCCCGACTCAATGGTGTAAGTCACGTGTCCTAATTTTACCATATTACAAAACGCCCAAATTAAAGCTTGCAAAACCCTAATATTCATCCATGGCAAATCTTCACACGATGCACAAAAACACAATTAAATCATTGGGTTAGCATTAGAATTAAACGATAATCATGAATCAAGCGTTAAATTTCACAAAAAATGCATGAATCGAGATGCACGAATTAGAAATTTTCTTTGTACAGGTCCAGCTCGTTTTACCAATTCTTTGAGTATGGGGCTAAGCTTTTGATTGGAATCGTTTACTGGCAAGCCAATGGAATAGGTTTTGAGGCTTGAATCGACCTGCAAGTAGGTTTTCAGAACTTGAGTTTTCAAAGAAAATTTCAAGTTTGTATCTTGGTCTCTAGCGCAGCTGAATGGTTCTTTTCATTAGGTTTTGATTCCTTGTATAAGTATGAGTGAATTAGGTCAAGAAAAACAAACCAAATCATTTGCATTCATGGTTTTTGAAATTTGATTTTCAAAGATCTTTTTCAATCTTTTTTCATATGTTTTTGCTCTCAATCATATCCAATCAATCCAATTCCTTCCATATCTGATCATGCACGAATTATTGAATATATTTCATGCACAAAAGATTTTATTTCATTGGTTTTATATTTTTCATGTATTTTATTTGATTTAAATGAATTATTAATAATAAAAAATTCAAATAAATAAATAAAAATGAATAAAAACTTCCCTTTGGGCCAAGTGGTCGTGCACATGTATTGGATGATGAATTATGGAAGAAAAATAGGCCCATTAGCAATTTTAGGTCATTTGAACCAATGTTGACTTTTCAAAATATCCAAAAATTTCCCAACTTCCACAAGGCATAACTGGTTCAATTTTTAAGCTTTTCTCATGTTCTTGGACATTTTGGAAAGGTCTTTGAGTCCTCTAACCAATGCCTTTGGTCCCATGTCATTTTGATCTACCAATCTCAAGTTATGGCCTTTTACTTAAAGTCCCTTTTTGTTGACTTTTGAAAATGACCTATAATGTTGAAATTGATAACTTTTTGTGAGAGAATTTCTTGGACTTGAAGTATGAAGATGAGTTGCAGGAAATGTCTTTATCTTAAAAATGAGCTTTGGATGGAATTTTTCTGATAATCCATGTGAAAGTTATGCCTTGGTCAATTTACAGTTGACTTTTTCAGCTGTCCAAATAAGGAAACTTTTGCATCTTGATGATTTTTGAGCCAAGCTTTGAGAATCATGATCAAGCATTGATCCAATGATGTTTGTGGCTTCAAAATGAGATGTTGACCAAAAATTTGAACTTTTGACTGTCAAATGACCATTTTGCCCCTACAGTTGACTGTAGTGCAATTAGGGTTTTGACTGTGCAGTTTTGTGTTGAAGGTCTTGAAACTTGATGTGAGGATGCTTGACCATATTTGTAGGCATGTGGGACTTGATTGGACCTTTGGAAACTTCATTTTCTTGATCAGAACACAAACCCTAATTTTGACTGCTTAAGAGGCTTTTGCACTGTGCAACCCTTGGGGAATTTTGAAGCTTGACTTGGCAATTTCTTGAAGAATATGGGAGGGCAAATTTTGGGGTACAACAGTTGCCCCTGTTCAATCTTCTTAGACCTGAGGATGCAGATTGGCTGACGTGCCTTTCGTAGTCCGAGGGTGGAAGATGATTGAACACTAAAGTGCCCAGAAATTTGCGCTCACATAGTAGCAGTGACGATGGAATGGGCTTATAGATGCCATTTGGAGATTGATGAATAGGGTGATGGGCTTATAGATGCCATCTGGATGTTGATCGCATAAGAGATTCCTTAGCGAGAACTTGCGTACCTGCAAAACAGAAAATGATTACCTGACATGTTGTAGGAGCTGATTTCAGATGCTTGGTATAGATGTGTCCTGACTGGTTACAGGAGCTGGATCTGGAGCTTCACAAGATGATGAATGAACCAGGGATGTTTACTACCTTAGCATGAACGGTAAGAGAACCTTGGGTGACTTTAACTTCAACAACGCTCGTTGAGAAAATCTTGGTGGGAATTATCATCTTCGCAGGATCGGGAAGAGAACCATAGGCAATTACAATCTCAATAGCAAACATTGAGAAAAACCTGGGTTGGAATTATTATCTCTGCACCGTTGGGGAGAGAACCATAGGAAATTATAATCTCAAAAGCGGACGTCTGAGAAAAACCTGGGTTGGAATTATCATCTCACGCACCGTCGGGGAGAGAACCATAGGAAATTATAATCCCAAAAGCGGACGTTTGAGAAAAACCTGGAATGGAATTATCATCTCACGCACCGTCGGGGAGAGAACCATAGGAAATTATAATCTCAAAAGCGGACGTCTGAGAAAAACTTGGGATGGAATTATCATCTCACGCACCGTCGGGGAGAGAACCATAGGAAATTATAATCTCAAAAGCGGACGTTTGAGAAAAACCTGGAATAGAATTATCATCTCACGCATCGTCGGGGAGAGAACCATAGGAAATTATAATCTCAAAAGCGGACGTTTGAGAAAAACCTGGAATGGAATTATCATCTCACGCACCGTCGGGGAGAGAACCATAGGAAATTATAATCTCAAAAGCGGACGTTTGAGAAAAACCTGGATAACTTCTACTGAGTCTTCATCAGAAAAATCTGTTTGGGGTCGATTTAGCTGGACTAGAGAAGGCCTTGGACTGGATAAGAAATCTTTGGAGTCGATTAACTGAACCAGATAAGGTCTTAGAGTCTTGAAATATGATTGAGAATTTAGCTGAATCTTTCCTGAAAGGTAAAGGTTAGTCATATGCAATGCATGATATAGATCAAGCAATGATGTTCTCAACATAAATGAGATTTGTAAGATATGATGCGTATATGCATGCTATAATGATGTATGCGATGTTTACGAATGTATGTTTTTCGTCTAGGAAAGTAAATCCTTGACGGGTGCCGGGAAGTCACTCCTGGGCTGATGTTGCAGAACAGATTTTGCTTCCACTGGATGGTAGTTGCAAGAATACCGGTAGGAGAAGGTAACTCCGTTGGGGAATAAACTTGGCGAATGGAATAACTCTGCGGGGAGGACAGTACTCTAACGATCTTGCTGGGAAGCAATACTCTGTGGGGAGAGGGATGCTTTTGCTGAATTGTTGATAGTAACTTGCTGAGGATACCCTTGTTGTATCGGAAGTGTTAATAGATTTTGCTGGGGGTAAGAAGACTGCGTTGACGACGATATTTCCGTGGCTTTTGGCTGAGGATAACCCAGTTATATCCTGTTAAGGAAATAAATCTTTAAATAAAGCCGGGAGACTCGTTCGTGCTCTGTGAGGATAAGCTTCCAGAATCTACTGGGGATAAGCTTACTGCTTGGGGAGATGAATTCCAATTTTCCTGGGGGAATTGGATTGGACTCTCCTGGGGAAGTTTTGAACTGTATTGGTTATGTTCTTCAACGGAACCTACCTTGATACCCTAGAGGACAGAACAATCAGATTGCTTAGACCACCCATTATTGCCCTTGTTTCTATGGGGGAGGCACCTGTGGGATGCTGATAATTGTTGAGGGTCAAACCTTCTTCAGGTAGGCAGGTGACAAGATGACAGGACATAGTCGTACGCTTTGATCCCTAACTTTTGCCTGGACCACCCTTTCGGGTTTTCAGTCCACCGGGATACCCATTTTTGCCCAAGCCGCCTTTTCAGGTTTTCGACTTGCCGGGTGTATAGATTTTTTCATTTCATCCCTTCATTTTGCCCGAACCCTTTTGGTTCGCCGGGAAGCCCTAATTTTTTCCTAGGTATGTCAACCTAGCGGGTCTTTGATTACGCGTAGTATTTTTTCGACTATGTCCATGCTCTTAGAATGCAGGGAGGTGCCCCTGGCTGCTTGTGTTGCCATATTACCAGAAGATGTCTGATCGTGCAAGATTCGTTTTGACTTTTGAGAGATTCTCCGAATCTTGATTGGACTGCCCCAGATAATGGACCATGGTCATGTCTGCCCCTTGATTGGAGGTACTTCTGTACATTAGGCATTCATCGTGCGAACTTCTATGCTGTTCAAACAAAAAGTCATATGCAAACAAAGTTATGTTAAAAATGCAAAGCCTATGTCTGTCTTGAAGATTTTGAAAATGCATTCTTTTTTTCATAAAACAAATGAATGTTTATAAAACGTGATGTCAACTCCGTATTTACTGTAGGCCTTAAGGAGTCAGGATACCTTTCGTAACAATATGCTTTCGAACTAACCCGTGCTTCAGCTAGGACTTTTAAGGGTTATAACGTGGCCTGGTTCACGGTTTAAGAAACAAAGGATAAAGGCTCAAATTATTTGTACCCACCCACTTTTCGTGATGTTCTCCAAACCTAAACTCAGTTGATCATACGTTAGACCTTGTTTGAGTCTTTGCTCTAATTTTCCGGTGATGATTCGGATATTGATAACTTATTTTGAATAGGCAGTCATTCCTTTCTTGTTGAGGGTTGGTAAGACCTCTTTCTTGTCTGATTTTTTTTTATTATCCCTTTCTTTTTTGCCTGATCTGTTTCCTTTTTTGGAATTACAGTCAGCGGGATCCCCCAGTTTTGTAAGTCTCCTTCATAGGTTTTGACTTAATGGGTTTTCATTTTTGAGAAGTAATGACTGCCTTTCTTTATTGATTATTCGGAACCATCACTGTCTTTCTTTGTTTTGTAAGGATCTTTTTGGTGCCATTTGTTATGCACTTGGATCAACTGAGAGACTACCCTGCCCCGGGTTATGATTAAGGGTTTTAAATTTCGAAAAGAAAAACTCCTACTTCTTTGGCTCAGAGGGGTTAACGAGGGATTATCATCCTTATAACTCCAGTGTTTAGGGATTGAAGCAATGCCTGTACCTCATCAGCGGGGTCTGTTCAAAAGCATACTGTAGATTGTGGTATCGTTTTCGTCATCCTCCCTCAAGAGGCTTAGCATTATTAACCAAGAGTTGATCATCAGAAAAAATATGAAAATAATTTGCGTATAGTGAATACGAATATATTGCTTTAAAACAGACATATGCGATGCATTAATGAAATAACAATGTTTAACATGAGTAAATGTTTGAACAAAAGAGAATTGCAACTTGAACATTCGAATGAACAAAATTTTCTCAATCCGAGCCATGTTTTGGAAAGGGAGCAGTGATCACGTGGGGAGTCTTGGGTACTTTAAACTGAACCTCTCCAGCGTCGATCATGTCTTGGATCTTATTTTTCAAGCTCCAACAATCATCTGTAGTATGCCCCGGGCTGTCAGAGTGATAAGCGCAGCGGGCGTTGGGGTTGTATTTCGGTGACGTTGTATTTTGGTTCTTCGGAGCTTCTTTTAGAGTTACCAGCTTGGTCTCCAGCAACTGTGGCAATATCTGGGATAAGGTCATGCTGAGTCGAGTGAACTGCCTTCTCTCGCTCTTTTGTTGGTTGTGATGTTGAATTTGTGACACTGGAGCCATTTGAGGAGCTCTCCCCTTACCTCCTTGTTTCAAAGGTGGTTGAACGATGACTCGCTTTTTACCCTTAGACTTTTGCCCCAGTTGGTTACCCTGAAGCAGTTGGTTGACGAGAAACCAGAGCTCATCTTGTCTTTGAGCTAACCCTTGAATGGCAGTCACCTGCCCCAGCATCTGAACCTTCAATGCATCCACCTCAGCTTGTAGGTGTTTCAGCCTTTCATCCTCAGCACTGTTCCTGACAAAAGTCTCCATGAGAAGTGTCCTTAGCTCCTCCTGCCCCTTGGATAGATTCAGGAGGATTTCCCTGAACTGAGTCTCTTGAGCGAGAAGGTCCTGGTTATCTGGTTGGAAGGCCATTGCTGAAATAAACAGCGAGAAAGGTAAGTGACCTGCAACCAAGATACCTGTTATGTAATGATGTGTATGTATGTATATGCAGTGTTTTCAAGGACCTCGCGGGGTAAACAAGAAAACTGTTAGAATTGGGATCCGGTAGCTTGATTGAAAGAGACTTCACATTTGTTGGGAGTCTTTCTTCCAAGGGTCAAAGGCTCACCACATCGAGTGGGTCATAGCCCCTGACTTTAGTCATCATGTCGGGTTTTGATTTCCAAACAACCTTGGTTAAGGGAACCTTCTTCAAGAGTCAGAGCTCACCATATCAAGTGGGTCATAGCCCCTGACTACCTTGGCTAGAGGAAAGTAAATCCTCTTTGCCCCTTGCTAGATGTTTGATTTATCATGACCTGCATCACAAGCCCTTGAGATCCTTGAAATGGGTTAGGATGTATGCAATGGTATGATGTTATGGTATGCATGGGGTAATGTGAGTAAACCCTGTTATGAGCCCTTATTACGGACTATAAACAAACCCTGCAAGAAATTCAGTACACTTGTCATGAGTCCCAGTTAAGGACTAAACAACAAAACCTGCAAGAAACTTAGTATACTCTGTTATGAGTCCCTATTAAGGACTGCAAACCAAAACCTGTAAGGAACTTAGTAAACCATGTTATGAGTACCAATTAAGGACTATAAACAAGACCTGCAAATAGCTCATGTGTCAGATAACAAGCATGCAATTAATCCAGTACGAGGGCACACAAGTCACACAAGAGAAGCCCTTAGAGTTTAGGCCAGCATGGGGTCTGGGTATTACCCTCTTGAAGTTGGTGGGTTCAACCTGTCCTATTAGAAGTAACCGGGTTCTAAGGGTCCCAATATCACGGGATTGCTTTCATTGTTCATCGTTTCGATTTAGCCACTGAACTGGAGACTGAAATATTCCAGGAAAGCAACCCTCAATTGAGTGTAGTATCGAGTATCAACCAACCTCGGACTGCACCAAAGTCAGTTATCTCACTACCCTAAAGAGGCCAAGATAGTTCAATTAAAGTTCCTAAGGTCTGTTGATGCTTCACGACACCACGCGGAGGCCCCGTACTCTCCTTGACTGAACTCAAGGGTTACCGGTACACACCAAAGTGCCACATCAACGTAGCAGACTGTTTCAACCATGTCGGTATACCCCGCACAGTTCCCTCACAGCCTTGTTGCTAATTTCTAAGAAGGTATCCCCAGATCCGGGTTAGGATCTATAGAACTCCCAAGACAGTCCCACAATTTAAAGCAAGCAAAGAAAGCAATTGAAAACACAGTGATCTTAGTCCTAAGGTACACCTCACTTTAAGTTTAAGTCCCCAGCAGAGTCGCCAGTTCTGTGATCGGTGGATCTGGAACTGACTGTTTAACGCTGGTTCGCGAAATGTCGCGGTAAGCAAGAGTCGCCACCGTCTTTTATTTTCTCCAAATGGAAAGGACAAAAGCACAGAAAAATTCCTTAAAGAGATAGTTTCTCGGTTCGGGAGGTAGATTATAGAAAGGGAAGGTGTTAGCACCCTTTCTATCCATGGTTATCCATGGGCTCTTAGATACTTGCTCATTTGTGTTTTCAAAAATGGTTTGTTTGCTTTTCAACTGTGGGTTTTAAAAAGTTTCTTTGAAAATTCCAGTTCGACTCTTGTATCGGTCCTCAAGAGTGTTTGAAAAATTGCTTTCGAAAGCTTTTTGAAAAGGTGTCGGTGTGAAAAGTATTTTTTGATTTGTTTTTGATATTAGAGCAAGTATCTACGAGAACCTACCTACCCTAAGGAATTCGTCTGTGTAAATGTCCTTAAAGTAGTGCCATCCCACCATTGAGAGGTAGGTAGCACCACCGTTGGAGGTGTTCGGGTCAATTCGAGGTTCGGGACATGATGATCACCAGAGCAATGGGAAGACACCTTAGAAGCTACCCTCATGCCAGGTTCCCGGATCATGAGGACTTACTAAGACATCCTCTACTCGACGATCACCTTTCGAGGCAAGGCAACAGTGAGGCGTACCCTAGGGGTGGTGTGTGATTTGTGTGTCATGTTCATTTGCATTTATCTTGTCATGTTATTGGTGATCTAACGTTTGTTTTTACTTTTGTCCATACATTCTTGCATGCATTTGTTAACAGTTAAAAAATTGCGAGAAAAGTAAAGTTCTAAGCTATTACAAAAGGCGCGGGTCCACATCGCCAAAATTAAACCAGGACCCGATTTGACAGAAAAATAAAGAATTAATGAAAATAAAGTGCGAGCAACTAGTTACACGGCTTTGGGAGAGATACATCAAAATTATAAAGAATAGAAAATAAATACGCGAATTAAATAAGAATTAAACGAGGGCGTTTGACCCTTTTGCAAAATTAAATTACATGGAATTAATTAATTAAAATAAAGAAAGGAAATTGTTTTTTTGATATTTTATGATGTTAATGAAAAAAGAGAGTTAATTAAAATTAAAATAAGATGCTAACCCTAATTCTAATTATTTTTAATTTATTAAAAAATGTTGAAGTTTTTAACCTAAAATTAACCCTAATTTTTATATACAATTTAATTATAAAAAACAAATATCTAATATTTAATTATTATAAAAGAAAAAAGATGAAAATTAATTAAACCCTAAATTCTATGTTTTTTAGATTTTTATTATGAAAATATTAAATTAAACCCTAATTTAATAACTAAATGAATTAATACAATTTATTTATGAAAATACTAAAATAAAATATTTATTATATTTTTTCTCTTCTTTCTGATTTTTTATGTGTGTTTTATATTTTATGAAAACAATAAATTAATTAAGAAAACAATAATTTAAAAGAAAATAGAAATAAAGAAAGTTAAGAAAATTTGCAAACCAAGGGGGTTCAGACCCCAAATAGGAGGTTCTCTTTTAGTAATCTGGCCCAAGATTCTGAGGCCCTTTTGACTTTTTCCAGGCAGCGTGTGATGCATTGACTAGGGGCTTATGGTACGCTTCATATGGTAGCCTTCTGATTAATCTCCTTGGGCACGTGCATGTTGGATTTTGTAGGTGCATCATGGACCACAACATTATACCAGCATGCGAATATTAATTGGAAAAAAATATATGGAAAGGGTGGGGACCTGGGATCGAACCCAGGTCCTGAATGTTACCAGCCTACACGTGTGCCACTGAGCCACTTTGTCCATCTATGAATTAATATAACAAACAAATAGAATAAAGCAAAACGCGTTGAGGCTTAGTTTTCCGCGCGAAAATTTAAACAGGCCAATCATTAATAGCCACCTAATCTTCTTCTTCTTCGTTCCTGAAACACAAGAACATAGGCCACGGTTTTCTAAGCGTTCTTTTAGGCCATCTATGGAAAAATAGCGAATAGGCCATAAGGCCTCATAAATTAGGCGCGAGTGCTTGTTTCTGTTCGTCCAGACATGCCCGATTCAATGGTGTAAGTCACGTGTCCTAATTTTACCATATTACAAAACGCCCAAATTAAAGCTTGCAAAACCCTAATATTCATCCATGGCAAATCTTCACACGATGCACAAAACACAATTAAATCATTGGGTTAGCATTAGAATCAAACGATAATCATGAATCAAGCGTTAAATTTCACAAAAAAATGCATGAATCGAGATGCATGAATTAGAAATTTTCTTTGTACAGGTCCAGCTCGTTTTACCAATTCTTTGAATATGGGGCTAAGCTTTTGATTGGAATCGTTTACTGGCAAGCCAATGGAATAGGTTTTGAGGCTTGAATCGACCTGCAAGTAGGTTTTCAGAATTTGAGTTTTCAAAGAAAATTTCAAGTTTGTATCTTGGTCTCTAGCGCAGCTGAATGGTTCTTTTCATTAGGTTTTGATTCCTTGTATAAGTATGAGTGAATTAGGTCAAGAAAAAGAAACCAAATCATTTGCATTCATGGTTTTTGAAATTTGATTTTCAAAGATCTTTTTCAATCTTTTTTCATGTGTTTTTGCTCTCAATCATATCCAATCAATCCAATTCCTTCCATATCTGATCATGCACGAATTATTGAACATATTTCATGCACAAAAGATTTTATTTCATTGGTTTTATATTTTTCATGTATTTTATTTGATTTAAATGAATTATTAATAATAAAAAATTCAAATAAATAAATAAAAATGAATAAAAACTTCCCTTTGGGCCAAGTGGTCGTGCACATGTATTGGATGATGAATTATGGAAGAAAAATAGGCCCATTAGCAATTTTAGGTCATTTGAACCAATGTTGACTTTTCAAAATATCCAAAAATTTCCCAACTTCCACAAGGCATAACTGGCTCAATTTTTAATCTTTTCTCATGTTCTTGGACATTTTGGAAAGGTCTTTGAGTCCTCTAACCAATTCCTTTGGTCCCATGTCATTTTGATCTACCAATCTCAAGTTATGGCCTTTGACTTAAAGTCCCTTTTTGTTGACTTTTGAAAATGACCTATAATGTTGAAATTGATAACTTTTTGTGAGAGCATTTCTTGGACTTGAAGTATGAAGATGAGTTGTAGGAAATGTCTTTCTCTTCAAAATGAGCTTTGGATGGAATTTTTCTGATAATCCATGTGAAAGTTATGCCCTGGTCAATTTACAGTTGACTTTTTCAGCTGTCCAAATAAGGAAACTTTTGCATCTTGATGATTTTTGAGCCAAGCTTTGAGAATCATGATCAAGCATTGATCCAATGATGTTTGTGGCTTCAAAATGAGATGTTGACCAAAAATTTGAACTTTTGACTGTCAAATGACCATTTTGCCCCTAAAGTTGACTGTAGTGCAATTAGGGTTTTGACTGTGCAGTTTTGTGCTGAAGGTCTTGAAACTTGATGTGAGGATGCTTGACCATATTTGTAGGCATGTGGGACTTGATTGGACCTTTGGAAACTTCATTTTCTTGATCAGAACACAAACCCTAATTTTGACTGCTTAAGAGGCCTTTGCACTGTGCAACCCTTGGGGAATTTTGAAGCTTGACTTGGCAATTTCTTGAAGAATATGGGAGGGCAAATTTTGGGGTTAAAAATGCAAAGCCTAATTCTACAATTTTTATTTATTAAGAAAATATGTTAAAGTTGCACATAAAATTAACCTAATTAATTAATTCAATTTTTATTTACAAAAATAAATAATTAATTATTATAATGGTAAAAGAAAAGAAAAAGATAAAAAGGTGATTAAAACCCTAATTCTATAATTTTTTAGTTTGTTAGAAAATATTAAAGTTAATCCTAGAACTTAAAATTAAATTAAATGATACAATTTATTTACAAAGGTATTAAAAAAAATATACTTAGATAAAATATTTTATTTTTTGTCTTTCTGATTTTTTGTTATTTTTATATTTTATAAATTAATTTAAAGATTTAATTAAAAAAATAAACAAAACAAAGAAAATATGAAAATATGAAAAAAAGAATGAAACAAGCAAACATATGGGGGTGCTGTCCCCAAACTGGAGGTAAAGCCCAGCATTTTTGGCCCATTAATCCTTGTCCTTGTTGACTTCTCAGTGTTCACATATGCATGGTTGACTTGGGGGTATCGTGATCTGCATGATCTGGCCATTAGATTGGTCTCTGAAGCCATGTGGCGTGCCAGGATGTTGAGTGCATGGTGGTCTTCAGGGATTGTGCTACATAGAAACATGCTTAGAAGAAAAATATAGAATAAGAAGGGGGACCTGGGGATCGAACCCAGGTCCCAACGCTTGCCAACACAACATCCCACCAACTGAGCTACTTCAACGCGCTGTATGTAAAACAAAGCCTAAATAATATAAGCGAAAATTGATGTTAGTGGTTAGACACAAAAAAAACCGCGCGCTAGTTTCAAATCAACCAATTACAGCTTGCCACAGGGTCTTCTTCTTCCTCGTTTGTATTTTCCTGAAACATAAAAGGAGTTAGCGGGGGTTTTGAACCCCCCCCACCCCCCCAAAATGCAACCTTTTTAGAAATAGCGATTAGCCCATATTGCCACATAAATTAGGCGCGAGGGGTGTATTATATTCGTCCAAGCTTCCTGATTTCAACCATGGCATTGAGGTGTCCTAATTTTACAATATGCATAAACGCCCAATTTCACAGCTTGGTAACCCTAATAATCGCCCATGGTGAAATCGCGTATGGTGTACAAAAATTCAATCAAACTACATGGTTAGCTTCAGAAAGGTCTCATTAGTATAAATCAATCAAAGAAGTGCAAGAATGATGCGTATAAATTGATGCACGAATACAAAAAAAATGATGAACAGGGTTGTTTCGTGTTACCAATTCTTGAGGTTAGAAGCTATGGTTTTGATCCAGGAACTTCCCTTGATGTCTCAGGAAGGTGATAGAATGGTTATTTCGCCTTGAAACCTCTTGGAATCCTGTTTTCAGTTTTGAAAATTTTAACAAAAATACCAACTTTGTTCTTGTTTTTCTGGCGCAGCTTTCAGGTTCTGAGCACTAGGGTTTGCATGAGTATATGTATTGGAATGATTAGGGTTGAAAATTGGATCAAAAAACCTTTTGCATTGATGTAGAGAATATTGGATTTTCATGCCATAATTTATAATCTTTTTCATGCTAATTTGATACCAATCATGTCCAATTACCATTGATTCTTTCCCTATCTGATTTGCACGAAATCTTGGAGATATTTCATGCATAAAAAGATTTGATTGCATTGGTTTGGTATTTTTCACATATTTTAATTAATTAAATGAATTATTAGCAATTAAAAATTCAAATAAATAAATAAAAATGATGAATAACTTCCCTTTGGGCCAAATGGTCGTGCACATGCTTTGGATGATCAATCTTGGAAGAAAATGTGGCCCATTAGCAATTTTAAGACCTTTGAAGCAAAGTTGACTTTTCAAAATATCCAAAAATTTCCCAACTTCCACAAGGCATATCTTGCTCAATCTTTAAGCTTTGATCATGTTCTTGGACATTTTGGAAAGGTCTTGAAGTCCTCTAACCAATGCCTTTGGTCCCATGTCATTTTGATTTACCAATCTCAAGTTATGGCCTTTGACTTAAAGTCCCTTTTTGTTGACTTTTGAAAATGACCTATAATGTTGAAATTGATAACTTTTTGTGAGAGCCTTTCTTGGACTTGAAGTGTGAAGAGGAGTTGTAGGAAATGTCATTCTCTTCAAAATGAGCTTTGGATGGAATTTTTCTGATAATCCATGTGAAAGTTATGCCTTGGTCAAGTTACAGTTGACTTTTTCAACTGTCCAAATATGGAAACTTTTGCATCTTGAGACTTTTTGAGCCAAGCTTTGAGAATCATGATCAAGAATTGATCAAATGATGTTTGTGGCCTCAAAATGAGATGTTGACCAAAAATTTGAACTTTTGACTGTCAAATGACCATTTTGCCCCTGCAGTTGACTGTAGTGCAATTAGGGTTTTTGACTGTGCAATTTTGTGCTGTGAGTCTTGAAACTTGGTATGAGGATGCTTGACCATCTTTGTAGGCATGTGGGACTTGATTGGACCCTTGGAAACTTCATTTTCCTTGTCAGAACCAAAACCCTAATTTTTGACTGTTAGGAGGCCCTTGAACTGTGCAACCCTTGGGGAGATTTTGAAGCATGCTCTTTGCAATTCTTGAAGAATATGGGAGGGAAAATTTTGGGGTACAACACATACTTTTACCACCAAGAATCGAAGACTAAATTAAGCTCACTAACTCCAGTTTCAGAGCTCTAAAGTTGAGTTTCAACAGGTAAATTCCTCCATCAATTATCTTCAAACTTGTTTCTACAATTTAGCTGTCATCACTCTGATACTCATAGCATCGTTTGTTTTTAACTGGAAGTGAATTTTGTTAATTGAGAATGTACTTGAACCCCGGAGTACATGGTTCGATTCCCATGGAAGGCAAAAACTCTACTAGTGAGGGGGGTAGAGAAGATCGTGAGGTAATAGTACCGGGAACGCTGAAGGCTCGAGCTGTTACAATAATAATAGACGTGAGCATCGTGAGCATGAAGACATGGATATAATCGTTAGAAGAAAGTTCAAATGAGGAGTTCCTTGTCAATTTGGAGGAAGAAATCTCTAATTCTGCAGTGAGAGGAGGTGATCTTTATCCTTTATTTTAGTTTTCAATGATTATTTATTTAGGCGAGTTATAACCTCGGTCGGATTTTGTACGGATATTAATTTTTTTATGGGGTCACTCTTTTAATGAGGTTTTCCATTTATTTATATGAATGTTGAATTATTGCTAGTTTAAGTACAGGACCTCAAGAAGAAAAAGAGAAATGAAAAGTTTATCTCTTAAGGTTATTGAACATGTTGGATTCTTATGTAGGAGTCTTTGTTGCCCCTTAAGGCTATTAAACATGATGGATCCCTATGTGGGATTCCTTGTCACCTATTAAGGATATTGAGCATGTTAAATCCCTGCGTGCGAGTCTTTTCTGAGTATTAATATTATTGAACATGTTGGATCCCTACGTGGGAGTCTTTTTCGCCTTTTAATGCTATTGTATGGATACATATGCTTGCAGGTATAAAGCTGAAAATCCTGCAGAAGATCCATCTGAAGTTTTGATGATAACAATGATGATTAAAGTCGGTGGAAATTTCTTTTAACTCCTTGAAACGTCATCAATAGAAAGAGACTCAATATTAAAGTGTTTATATGATCATGAGCATCCAACAAAGAATCTTGAAACCTCAGATAAGGTGTGAAAGCTCGCCAGGTCGTGTTTGTCTTCCTGAGTGACCCAAGTTTTGTAAAAGTAAGAAAGTAACTCTTAAGTACTAAGGCAACTCACACACACATCTCAAAATATCTTTTTTAAACGTTTTTATCTTGAAGAATAGTTTTTAAGCCAAGCCAAATTATTAAGAAGTTGTCCAATCCCATTCTAAAGTTTTTTAAACTAACTAATCGACTGGTAACTTATGTTAATCGATTGGAAAAACTTTTTTGAGCCAACCAATCAATTGGAGCAATAGTCAATCGATTGGAGAAGGGATAAATGATTAACCAAACAATTAGCGCAACACCTTAATGACTTTCAACGACTCTATATTCAACATTTTCTTTTTGGGCATGGTAATCAATTAAAAATAACTTGGTCAATCGATTGGAGCATTATGCCAATTAATTGGCGTGACACACTGGAAGAACCAACTATTTATACTGGTTTTGTATTTTGTATTCGCAAATGTTGCGGTAAGCAAGAGTCGCCTTCGACTTTTCTTTTATCTAACAAAGGAAAGGGTGAAAATAACATAAAAATACCTTTTGAGAGTTTTCTAAGTAAGGGGGGTAGATTATGGAAAGGGAAGGTGTTAGCACCCTTTCCATCCGTAGTTTTCTACGAACTCTTAGATGCTTAGCTCATTTTGAAATACTTTATGTTTTGTGTGTTTTTGAAAAGTATCTTTGAAATGCCAATAGTAAGGTAATTTTCTTTATGATAACTCTTGTATCAGTCCTCAAGACTGTTGATAAAGTGTTTTGAAAATGTTTTTGAAAGTTGTTTTGTGTAAGTGCAAAAATTTTTTTGAGAAAGCATATAACAGCTATCTACTTTACTCGAAAGGATTGTTCTTTTCCTCTTTTCCTTTAAATAGTGATATCCTACTATTAGTGAATAGGTAGCCCTAGTCGTTGGATGTTTGAGGGACATTTGAAGGGATATTTGTACAGTCACAAAGGCAACTGGGCAAGAAACCTTAGTAACTACCCTAGGGTTTTAAGATCATTTATACCGAGGCAACATCGAGAGGGTCATCGAGGGACTTATGATCTTTAAAACAGAGGGTAGCCACTAAAGTCTCTCACGTTTCGAGAGTTGTGACTGTTTTTTCTGAAGGCAACCAAAGTGGGGGTACCCTAGAGGTGCACATGTGAAACTGTGTTGTATTCGGTTATTTATCTTGGCCTTTAGGATTGATAGCGTTTTTATTATTAAGCTCTTGTCATGCAACCCTATTACCATACATCTAAACAGTTAATATATGTACAGGAAATATAAAGTGCGTAAATTAAACCATACTCTATTACATGGCTTCGGGGAGGGGGATTAATTACATATCGAAAATTGTGGAAAAGCATTAAGGTAGAAAGTCCTAGTTATTCTATTACAAACCGGGAAGCAGATACAATAATAATAATGCAAAAGTAACTAAATGCACGTGAATTGAAGATAACGTCTAAAACTAAAAGGAAAATAAAATATTTTTATTTGTTTTTTTGTTTAATAAAAAAGAATAAAAATCTAAGTCTAGACTTAATTTTAATTTTAAGAAAGTGTTAAAGTAATTAATTAATTAATTAATTAATTAATTTGAGAATATGCTAACTTAATATTTATTGTAATGTTTTTGATTTAATGTTGGTTAAAAAAAAGTAAAGCCATTAAAAGAAATAAACAAAACAAAATAAAAGTACATATGTGCTAGGACAGCAAATAGAAACAGGGGGGTGTAAGTTTAAAAACACAGGCCCAGATTAAAGAAGAGGCCTAGGCTGCCTTCTGATCCAATGAGGGAGGTTGCCTTTAGATCCAAGGAGGGAGGTTGCCTTTCGATCCAAGGAAGGAGGTTGTCCTTCGATCCAAGGAGGGGTTGCCTTTCGTTCCAACGATAGAGGCTGTTGATAGTGTATGATGGATTGCCTGTGGAGGGTACTGGATCTGAACTCCTTGTCATTCATTGGATGGAGCTTGAAGGTGCATGGGAAGTGTTTGAAATGCAGCAACAGGATCTGCAAGATAATTGTTAGAAAAAAACATAATATACGACTTGGGTATTGAACCCAGGCCCTTTCCACTACACATGTTCCCCTTTACCATCTGAGTTGTTTGTTCATTCATTGATCCAAACACAAAACAATGATTATATGATAAACTGTAATAAAATAGTGAAAGCAAATCCACCACCTTCAGTCAAGCATAAATATGCATGAACATGGTGATTCAAGGTTCAGGCAGTATGAGGGTTAATCTAATGGCTCAACCTGCATATTTGACTCTCAGCAACACAATAATATGGATGATATGCACTGAAACACAAAAAAATACAAATATGAATTCACATGATTATTGGAACTGGCGATGCATATGCGTGCATTTTTAACAAATTTGCTGTCAATAACGACCCATTCTTACCCTATGAACCTTACAGAGATGATTGCAACGCTTGGTTTGGATGGAAATGGTTTGAATCGAATTGTAGGCTCCTGCACTGAGTTCAGAAAATTTGAAACAACTTCAAGGTTTTGTGGAGTTTTTAGTGAGGCAATTTATACGTGTAGGCAATTCGTTGTGTATAGGCAGTGTGTGTCTGTCCTCTTTTGCTTGCGCTTTAGCTCTGTATTTATAGGGGTGCAGAGATGAACGAAAATGGAAATAATCAGACATTAACCATGCCTTTGAAGGCAAAATCGAAAATCTTAAAAGATTGCCATTGTTGATGATTTTCTACCATTTTAGGGTTTTGAGTGAACCTAGACAGGTTTCACTCCCACATCTTGACTTTTCGAATGCTCCCAAGTTTTGTTCTTCGATGATTCTGAGTTCCAATTCGAATGGTCCAAGGCCTCATCATTGTGGCTTCTTCAATTGAGCCAGTATCTGCCTTAGTTACTTGATCTGAAAACTATCCAATTAGCCCAAATGAAACCTGCTCTTGTTTCTTTCAATCACCTGACCAATCAAAGTATCACCTCTTCATCCTAGCCTGTCAAAGCTTCATTTTGCTCTTTATTTCAAACACATTAGTATAGGTGATGGCACAACGACATCCATCTCACCATCTAACTTAGGGTTTTGATGGATGGTCCTCAGTTAAATGGTTCTTCAATAGATTGCAAGAGCTTAAGCTTCAAGGCTATGTCCATGATATCAATGTTTTTTGGTTAAAAGAACTCTCTTACCTTATTTAGGTCCAGTTTTCCTTAAGTTTTGTGGTGGAATTTGTGATACGGTGGGAGAACTGACTAGTGTTTTGCGTTCGCATTCGCACTTGTGTGGTTGAGCAAGAGTCGCCACCGACTTTTTATTTTATCCTAAAGGAAAGGTTAAAAAAGCACAGCAAAAACCTTTTGAGATATTTCGTGGGTTCGGGGGGTAGATTATGAAAAGGGAAGGTATTAGCACCCTTTTCATCCATGGTTATCCATGGGCTCTTAGGTACTTGCTTAGATCAATCTTGCCTTGGTTTTCATTTGTATGAAATGGTGCTTTGTGTGTTGTTTTTGAAAATGTTTTGAAAAGATGCCTTGTGCTAGGCTAACCTTGTAACAATTCTTTACTCGAATGTTTTACAAAAGGTGTTTTATCTTTTAAAAAGATGTTTCAAGGGTTTGAAAAGTTTGATTTTTGAAAGTGTTTGTGAAGTGGGTTTTGAAATTAGGCAAGTGTTTTCTTTGCAAATTGACAAGTACTTAAGAGTTTATCTACCCTAAAGCTTTCTCAAAGATTTTTGTCGTGTTTTAACCCCTTTTAACAATTTTGTTCTACCATTGAAATTGGTAGACAATCTTGCATTTTAGGAAGTTTATTCGGGACGGGCGCGGGTCATCGTATGGACCATGAATGCAATGATGCCAAGTGTCTTTGGCAATTTGCTTTGAAGGGACTATGATCATTCCGTTTAGGCAACATTTTGAGGGACTTATGATCATTTGATTTTGTTTTGCCAAAGATACTCGACGTGCAAGCATGGCCCATTTTGGAAGGCAACATGTGGGATTACCCTAGAGGGTGCAAGTGTGATTGTGTATTGATTACATGTATTTGTCTTGTATTAGGTTATCTAGCGTTTGATTTTATGTACATACAAACCCTAGGTCTAACCATGGTATAATTGAAAACTGTAAATTGCGGAATGTAAAACCTACGCTATTACAAGATAGTGTCCGGGAGTGGGGGTATAAATGTACAAGGGGATGAGACTTATAGTACCCAATAAGTTACAACCAAATCGAATGTGCGATTAAAATGTAAATATCAAATGTACAAATATAAGATAAAAATGTGTATAGGGCAATGTATTGTGTAAGTGTAAGTGCGAGATGTATATGTATGTGTAATTATGTACAAGTGCGATGTGTGAAGTTAAATCGTATTAGGGTTTGACCTAGATATGCGTATTAGTGAATCTTTGAGTTTTGTATGATTAATTATGTACAAAAGGAAAAATGTTTTAATTAGAAAATGTATTATGTATAAAAAAGAAAGTATTTTAATCAAATATTTGTGAATGTTAATGTTAGAGCAATGTATTTAAGTTATTATGTACAAATATGTATGTCTTTCAAAAAAATGATATATATTATTTTTTATACAAATATATTTCAATGTGTATTACGAAATATTTTCAAGTTAATTATGTATAAAAAGAGTTTATTATTATTTGTATACAAATCTCTATCTAAAAAAAAAGATGTTTTAATCATATGATATAAATGATATGTATTTAAGTTAGTATTTTAAAAAACACAAGTAAACATTTATTTATAAAATAAAATAAAACAAAAAATTAGTATTTTACAAAAGAAAAAGAAATAAACATTGTTTATAAAATGAAAAGGGTTAGTGATTTACAAAGAAAAAGGAAATAAATATTGTTTATGAAATAAAAAAAAAGGTTAGTGTTAATATAAAAAAAAAGAATAGGTTAGTAAAAGAGAAAAAAGAAAGATTAGTGATAATGTTGGGCTTCAGAGAAGAAACGAGAACGGGTCAGGCCCAATGTCAATCTTGGAACAAAATTAGGGTTAGGGATTTTGTCATTCAGAACGAAGGTTAGGGCTTGAGCGGCGCCGTGTTGGGTTCGTCTTCTCCATCAAGCTTCCTGAGCAAATCAACTCCGGCCACCAACGTCACTCCCGAGCTCTCTTCCCTCCAAAGCAAGGGCTCCACATCTTCTTGAAACAAGGTTGGCTTTTAGTTGTTATGTTCTTGTCTCTCTTACGAACTTGCGCGTTTTGTTTTCAATTGAGTCTTAATTCTTATTTTCATTATGAGATGAAGGAGAAGAGAAGAGGGAGAAGATTGGCTACCTTCGTTTTGGGAGATGGAGGAGAGGTGGAGTGATGCTTTAGGAGGCCGGAACGGCGTGAGGGATGCAGTGCTGTGATGAATCTTTGAGCTTTCCTGGTATTTTCGTTCTTTTGCTATATTAGGTTTTGATGATGTTGTATGCTGAGGAACCCTAATATGTTCACTTCTTTATCCTCTTCTTTCCTACTGTGATGCCTTTGGGAATTTGTATGCTTCTCTTTTCGTGTTGCCTTTGCTTCTGTTTGTCCTTTGAATTGTTGCCTTTGGATATGCTTCTTTCTTCTTCTTCTTTCGTGTTGCCTTTGGGAATCTTTTGAAAATTTGTTGCTGGATGCTATGGTTGAAACAACTGTGTTGTTTTGATTAGTTTCTTTCTGGATTGCTTAATTTGAAATGGCCAATGATGAACACTTTCCTGAGGCCTAGGAGTTGGTTGGCTTTGCTTGGCTATGCTGGATTAGTTTGACGGTATGGTGGCTTAGTTCACATGTTTTTGGGTTTCAGGCTTGACAGTAGTAGTGTTCTTTTTTTTGGATCAGGCAGGTTATGTATCAGCAGGTTTTGGTACTGGTATATTGCTTATCAGGTTTTTTGATGTTCAGGCTTGAGACTTGGCAATAGGGGTGGTGATTCTGGTTTTATCAGGTTTGAGATGTTCAGTTGAAGGTTATGTGTTGACGGGAAGTTAAGGCATTAGCAGGTTATCAGTTTTGAAGCTTGAGGGTTTTT
Organism: Vicia faba; assembly: GCA_948472305.1. Classification (NCBI taxonomy): domain Eukaryota; kingdom Viridiplantae; phylum Streptophyta; class Magnoliopsida; order Fabales; family Fabaceae; genus Vicia; species Vicia faba. Next base: position 1,326,704,862 of record OX451738.1, on the reverse strand, counting down.
TATGGTTGTTCAGGTTATCTGTTTGGTGATTCTGGTTATGAGCTTTTTAAAAGTGTTTGATAACTTGTGTATCTTTAGACAGGTATGAGCTTATGGCCTATATTGGTTTAGTTCTGAGTTATATGGGTGATATTGGTGCTTGGCTCAATCAGTATGTTTTCTTGTATTATTTTGTCTTTTTTTTATTGGTCTTTGGCGCCCAACCTTATTTCAAACTTTGGTCTTCTCTTTGATCCACGCTTGCTGGGTAGTTTGACAAAATTTCTTGGCATCTTTTCCATTTTTGGTAACTGTCCATGCTGTGTAGTTTTGAACAATGCTGAATTGTGTCTTCTTTTTTGTATATCTTTTCTGCTGTCCTACTGCCTATGCCTAACCTGAACTCTGCCTATGCTCTTTATCTCTCTTTTTCTCACTCATAGTACAATTTAGAATTATTATATGATTTTTATTGTACTATGGTTCTGAAGGGGCCCCCTCTTGTGCTGGGAAATGATGAAACGGATCAAATTGCTTGCATATACTTCTCTGCATTCTTATTCTGCTTTTGACAGCTTTACTACACTTTTTGCATTTCTTTGATATCTTGGGATTTTGACTTTGCAGCAAGTGTGCTTTTGGGTAATCCTTAGGCATTTTGACAGCAACTTCCCTTTTTGCTTTGGATAGAAAGTTGGAATTGGATTTTTTCAGTTTAGTTTGAATTGGAAATTGAGATTCTATGCAGCTTGAATTTTGGAATTTATACTTTTGACATTTGCATTTCATGAACGAAAAAAAAAAATCTTCCCTCTCTGTGAACCGGGAGAAATCCCGTGATTTGCAGAGAGGGTCAACTGATCCCAGTCAGTGGCCCCTAATGATGAGCGAATTTTTTTTTTAACAGTCTTTAACTGCTTTCTGACTTCCTCTTTCTTTTTGCAGATAAAAAAAATATGGAGCACCGGCATGAAGTGGAGAATGAAGAATTTAGAAATAGGATAGAGTTTTTATTTTCAGTTTAATTCTTGTACATTATTATTATTTAAATACTTTGTAATAAATATTAGTATCCAAATAATAACAATTGTAACAATTATTAAATGTGAAATAAAAATTCATTTGATACCTAATTTTCTTTCAATTCCTTTTCTTTAATTGTTCATTTGTTATTTATAGTTCCTTAAAATAAAATAAAATGAAGGTTTAAACTTCAAATATTTTAATTCTTAGAATCATAAATAATCAACTAAACCTTCAATGATCAAAATAAATGAATTCGACGTATCCATTATTCAAAGCAACGCACAGTCGAACACAAAAACTTAATCAAATGCAATTTTTTTTCACTGATTCTTTTGCCAAGCACTGTAATTCCACATTGCACACATCCCTTTTGACTGGTGAATTCCAACCAACTGCCTCATTTACTGATTAAATCAAGATAACGCGAATTTTAACCCGAATCTCGGAATAAACTGCAAAGTGCGGTAGAATTTAAATCTTCTGAGAATATGCCCATAAAACCTTAATTTCTGATTAAATGCTAGATAACGCTCGCCTGATCAAAATTGAACCAAAAATCATCTCAACCCTAAGCCAACTATATGAGACAAATCAGAGCTCTGAACATCAGTAAAAACCCTAATTTTGCTTGATTGTCAAGAAAAGTCCGTTTGTCCGATTCTTGCGCCAGTTTGAAAAGTCAGGAAATGTCTGAAGCTGAGATTGTTTGTAGCAAAATGCGAGGGCAAATTTTGGGGTACAACAGTTGCCCCTGTTCAATCTTCTTGGACCTGAAGAGTTAGATTGGCAAGTTTGCCTTTCGCGACTTGAAGGTAAAAGGAGATTGGACACTAGAGTGCCCGGAAATTTGCACTCATCAAAGCACTGGATGCGGGAATGGGCTTAGAGATGCCATTTGGAGATGGGCTTAACGATGCCATCTAGGAGAGTGACAGAAACTTGTCGGGGATGGGCTTAAAGATGCCATCTGGAAGGGAACATTAGGAAAGTGTCCGAGCTTTGGACCATTTCTGAACTGGGGGTCTGAACAAGCAATAGGTTGACATCCGTTGTTGGGAGGAACCTGCAAGCTATTTTCAGGAAGTCGCATCTAAATAAGTTGATAGATTAACATCCGTTACTTGGGAAGAATCCATGAACTGTTTTCAGAAGTCTTAAAGTTGAATCAGCAATAGAGCCGCATCCGTTGTTGGGAAGCTTCCGTAAACTGAATTCAAAGGTGTATCTGAACAAGCTGATAGATTAACATTCGTTACTTGGGAAGAATCCATGAACTGTTTTCAGAAGTCTTGAGAAGAATCTGAATAAGTGATGGGTTAACATCCGTTTACTTGGAGAACCCGTGAACTGTTTTCAGAAATCTTGAAGTTGAATCAGCAATAGAGCAGCATCCGTTGTTGGGAAGCTTCCGTAAACTGAATTCAAAGGTGCATCTGAACAAGCTGATAGATTAACATCCGTTACTTGGGAAGAATCCATGAACTGTTTTCAGAAGTCTTGAAGAATCTGAACAAGTGATAGGTTAACATCCGTTTACTTGGAGAACCCGTGAACTGTTTTCAGAAATCTTGAAGGTGAATCAGCAATAGAGCAGCATCCGTTGTTGGGAAGCTTCCATAAACTGAATTCAAAGGTGCATCTGAACAAGCTGATAGATTAACATCCGTTACTTGGGAAGAATCCATGAACTGTTTTCAGAAGTCTTGAAGAATCTGAACAAGTGATAGGTTAACATCTGTTTACTTGGAGAACCCGTGAACTGTTTTCAGAAATCTTGAAGGTGAATCAGCAATAGAGCAGCATCCGTTGTTGGGAAGCTTCCGTAAACTGAATTCAAAGGTGCATCTGAACAAGCTGATAGATTAACATCCGTTACTTGGGAAGAATCCATGAACTGTTTTCAGAAGTCTTGAAGAATCTGAACAAGTGATAGGTTAACATCCGTTTACTTGGAGAACCCATGAACTGTTTTCAGGAATCTTGGGATTGAATGATTTTAGTCTGTCGACTGATCTTACATGAATCCGAGATGGCTGAAGATAAAAGCATCTTGACTGCTGCCGGGGAAAATAAATCCTTGGCTGTCGCTGGGGAAGAGAATTCCTGATGACCTCTACTGGGGGGTCCTAAACTGGTAGACTCATGCTGGGGAGGCCAGATTGAGGATCTTCAGCTTGATAGGAAATAACTCTGGAGACTTCACTGGGGAACTCAAGATTTCTCCTCCCAAAACTCTGTGGGGAGAAAGTTTGAAAGTCTGACTCCGCTGGGGATACTGAAGTTTAACTCTGAGGGAAAACGATTTCCGGAAGATTCTTTGGCTGGGGATTTGCAAAGATAAACTCCTCCGGGGATAGTGTTGATAAGTTATTGTTGGGGGAATTTTGAGGAACTCCGCTGGGGATGGGAAGAATTTTGGTGAGCGCGACCTCCCCTGGTGATTAGTTGAGGATAACCCAGTTATAAGCCTTTTTGAATAAAACTCGGAAGGGACGTCCGTACTCTGCGGGGAATACCTTTCAGAACCTTACTGGGGATAAGCTTCGAGAGTCTGCTGGAGATAGACCTCAAGGTTTGTCAGGGACGTGGATTACAGATCTCGAGGGATTTCCTTTGAAAGGGTGTCAAAATGTCCGTTTGTACTTTCGTCCTATCAGTAATCTTACTTCTCAGGTTAAATTAGGAAGTGATCATGTTTCAAATGCATATGCCTATTTAACAAAACATTGGACGTTTCTCAAAATAAAACAAATAGTGCAAGAGAAAAAGAAGAAGGGGAATGACACAAATTTTGGGAAGAGTATTTGTATTGATTTTCTTTGAGTATATTTGTACAACGGAGACAATCATCCTAGTAAGAGGATCTCGTCGTAGATATTTGAAAAATTATACAAAATAAAGATGGCTATGTGACATAATTCCATGGGATTCCATTCTGCTGTAGCTTTCACAACTCTGAGCCTCTGTCCATTCAATGCTTCGTTTGACGATGGCTGGACTGATCAGAAACTTGGAACCGGTTGATGGAGAGACTGTCTTTGAAGTGATCCGACGAGACATAGTCATACGCTTTAATTCCCTAATTTTTGCCTGAATCGCCCTTTCGGGTTTTCGATCCACCGGGAAACCCCTTTTTGCCCAAGCCGCCCTTTCGGGTTTTCAACTTGCCGGGTGTACAGATTTTTTTGTTTTTATCCCTAATTTTTGCCTGAATCGCCCTTTCGGGTTTTCGATCCACCGGGATGCCCATTTTTGCCCAAGCCGCCCTTTCGGGTTTTCGACTTGTCGGGTTATTTTATGCGTAGTATCTTTTGACTATGTCTGCGTTCGCAGGGTGTGGCAAATTGTCGCCATCCATGGTGGTCAGAATCATTGCCCCACCAGAAAATATGCTCTTGATCACAAATGGTCCTTCGTATGTAGGAGTCCATTTGCCCCTGGGATCACTTTGCGGCAAGATAATCCGCTTGACTACTAGATCTCCGACTTGATACACTTGACGTCTGACTTTCTTATTGAAGGCCTTGATCATCCGTTTTTGATACGTCTGACCATGGCATATAGCAGCAAGTCGCTTTTCGTCGATCAGATTGAGTTGATCAAGTCGGGTCTGCATCCAATCATCTTCGTTCAAACCTGCGTCCTTCATAATCCTTAGAGATGGGATCTGAACTTCCATAGGCAAAACAGCTTCCATGCCATACACCAAAGAAAATGGGGTTGCCCCAGTCGAGGTACGTATCGTCCTACGGTATCCATGCAGCGCAAATGGCAACATCTCATGCCAGTCTTTGTAAGTGACTGTCATTTTCTGAATAATCTTCTTAATGTTTTTGTTCGCAGCTTCAACAGCACCGTTCATCTTCGGTCTATAGGGAGATGAATTGTGATGATAAATCTTGAACTGTTCGCATAATGCAGTGATCATCGTGTTATTCAGATTTGTACCGTTGTCTGTGATAATCTTGTCTGGAACACCATACCGGCATATGAGGTTATGTTTGATAAAGCGGGCAACCACATTTTTGGTGACAGAGGCGAAGGAAGCTGCTTCGACCCATTTAGTGAAGTAGTCAATGGCAACCAGGATGAAGCGATGTCCGTTGGAAGCCGTGGGTTTGATCTCTCCAATCATATCAATGCCCCACATTGCAAAGGGCCATGGAGCAGTTAGGACGTTGAGGGGAACCGGAGGGATATGAACTTTGTCAGCATAGACTTGACACTTATGACAAGTACGGGAATGTTGATGGCAGTCAGCCTCCATGGTAGACCAATAATAGCCTGCCCTTAGGATCTTCTTAGCCATTGTATGCCCGCTCAGGTGAGTGCCAAATGTGCCGCTGTGTATATCAGTCATGATTAACTCTGCTTCAGCCTTATCAACACATCGGAGTAATACACAATCATGGCTTCGTTTGTAAAGGATGCCGTTGCTCAGGAAGAACTTAGCAGCGAATTTCCTTAAGAACTTCTTGTCATTCATGGAAGCTCCTTCAGGATAATCTTGGGTCTCAAGATACCTTTTAATTTCATGGAACCAAGGTTGTTCCACTACTTCTTTGGTATTAATCTCGTGACAATGCGCGGGTTCATCCATTCGCTCGATGGAGATTTGGGGAGCCTCATTATCCCAGTTGAGTTTAAACATGGAGGACATTGTGGCTAGAGCATCTGCTAGCTGATTCTCTTCTCGCGGAAAGTGCTCGAAGGTAATTTGCTCGAAGTGAGGCAACAATGGCAGAACATGTTCTTTGTATGGAATAAGATTAGGATGTTTGGTATCCCAATCTCCTTTGATCTGGCTGATGACCAAAGCCGAGTCCCCGAATACGATCAAAGATTTGATCCCCAAGTCTATAGCAGCCTTGAGACCAAAGATGCAGGCTTCATACTCCGCCATATTGTTTGTGCAGCTGAAGCAAAGTCGGGCCGTGAAAGGAGTGTGGCATCCTTCCGGAGAAATAAGTACTGCGCCAATGCCGTTTCCGAGTGCATTTGAAGCACCATCAAAGTACAGGGTCCATCGGGATCCCTTTTCGGGTCCGTCATACGGTCCGTCACCTTTAATGTTGTCCAAAGTTATGATGTCCTCGTCTGGGAAATCAAATCTCATGGGCTGATAGTCTTCGATAGCCTGATGAGCCAGATGGTCAGCTAGTACACTCCCTTTTATGGCTTTTTGGGTGGTGTACTGGATGTCATACTCGGTCAAGATCATTTGCCATCTGGCTATCCTTCCAGATAAAGCGGGCTTTTCGAAGATATATTTGATAGGGTCCATTTTGGATATCAACAAAGTAGTATGAGTCAACATATACTGTCTTAGTCGGCGAGCAGCCCATACCAAAGCGCAGCAAGTTTTCTCGAGCAGTGAGTAGCGAGTCTCACAGTCGGTAAACTTTTTGCTAAGGTAATAAATAGCATGCTCTTTTCGACCAGACTCGTCATGCTGGCCCAAAACACACCCCATTGAGTTATCCAAAACGGTCAAATACATGATCAATGGTCTTCCTTCGATGGGTGGCATCAGAATAGGAGGTTCTAGCAAATATTCCTTGATTCTATCAAAAGCTGCTTGGCAGTCGTCGTTCCATTCAACTACCTGATCTTTCTTCAAGAGTTTGAAAATTGGCTCACAGGTAGAAGTCAGATGTGAAATGAATCTGGCAATATAGTTTATGCGCCCCAAGAAACCTCTAATTTCTCTTCAGTACGAGGAGCAGGCATCTCTTGTATTGCTTTTACTTTTGCCGGATCGACCTCAATGCCCTTGTTGCTCATAATGAATCCCAGGAGTTTACCAGACCTAACTCCAAAAGTGCATTTACTCGGATTCAGCCTGAGCTTGTATTCTTTCAATCTGGCAAACAGCTTTTCCAGATGTTCAAGGTGCTCTTCCTCTGTTTGTGACCGAGCTATCATATCGTCTACGTAAACCTCAATCTCATGATGTATCATGTCATGAAATAGAGCTACCATGGCGCGTTGATAAGTTTCCCCTGCGTTCTTCAGCCCGAACGGCATCACTTTGTAACAGAAAGTGCCCCATTGCGTGACAAAAGTTGTTTTCTCCATGTCCTCGGGGGCCATTTTGATTTGATTGTAGCCCGAGAATCCGTCCATGAAAGAAAACACCTTATGCTGAGCTGTATTGTCGATCAGGATGTCAATATGAGGTAGCGGGAAATCATCCTTAGGGCTGGCCCTATTCAAATCCCTGTAGTCCACACACATTCTGACTTTGCCATCCTTCTTAGGTACTGGCACAATATTAGCGACCCATTGAGGATAGGATGTAACAGCCAGAAAGCCAGCATTGAACTGCTTCATCACTTCTGCTTTGATTTTTTCGGACATGTCAGGCCTCATTCGGCGAACTTTTTGCTTGATCGGTGGACAGTCTTCTCTTGTGGGGAGACGGTGAACCACGATGTCGGTGTCTAGGCCCGGCATGTCTTCATAGGACCAAGCGAAGATTTCAACATACTCATTCAGTAACTGTACCAAGCGTTTCTTGACTTCTGGTTCCAGGTTGGCACCCACTTGTACCTCCTTCCGATTCTCCTCGGTTCCCAAGTTAATAGTTTCCAACGGCTCTTCATGCGGTAGGATGGCTCTTTCCTCTTGTTGCAGGAGTCTGGCTAGTTCCCGGGGTACTTCACAACCTTCGTCATCCTCATACTCGGCTAGATTGACTAGGTCTTCTGAATTATTGAAAGATACAGCAGAATAGTCACCCATGGAATCCGGAGTGGATGGGTACCTGCATTGGTGAGTGGTGGGTGTGTGTAAGGGATAGCCATCCTTAAACAACAAAAAAATGCAAAAGGAAAGAAAATGAACACAAGCAGTTTATCAAATGAAAAACGTCCAATGAATCATTAAACATGGCATATGAATATGAAAGATAGTCAAAACCCTTACAAGTGGACCTACATGCCCCGGGTAAGGCAGGAGGTGGAAAGATAGTGTACGGATTGTTTGAAAGTAAAATATTACAGACCAAATAGAAAATGTTTGATAGATAAATTACTGAGGAATAAAAGTGATGGGGACAAAGTCTTTAGCCTCCCAATTGCTCAACCCTCCTCTGACAATTGGATGAATCCACTCTTCAAAGTTGCTTTCTTTGTCTTCATCTTCCAGGGCGTTGATTCGGTAAGGAGAAATTTTGACTGGCGTTCTCTCAATCTTTGACCGGCGCATGGCTTTCTGGCCAGCGGTGGTGAAACCTAATCCAAGCTTATCGACCTTATGCGGAAAATCGGGTAACTGTCCCCACGCTGAATTCTTTCCTTCCTTAACTGCAGTCATTGCATCCTCTAGAGATGCCATCCTGGCCATCTGTCTTGGTGTCTCAGCTGCCAACTTCGCCACTGCTATCTCGGGAAATACTTCTTCGAAATGTTGAAACGGTGTCTCAATGAACTCCCCTTCGACCTCCACATACCGAAAAGAATTTAAATGGCTAATCATGTACTCTTCCTCGCCGTGGACAGTAATGATCTTTCCCTTTACAGGATATTTCAGCATCTGGTGCAAGGAGGAGGTGACTGCCCCAGCATGGTGTATCCAAGGTCTACCCAACAGGCAGGAGTATGATGGACGGATGTCCATTACGTAGAAAGTGGATTTGAACACCTCGGTACCTATCTTAACAGGAATTTCAACTTCTCCATGGACCATTCTTTTCGACCCATCGAAGGCTCTGACGACAATATCACTCGGCTTCAATTCCAACCCTTCGCAATCTAGCCGGTCCAAGGCCTTTTTAGGCAAAACATTCAGCGATGAACCGGTATCAACCAAAACATGCGCAAGGGTGGTTCCGCGACACTCGATTGAAATATTCAACGCATCATTGTGGTTCCGGCCTTTAGGGGTCAGGTCGGCATCAGAAAAGCCTAATCCATTGTCTGCAGTCAGACTAGCCACGCAATGTTGAAATTGATCTGCAGAAGTTTCTTGGGGCACATGAGCTGCCTTTAGAAACTTAATCAAAGCTTGAGCGTGCGCTTCTGAGCAAAGTAACAGTGCCAGCATGGAGATCTTGGAGGGGGTTTGCCCCAACTGCTCCACCACATCGTAATCACTTTTCTTGATTATCCTCAAAATTTCGTCCATTTCTTTCTTGGAGGCTTCCGGAATCACCAAAGGTTGAGCCCTCGTCCTGACGGGCTCATCTTGTATTCCTTTTCCTTTATCGGCAATGGTAGGAGAGACAGCACTAGGAACGAAAATTTCTTCGATCAAAGGAGTTCTGGCAGAGAGCTTTACTGGTGCAGGGATGACTTCTTTAGCTGATGAGGGTCCAAAGACTGCTTTTGGAGGAGCAATCTCTGGAGAAAATATCCTCCCACTCCTGGTGATTTTGCTGGTGCCCGCAATGTTACTAATGCTGGCTTCATCATCATCTGAATCTTCTTCAATTATTTCAACTTGCTTGATACCATGGTAGTAAATGTCACCACCATAGTTCCAAGGTATCGACTTCTCGGAGACATAGGGAACATGCCCCGGCATTGTTATCTTCAAAGGTATAGACTTTGCAGCTGGCGTAATCTTAACTGGCTTTTTGACGGCCTCGGAAAGATTGGCGTGAATGGTTATGATTGAGACATTTTCAACATGAACTGGAACAGCAGGAACTTTTTCGAACAAAATTTGTCGGCTATCCATGAGGCCTTGGATGCCTTCCTTTAATAGCGGACAATCAAACGGCAGAGAGTGGCAACAGTAGCAGTCTCTGTTACATCCCGGGAAGATCCCGGCCCTCAACAAATTCAACTTAACGGTTAACAGTGGAGTAGTCAGATCACTAACGTCAGCAACATACAGATCCTCTTCAATGGCATTGACATTCCGTCCGTGCTTCGGCATAGGTGCAGATATCACATTGGGTTTTTCTGGAGCGTCAAACTCTACCTCCTTAGCCTCTATCAGGTCCTGGATCTTATGCTTGAGTGCCCAGCAATCGTTGGTGTCATGCCCGACACTGTCTGAATGATAGGCGCACTTAGCATTGGCATGGTAATGTGGAGAGGATGTATTTACATTCTTTGGCGCCTCCTTGATAGTGGCAAGATTCAATTTCAAAAGATGGGGAAGCACCTGCGCTGGAGTCATATTGATACGGGTGAACTGCCGATGTGGCCTTTCCACCCGTTGCTGATTTGGTCTGGATTGGTTGTAGCGAGGCTGCTCGCTCGGAGTGTTTTGAATCATTACGGCCCCCACAGTCGGCCGACGCTCCACTTTCCCTACTCTTCTTTGAGAATATACCATAGCTGTCTCCTTCTTAAACGGCTTCTTCTCAACACTTGCAGCGACACCCTTCTGAATTTTTCCTGACTTGATGCCAGCCTCGATTCTTTCGCCCGTTAAGATCAAATCAGTAAACCCCGCGGAAGAGTTACCAATTAAATGATTGAAAAATGGCCCAGATAGGGTCCCAAGAAACATATCAACGAGCTCACGATCGGTTAAAGGAGGCTGCACCCTGCCAGCCAAATCCCTCCACTTTTGTGCGTATTCCTTGAATCCCTCACTTGTTCCTAGCGACATACCCTGAAGTTGGGTACGAGTAGGAGTAAGATCGGAATTATACTGGTATTGTTTATAGAAAGCGGTGGCCAAATCTTCCCAATTTCTGACACTGGTTCCTTCTAACTGATAAAACCATTCCAACTGGGCTCCCGACAGGCTGTCTTGAAAGAAATGAATCCAGAGATTTTTATCTGCTGTATAGGGTTGAATCTTTCTCACATAGGACCTGAGATGCATTTTGGGGCAGGACAGCCCGTCATACCTTACAAACACCGGCACCTTGAATTTTGGGGGAATCACAATCCCGGCGACCAAGCCCATGTCTTCAAAATCCAAACCCGGTACCCTTTGCAATTCCATGGCAGCCAATGTGTCTTCTAAACCCTTGTACTTATCATCAGCTGGAGGATACTGCTGGTCAGAATAATCCTCGTCCTCTTCAACCTCTTCCTCCTCTGCATCAGACTCGGAAGGCACCGCAACCCGATCTCTTTTACTAGTCCCTTCATCAGAAGTAGGAGGAAATTCAAGCACCCTCCGAGCTTCTCTGTCAAATCTTCTCCCCAAAGTAGCCACTCCGACCCTCTTTTTCTTCTTCACTGGGTCCTTGCTCTCCAGATGAGCCTTGATATCCTCTTGACTCTTGACCAAGGTCGTCAAGAGTTGCTGGAACTGTGCATTCTGGGCTTGTAGGTCTTTGACTGTTTGCTCGAGATCCATCCTACTGAAATAAACAGCAGATAGATAAGGAAACCTGGAGTGAGACCTGCTTATGCACATGATGAATGGTATGCTGATGTATGCAATGTATTCAAGGATTTGGGACATTCAAAATTGTTTCAGACAAAGAAGAACGCACGTCATATTAATAAGAAGAAATTTGTTAGTACATAAATGCCCCATGGGCCAAATGTTACAACATAAACTTCTCAAGGCAGAAAGACATTTCGCATCCTCTTTGGTGCGATGTAGGTATTGAGGACCTCTTGCTCATGGAGTTGGCGGGTAAGCTCTAGAACCTTCTTTTCACTGGCGTAGTAGCTAGCTTCAAAAGTGTTCCGTTCCTCCTTGAGCTGAATCCAACTCTTCTGCATTTCCTCCCACGATATAGGCATGTCTGGATGCAGGATGGTATAGGGGACCTCTCCTTCATTGACGGGCTCCTTAATCACTGGGAGTACATGAGGATAAGGCATCATTAGACTTTGGGCTCGGGCTCGTACCCACTTGAGATAGGGCTCAAGAGGGATGGAGTTCTTGTGTCCCAGAGTCTTGCTATCGACCTTGTTGAGTTTTCCCCAAGCTCTGATGAATCTTTGGCGAAGTCCTTGCGCATCGTTGTCGAAGTCAAAAACTAGGCTAGGAATCAACATGTCATGAGGGCCCTCCCTCCGTGCATATCCAAATTGCCTCAAAGCTAGGCAAGGGTTGTAGGTGATACCTCCTCTAATTCCAAGTAAGGGGACATTAGGAAATTCTCCGCAACGATCGACGATGATGACATTTTCTCTGGACCGAGAACACCAATGCACATCAGAATGAGTGAGAGTCATCAATCGTTGGGACCACCTTATACCTTGATCATTCTTCAAGACAGATTGTGGAAGGTGCGAAATAAACCACCTTGCGAGGACAGGAGTACAGCACATGAGAACACCCCTCTTTCTCATTGTTCGTGTGTAAAATGAGTGAAGGATGTCTCCAAGCAATGTTGGCATTGGATTTCTGGACAAGAAGATTTTGACAGCGTTGACATCTACCAATTGGTCAGGATTTGGGAACAGGACCAACCCATAGATAAGGAGTGCCACAATTTCTTCAAATGCTTGTAGGTCCAATGAGTTCCAACATTCTTGTGCCTTCTCCAACAAGAATTTTGCTAAGAATCCTTTGACGCCGCTTCTGGTTTCCCAATGCCCCTTGATTTCAGATGGTTGTAGATGTAATGCTCGAGCAACATCTTCAGGCTTTGGCTCCTTCTCCGTACCATTGAAGGGTAGTTGATTAAGGATAGGGATTCTTAGGAGTTGAGAAAACTCCTCCAAAGTGGGCACCAACTGATAATCAGGGAAAGTGAAGCAATGGTGAAGGGGGTCAAAGAACTGGAATAGCACTTTCATCATGTCTTCTTCAATGTTGGTGTTGACTAGACTGAGCAGTCTACCATGTCTTTCACTGAAGGATGAATTTTCCGGAATTCTGGAAGTGATCTCCTTGAGTTGAGGAGAGATTCTCACAAGGTTGACTTGAATGGTATTTCGGCGAGGTATTTCCATGACCTACAAAACAAGAACAATGATGAAGATCCAAACCCTTGAAATGGTTAGTAAATGCATATGATGCTTCATGATGTTTATGATGTATGCATAAAGCATATGTACAAGCAAATCACACCAAACCCTAGTTTCAGGCTTGCATGGGGTTTCATAGGTAAGTACCCTCTTGAGTGTAGTTGGCTTAAAAAACCTGTCCTATAAATAGTAACCGGGTTCTAAGGAGCTCAATATCACTGGATCGTTTTCATTGTTCATTGTTTTGGTTTAGCCACTTAACTAGCGACCAAAATATTCCAAGAAAATGACCCTCAATGAGTGTAGTATCGAGTATCTACCAACTTCGGACTGCACCAAAGCCGGTCATCTCACTACCCCTAATAAAAGGCCAGGATGGTCAAGTAAGGTTCTAGGTCATTAGTGCTTAGTGACATCGCTCAGCGGCCCCGTACTCTCCTTGATTGAACTCAAGGGTTACCGGTACCCACAAATATGTCGCACTAATATAGCTATTGCTTAGACCGTGTCGGTATACCCCGCATAGTTTCCACAACGTATTGCTATCTATGAATGTTTCCCCAAAATCCGGGTGGAGGATCATAAACCCAAACAATAGAGTCAAAGTATAAAGCAAGCAAATCAAACAATTAGTCATGCAAGAAGGTGATCTAAGCCCTAAGGTAACCCCACTTTCAGTATCTCCCCAGCAGAGTCGCCAGTTCTGTGATACGGTGGGAGAACTGACTAGTGTTTTGCGTTCGCATTCGCACTTGTGCGGTTGAGCAAGAGTCGCCACCGACTTTTTATTTTATCCTAAAGGAAAGGTTAAAAAAGCACAGCAAAAACCTTTTGAGATATTTCGTGGGTTCGGGGGGTAGATTATGAAAAGGGAAGGTATTAGCACCCTTTTCATCCATGGTTATCCATGGGCTCTTAGGTACTTGCTTAGATCAATCTTGCCTTGGTTTTCATTTGTATGAAATGGTGCTTTGTGTGTTGTTTTTGAAAATGTTTTGAAAAGATGCCTTGTGCTAGGCTAACCTTGTAACAATTCTTTACTCGAATGTTTTACAAAAGGTGTTTTATCTTTTAAAAAGATGTTTCAAGGGTTTGAAAAGTTTGATTTTTGAAAGTGTTTGTGAAGTGGGTTTTGAAATTAGGCAAGTGTTTTCTTTGCAAATTGACAAGTACTTAAGAGTTTATCTACCCTAAAGCTTTCTCAAAGATTTTTGTCGTGTTTTAACCCCTTTTAACAATTTTGTTCTACCATTGAAATTGGTAGACAATCTTGCATTTTAGGAAGTTTATTCGGGACGGGCGCGGGTCATCGTATGGACCATGAATGCAATGATGCCAAGTGTCTTTGGCAATTTGCTTTGAAGGGACTATGATCATTCCGTTTAGGCAACATTTTGAGGGACTTATGATCATTTGATTTTGTTTTGCCAAAGATACTCGACGTGCAAGCATGGCCCATTTTGGAAGGCAACATGTGGGATTACCCTAGAGGGTGCAAGTGTGATTGTGTATTGATTACATGTATTTGTCTTGTATTAGGTTATCTAGCGTTTGATTTTATGTACATACAAACCCTAGGTCTAACCATGGTATAATTGAAAACTGTAAATTGCGGAATGTAAAACCTACGCTATTACAAGATAGTGTCCGGGAGTGGGGGTATAAATGTACAAGGGGATGAGACTTATAGTACCCAATAAGTTACAACCAAATCGAATGTGCGATCAAAATGTAAATATCAAATGTACAAATATAAGATAAAAATGTGTATAGGGCAATGTATTGTGTAAGTGTAAGTGCGAGATGTATATGTATGTGTAATTATGTACAAGTGTGATGTGTGAAGTTAAATCGTATTAGGGTTTGACCTAGATATGCGTCTTAGTGAATCTTTGAGTTTTGTATGATTAATTATGTACAAAAGGAAAAATGTTTTAATTAGAAAATGTATTATGTATAAAAAAGAAAGTATTTTAATCAAATATTTGTGAATGTTAATGTTAGAGCAATGTATTTAAGTTATTATGTACAAATATGTATGTCTTTCAAAAAAATGATATATATTATTTTATATACAAATATATTTCAATGTGTATTACGAAATATTTTCAAGTTAATTATGTATAAAAAGAGTTTATTATTATTTGTATACAAATCTCTATCTAAAAAAAAGATGTTTTAATCATATGATATAAATGATATGTATTTAAGTTAGTATTTTAAAAAACACAAGTAAACATTTATTTATAAAATAAAATAAAACAAAAAATTAGTATTTTACAAAAGAAAAAGAAATAAACATTGTTTATAAAATGAAAAGGGTTAGTGATTTACAAAGAAAAAGGAAATAAATATTGTTTATGAAATAAAAAAAAAGGTTAGTGTTAATATAAAAAAAAAGAATAGGTTAGTAAAAGAGAAAAAAGAAAGATTAGTGATAATGTTGGGCTTCAGAGAAGAAACGAGAACGGGTCAGGCCCAATGTCAATCTTGGAACAAAATTAGGGTTAGGGATTTTGTCATTCAGAACGAAGGTTAGGGCTTGAGCGGCGCCGTGTTGGGTTCGTCTTCTCCATCAAGCTTCCTGAGCAAATCAACTCCGGCCACCAACGTCACTCCCGAGCTCTCTTCCCTCCAAAGCAAGGGCTCCACATCTTCTTGAAACAAGGTTGGATTTTAGTTGTTATGTTCTTGTATCTCTTACGAACTTGCGCGTTTTGTTTTCAATTGAGTCTTAATTCTTATTTTCATTATGAGATGAAGGAGAAGAGAAGAGGGAGAAGATTGGCTACCTTCGTTTTGGAAGATGGAGGAGAGGTGGAGTGATGCTTTAGGAGGCCGGAACGGCGTGAGGGATGCAGTGCTGTGATGAATCTTTGAGCTTTCCTGGTATTTTCGTTCTTTTGCTATATTAGGTTTTGATGATGTTGTATGCTGAGGAACCCTAATATGTTCACTTCTTTATCCTCTTCTTTCCTACTGTGATGCCTTTGGGAATTTGTATGCTTCTCTTTTCGTGTTGCCTTTGCTTCTGTTTGTCCTTTGAATTGTTGCCTTTGGATATGCTTCTTTCTTCTTCTTCTTTCGTGTTGCCTTTGGGAATCTTTTGAAAATTTGTTGCTGGATGCTATGGTTGAAACAACTGTGTTGTTTTGATTAGTTTCTTTCTGGATTGCTTAATTTGAAATGGCCAATGATGAACACTTTCCTGAGGCCTAGGAGTTGGTTGGCTTTGCTTGGCTATGCTGGATTAGTTTGACGGTATGGTGGCTTAGTTCACATGTTTTTGGGTTTCAGGCTTGACAGTAGTAGTGTTCTTTTTTTTGGATCAGGCAGGTTATGTATCAGCAGGTTTTGGTACTGGTATATTGCTTATCAGGTTTTTTGATGTTCAGGCTTGAGACTTGGCAATAGGGGTGGTGATTCTGGTTTTATCAGGTTTGAGATGTTCAGTTGAAGGTTATGTGTTGACGGGAAGTTAAGGCATTAGCAGGTTATCAGTTTTGAATCTTGAGGGTTTTTTATGGTTGTTCAGGTTATCTGTTTGGTGATTCTGGTTATGAGCTTTTGAAAAGTGTTTGATAACTTGTGTATCTTTAGACAGGTATGAGCTTATGGCCTATATTGGTTTAGTTCTGAGTTATATGGGTGATATTGGTGCTTGGCTCAATCAGTATGTTTTCTTGTATTATTTTGTCTTTTTTTTATTGGTCTTTGGCGCCCAACCTTATTTCAAACTTTGGTCTTCTCTTTGATCCACGCTTGCTGGGTAGTTTGACAAAATTTCTTGGCATCTTTTCCATTTTTGGTAACTGTCCATGCTGTGTAGTTTTGAACAATGCTGAATTGTGTCTTCTTTTTTGTATATCTTTTCTGCTGTCCTACTGCCTATGCCTAACCTGAACTCTGCCTATGCTCTTTATCTCTCTTTTTCTCACTCATAGTACAGTTTAGAATTATTATATGATTTTTATTGTACTATGGTTCTGAAGGGGCCCCCTCTTGTGCTGGGAAATGATGAAACGGATCAAATTGCTTGCATATACTTCTCTGCATTCTTATTCTGCTTTTGACAGCTTTGCTACACTTTTTTGCATTTCTTTGATATCTTGGGATTTTGACTTTGCAGCAAGTGTGCTTTTGGGTAATCCTTAGGCATTTTGACAGCAACTTCCCTTTTTGCTTTGGATAGAAAGTTGGAATTGGATTTTTTCAGTTTAGTTTGAATTGGAAATTGAGATTCTATGCAGCTTGAATTTTGGAATTTATACTTTTGACATTTGCATTTCATGAACGAAAAAAAAAAAATCTTTCCTCTCTGTGAACCGGGAGAAATCCCGTGATTTGTAGAGAGGGTCAACTGATCCCAGTCAGTGGCCCCTAATGATGAGCGATTTTTTTTTTAACAGTCTTTAACTACTTTCTGACTTCCTCTTTCTTTTTGCAGATAAAAAAAATATGGAGCACCGGCATGAAGTGGAGAATGAAGAATTTAGAAATAGGATAGAGTTTTTATTTTCAGTTTAATTCTTGTACATTATTATTATTTAAATACTTTGTAATAAATATTAGTATCCAAATAATAACAATTGTAACAATTATTAAATGTGAAATAAAAATTCATTTGATACCTAATTTTCTTTCAATTCCTTTTCTTTAATTGTTCATTTGTTATTTATAGTTCCTTAAAATAAAATAAAATGAAGGTTTAAACTTCAAATATTTTAATTCTTAGAATCATAAATAATCAACTAAACCTTCAATGATCAAAATAAATGAATTCGACGTATCCATTATTCAAAGCAACGCACAGTCGAACACAAAAACTTAATCAGATGCAATTTTTTTTTCACTGATTCTTTTGCCAAGCATTGTAATTCCACATTGCACACATCCCTTTTGACTGGTGAATTCCAACCAACTGCCTCATTTACTGATTAAATCAAGATAACGCGAATTTTAACCCGAATCTCGGAATAAACTGCAAAGTGCGGTAGAATTTAAATTCTTCTGAGAATATGCCCATAAAACCTTAATTTCTGATTAAATGCTAGATAACGCTCGCCTGATCAAAATTGAACCAAAAATCATCTCAACCCTAAGCCAACTGTATGAGACAAATCAGAGCTCTGAACATCAGTAAAAACCCTAATTTTGCTTGACTGTCAAGAAAAGTCCGTTTGTCCGATTCTTGCGCCAGTTTGAAAAGTCAGGAAATGTCTGAAGCTGAGATTGTTTGTAGCAAAATGCGAGGGCAAATTTTGGGGTACAACAGCATTCATTAAGAAGATTCATAGGTTCATGTGTTTATTTCCATGTCTTCTTCAACAAGTTTCACTAAGACTTAAGCTCCACCTTTAAGTGTTATTCAGGATAAAGTAATTTCAAGGTATAATGTAATTCATCATGCTTTATTTTTATAAGAAAGTTTAAAAGATTCAAGGTTGATTCCACAAGTTTGACCTAATTGAGAAAGTGATTGATTTAGTGATCGTAAGTCCATAACTCTCTCAGTTTCAATATTTTTAGTTGGTTCTTTTTTATATGGGTTCTTATCATCATTTACCGCAACTTCTCTTCATATGACAAGATCCAATTGTGCAAGAAAAATCATCAAAAGTTGAAAGGGGTTTCAAGTCATTTTGACACTCTCTGAGCTACAATAATCTTTTGGATGTCCACTAAAACTTTGTTTCAAGGTGCTAGACTTGAAAATGTTTGGAAATTCATTAAAGAAATGAAAAGATTATAGGTCTTTTTCGAATTTCCCCAAATTTGTTCATCATCTTCTAAAGACCGTAACTCTTTCATTCTTTATGATTTTTTAATGATCTCAATTCCACAATTCAATTTAAATGTTCTACTTCATTTCATCTTCAAGGATCAAGATCAAATTTTGAGTGGAAGAGCGTGTAACTTTAAAGAACATTATAGGTCATTTTGAGGCTCCATACTTCGAATTTTTTTAAGTGTCAAATACCTGTGTTTTTCTTCCAGATTTCAAACTTGAATAACTTTTTGCTCAAGCATCCAAATTCTACCTTTCTTGTCACATTATGAAATTTGTTATGAGATCTTTTCAATGCAAAAAGAATGAGATCATAGATCCTCCTACATTGTGTGTCGCATGCTCTTGAAGTTGCTTCCATGAAACTAAGTTTTTGCTTGAAGTCAGAATTTGATTTTCATAATGTGGCTTTTAATGATCAAATTGTAGCATGTTTTTAACTTAAACATGTTTAACCAAGTTGAAAAGCTTGATTAGAGCATTGAAACGCAAGAATTAGATGATTTTTAAGCAAGTTCAAGTCACACTTTTCTCATTTTTGGGCTTCACTCTATTTCCCTCCAAACCTCACTATTTCTTCCAATTCTTTTCACCATTTGTTTCCCTATAAATAAAAAATCATTTCTCACTCTTTTCCTCAAGCTTGGATAGCCAAAGAAGCTATGCCCGAACCTCACAAAACCTCTAAAATATTTGAGTTCATTTTCTCCTTTGGACGCTCTTTCATTCCTTCCTTTTGATTCAGTTAGCTTCATTGAAATTCTCTAAAGCTAACCATACTTTTACCACCAAGAATCGAAGACTAAATTAAGCTCACTAACTCCAGTTTCAGAGCTCTAAAGTTGAGTTTCAACAGGTAAATTCCTCCATCAATTATCTACAAACTTGTTTCTACAATGTAGCTGTCATCACTCTGATACTCATAGCATCGTTTGTTTTTAACTGGAAGTGAATTTTGTTAATTGAGAATGTACTTGAACCCCAGAGTACATGGTTCGATTCCCATGGAAGGCAAAAACTCTACTAGTGAGGAGGGTAGAGAAGATCGTGAGGTAATAGTGCCGGGAACGCTGTAGGATCGAGCTGTTATAATAATAATAGACGTGAGCATCGTGAGCATGAAGACATGGATATAATCGTTAGACGAAAGTTCAAATGAGGAGGTCCTTGTCAATTCGGAGGAAGAAATATCCAATTCTGCAGTGAGAGGAGGTGATCTTTATCCTTTATTTTAGTTTTCAATGATTATTTATTTAGGCGAGTTATAACCTCGGTCGGATTTTGTACGGATATTAATTTTTTTATGGGGTCACTCTTTTAATGAGGTTTTCCATTTATTTATATGAATGTTGAATTATTGCTAGTTTAAGTACAGGACCTCAAGAAGAAAAAGAGAAATGAAAAGTTTATCTCTTAAGGTTATTGAACATGTTGGATTCTTATGTATGAGTCTTTGTTGCCTCTTAAGGCTATTAAACATGATGGATCCCTATGTGGGATTCCTTGTCACCTATTAAGGATATTGAGCATGTTAAATCCCTGCGTGCGAGTCTTTTCTGAGTATTAAGATTATTGAACATGTTGGATCCCTACGTGGGAGTATTTTTCGCCTTTTAATGCTATTGTATGGATACATATGCTTGCAGGTATAAAGCTGAAAATCCTGCAGAAGATCCATCTGAAGTTTTGATGATAACAATGATGATTAAAGTCGGTGGAAATTACTTTTAACTCCTTGAAACCTCATCAATAGAAAGAGACTCAATATTAAAGTGTTTATATGATCATGAGCATCCAACAAAGAATCTTGAAACCTCAGATAAGGTGTGAAAGCTCGCCAGGTTGTGTTTGTCTTCCTGAGTGACCCAAGTTTTGTAAAAGTAAGAAAGTAACTCTTAGGTACTAAGGCAACTCACACACACATCTCAAAATATCTTTTTTAAACGTTTTTATCTTGAAGAATAGTTTTTAAGCCAAGCCAAATTATTAAGAAGTTGTCCAATCCCATTCTAAAGTTTTTTAAACTAACTAATCGACTGGTAACTTATGTTAATCGATTGGAAAAACTTTTTTGAGCCAACCAATCAATTGGAGCAATAAGTCAATCGATTGGAGAAGGGATAAATGATTAACCAAACAATTAGCGCAACACCTTAATGACTTTCAACGACTCTATATTCAACATTTTCTTTTTGGGCATGGTAATCGATTAAAAATAACTTGGTCAATCGATTGGAGCATTATGCCAATTAATTGGCGTGACACAGTGGCATAACCAACTATTTATACTGGTTTTGTATTTTGTATTCGCAAATGTTGCGGTAAGCAAGAGTGGCCTTCGACTTTTCTTTTATCCAACAAAGGAAAGGGTGAAAATAACATAATAAGACCTTTCGAGAGTTTTCTAAGTAAGGGGGTAAATTATGGAAAGGGAAGGTGTTAGCAACCTTTCCATCCGTAGTTTTCTACGGACTCTTAGATGCTTAGCTCATTTTGAAATACTTTGTGTTTTGTGTGTTTTTGAAAAGTATCTTTGAAATGCCAATAGTAAGGTAATTTTCTTTATGATAACTCTTGTATCAGTCCTCAAGACTGTTGATAAAGTGTTTTGAAAATGTTTTTGAAAGTTGTTTTGTGTAAGTGCAAAAATTTGTTTGAGAAAGCATATAACAGCTATCTATTTTACTCGAAAGGATTGTTCTTTTCCTCTTTTCCTTTAAATAGTGATATCCTACTATTAGTGAATAGGTAGCCCTAGTCGTTGGATGTTTGAGGGACATTTGAAGGGACATTTGTACAGTCACAAAGGCAACTGGGCAAGAAACCTTAGTAACTACCCTAGGGTTTTAAGATCATTTATACCGAGGCAACATCGAGAGGGTCATCGAGGGACTTATGATCTTTAAAACAGAGGGTAGCCACTAAAGTCTCTCACGTTTCGAGAGTTGTGACTGTTTTTTCTGAAGGCAACCAAAGTGGGGGTACCCTAGAGGTGCACATGTGAAACTGTGTTGTATTCGGTTATTTATCTTGGCCTTTAGGATTGATAGCGTTTTTATTATTAAGCTCTTGTCATGCAACCCTATTACCATACATCTAAACAGTTAATATATGTACAGGAAATATAAAGTGCATAAATTAAACCATACTCTATTACATGACTTCGGGGAGGGGGATTAATTACATATCCAAAATTGGGGAAAAGCATTAAGGTAGAAAGTCCTAGTTATTCTATTACAAACCGGGAAGCAGATACAATAATAATAATGCAAAAGTAACTAAATGCGCGTGAATTGAAGATAACGTCTAAAACTAAAAGGAAAATACAATATTTTTATTTGTTTTTTTGTTTAATAAAAAAGAATAAAAATCTAAGTCTAGACTTAATTTTAATTTTAAGAAAGTGTTAAAGTAATTAATTAATTAATTTGAGAATATGCTAACTTAATATTTATTGTAATGTTTTTGATTTAATGTTGGTTAAAAAAAAGAGTAAAGCCATTAAAAGAAATAAACAAAACAAAATAAAAGTACATATGTGCTAGGACAGCAAATAGAAACAGTGGGGTGTAAGTTTAAAAACGCAGGCCCAGATTAAAGAAGAGGCCCAGGCTGCCTTCTGATCCAATGAGGGAGGTTGCCTTTCGATCCAAGGAGGGAGGTTGCCTTTCGATCCAAGGAAGGAGGTTGTCCTTTGATCCAAGGAGGGGTTGCCTTTCGTTCCAACGAGAGAGGCTGTTGATAGTGTATGATGGATTGCCTGTGGAGGGTACTGGATCTGAACTCCTTGTCATTCATTGGATGGAGCTTGAAGGTGCATGGGAAGTGTTTGAAATGCAGCAACAGGATCTACAAGATAATTGTTAGAAAAAAAAACATAATATATGACTTGGGTAATTAACCCAGGCCCTTTCCACTACACATGTACCCCTTTACCATCTGAGTTCTTTGTTCATTCATTGATCCAAACACAAAACAATGATTATATGATAAACTGCAATAAAATAGTGAAAGCAAATCCACCACCTTCAGTCAAGCATAAATATGCATGAACATGGTGATTCATGGTTCAGGCAGTATGAGGGTTAATCTAATGGCTCAACCTGCATATTTGACTCTCAGCAACACAATAATATGGATGATATGCACTGAAACACAAAAAAATACAAATATGAATTCACATGATTATTGGAACTGGCGATGCATGTGCGTGCATTTTTAACAAATTTGTTGTCAATAACGACCCATTCTTACCCTATGAACCTTACAGAGATGATTGCAACGCTTGGTTTGGATGGAAATGGATTGAATCGAATTGTAGGCTCCTGCACTGAGTTCAGAAAATTTGAAACAACTTCAAGGTTTTATGGAGTTTTTAGTGAGGCAATTTATACGTGTAGGCAATTCTTTGTGTATAGGCAGTGTGTGTCTGTCCTCTTTTGCTTGCGCTTTAGCTCTGTATTTATAGGGGTGCAGAGATGAACGAAAATGGAAATAATCAGACATTAACCATGCCTTTGAAGGCAAAATCGAAAATCTTAAAAGATTGCCATTGTTGATGATTTTCTACCATTTTAGGGTTTTGAGTGAACCTAGACAGGTTTCACTCCCACATCTTGACTTTTCGAATGCTCCCAAGTTTTGTTCTTCGATGGTTCTGAGTTCCAATTCGAATGGTCCATGGCCTCATCATTGTGGCTTCTTTGATTGAGCCAGTATCTGCCTTAGTTACTTGATCTGAAAACTATCCAATTAGCCCAAATGAAACCTGCTCTTGTTTCTTTCAATCACCTGACCAATCAAAGTATCACCTCTTCATCCTAGCCTGTCAAAGCTTCATTTTGCTCTTTATTTAGGTCAGACGTCAGGTATATCAGGCTGGTGACCTAGTAATCAAGTGTATCATACTGCCACAAGGTGATCCCAGGGGAAAATGGACTCCTAAGTACGAAGGGCCATCTGTGATCAAGAACATATTTTCTGGTGGAGCCATGATCTTAACCACTATGGACGGTGACGACCTTCCGCACCCTGTAAATGCAGACATAGTTAAAAGATGTTACGCATGAACAAAGACCTGCTAGGTTGACTGGCCTAGGAAAAAATAAGGGCATCCCGACGAACCAAAAGGGTTCGGGCAAAAATTACGGATATACATATGGAAAAATCTATAGACCCGATAAGTCGAAAACCTGAAAAGGCGGCTTGGGCATAAAAGGGTATCCCGGTGGACTGAAAACCCGAAAGGGCGGTCCAAGCAAAAGTTAGGTATTTAAAGCGTATAACTATGTCCCATTGGATCACCTTACAACCAATCTTCGGTAACAACTATCAAGCTCAAATGGTACTAATCAATCCAGTCAGCTTCAGACAAGCAGCAAAAGAGATGAGACGCTCAAAGACATAAAGGGAATAGCAGAATGGGAAGCCAATATGATTATTTCACATAGCAGATTTTCTCTGTATACTATTTTTGTATAGTTTTCATTCTTATGACATCATTATCTTACTAGGATGTCTGTTTCCTTGTACAAAAACGCTTATTTAAATTAATGAAAAAATTACCTCTTTGAAAGTGAAAAACTATTTGTTTTTTATCTTTCTGTTTTGTTTGCAAAAACGTCCATGATTATTTTTGAACATATGCATTTGAATGTGATTACTGTTTACAAATACACGCATAAAAAAACTGAAAAGATAGTTACTAATGGCTTTAAGAAAAAAATGTCTAAAGGCCCTCTGCAAATCTCTGCAGATACTTTCTCCAGCATGTACATAGGCAGGGGCATCCTACTATAAAGTGACTGCCATATCCTCAGCATACAGCCTAATGATGTCAGGTGTTCTTATATCCTCGGCGGAGTAAAAATTTCCAATTACTTACCTGACATCTCAAAGAATTCCTTAGCCTGGTTCACAAGCTTCTTGGGTTTCCCAATAAGGGTTTCATAAAGATCCCCAAGCGGTTTACGGAGTTTCCCTTCCCCAACAGAGTTTATTTCTCTAACAACGGAAATTTGTCTCTCAGCATTTCAACTTCAAAAAAATTTGAAGACTTGCATTCTTCATCCCCAGCAACAACCAGGGATTTGTTTTTCCCAGTTCAGCAACATTGCAATAGAACAACTGATACGTTCATACATTGCATTCATACATCATTATACAAGCATCATAGTATATGCAGCACAAATGCATATATCACAATCTCATTTATTTTGAGAACATCATTGCCCAATGCACTTCATGCATCATGATATTGCATACAGCTAACTCTTTACCTTTTCAGGAAAGATCAACAGAAGAACACTACCAATTTACGCATAGTAGGTCAAATATTAATGCTCGAAACCAGACGGGAAAACTATCTCAACAACCAACAAAAACAAGTTCTGGATTAATACCTGAAACAAAACAGGACAACTATCTGCGAACGACTGGTTGTAGATTAATACCTAAAACCAGACAGTATAACTATCAACATGAGCTGATTGAAGATTAACTCTCGAAACAAGACAGGGAAACTATCTTTCTTTCTCTAATGTTAGAGGTTAATTCCTGAAACCAGACAGGACAACTATCTCAACAACCAACAAAAACAAGTTCTAGATTAATACCTGAAACAAGACAAGACAATTATTTGTGGACGACTGGTTGTAGATTAATACCTGGAACCAGGAAGGACAACTATCTACATGAGCAGATTGAAGATTAACTCTCGAAATAAGACGTGTAAACTATCTTTCTTTCTCTTAGGTTAGATATTAATTCCTGAAACCAGACAGGGCAGCTATCTCAATGACCAACAAAAGCAAGTTCCGGATTAATACCTGAAACAAGACAGGACAACTATCCGTGAGCAGTTGATTGTGGATCAATTCCCAAAACAAGACGGGGTGACTATCTACACGACCAGACGAAGAAATATTACACAGATGCAGCCTTACACGGGCTCATCCTGAAGCAATCTTACACAGATTCCTTCTCAATCTCCAGATGCAACTTTACACGGGCTCATCCTGAAGCAATCTTAAATGGGTTTCTTCTGATAATCTCCAGATGAAGTTTAACATTGACTCATCCTGAAGCAACCCTACACAGGCTCCTTCTAATACATTTCCATATAACCGTTAATTTCATTCTCCCCGGCAAGTTACTGTGAAGCCTAGATTTTAACCAGAAAAAAGCTAACTTTCATCTCTCCATTCCAGAGATAACTCCTCAGTAGAGCCATGGATAACTAAAGCTCCTAGAATCTTTTCCCCATAGAGTTTTCCTCAAGCAGGAGAACAACAGAAATCAACATTCCCCAATGGAGTCCTCCTCATACAATAGGAACATGAATCCCCACTAAGAGACCTCTCAGGAAGCCAGCCTCTACTTTAGATGGCATCTTTAAGCCCATCTCTGACAACTCTTGGTCATCTTCTCCAAATGGCATCTGTAAGCCTATTCCTGATATCATCAACCAACAGTGTTACTTCATGCGTGTGTAAATTTCTGGGCACTCTAGTTTTAAATCATCTTCCACGTTCAGATCACGAAATGCATACAAGCCAATCTAAATCTTAAGGTTTAAGAAGATTGAAAAGGGGCAGCTGTTGTACCCCAAAATTTTCCCTCCCATTGTATTTAGGGAATGCTCATTAAGGTCCCCAATTGCTCAAGGTTGACCAAGAATTTATCAGATAAATTCTCCTGCTAAGCAATGGCCTTTCAACTAATTTCACTTTTCACCATGATGTGTGAGTTCCAAAGCTTCAAATCATTTCCATGACACCCTATATGCCTCAGCATAATGGCACAGCTGAAAGAAAGAAAATAAGTGTGTTAGAACATAGTTTGATTCTACAACCCTCGTAAGAGTTTTAATGATAACAAACACAAAGAACAAATATGCACTCTAAATTTATGTTCTATGTTGTACAGAAGTTCTGATGGAAGTGGACCAGAAGTTAAGCTACAAAGGTATTCAAGCTGAGTACGCATACTGATATCAGAATGTTCTGATGAATGAAGATCAGAACTTGCGCTAAAGTGAAAGACATCTTAACTCTGAACGGAAGTCTAACGTGCAAACAGAACCTTATGATTCTAATTTCCCAAATTCTGAAGCAAAGAAGCAAGCAAGTTCCTTATGTTCTGAAGCATTACTTTTCCATCAAATTAGTATCAATTACAACAACTATAATCAGACAAGGATCTTCATATAATGGAAAGTGCATTAAGTTCCAATTATCATGTTTCCATTTGGACAGATTGCTGCACCTATTTAAACAAGCACCAAGGCTAAATCGTTCACGATTTACACAACTGCTTTCATGCAATCTTTCAATGCTGCAAATCATATTCATACTATTCTCTAAAATCGTGTAATACATCACAAGTTTGTGATACCATTTTTGTAACGAAAAACATCTAGTACACGGTGAATTCTTATTTTTGATTAGTCAATTTCCTTGAGATAAATCGGGTTATGGTTGTACTCAAGAAAACTTTGGCAGTTGTCAAAGTAGAATTGCTATCAGTTTGATTAGTGAATTAAGTCCTCATTAGAGAGAGGCGAAATCACCTTGGCGGGTGGGCTGGAGTAGTTTTAGATCAAGCGAACCAGGATAAAAATCATCATGTCATTGGCATTTTATTTTTAAGTTTCAATTCAACCCCCCTTCTTGTATTTTTCACTTATTTAATTGGTATCAGAGCGCCTAGTTCTGAGTTCATACACTTAACCGTGACAGTACAAGATCCAAGCTTAGAAAAACACTATGGTGGGACCAAGTCAGAACATCAGCAATGACTATCATGATGATAAGGATAGAATCAGCGGCAAACATCCAGTCTTTGATGGAGAAAACTTTGACTACTGGAAAGACAGAATTGAGAGCTTCTTTTTGGCTCATGATGCGGATTTTTGGGATATGGTAATTGACGGATACATGCATCCTATGGATGAAAGTGGTCAGAAGATTGATAGAAAAAGAATGTCTGACCAACAAAAACATGACTTCAGAAACCATCACAAGGCCAAAATAATACTTCTTAGTGCCATCTCATATTCAGAGTATGAGAAGATCTCAAACAGAGAAACAACTAAAAACATGTTTGACTCTCTGAGAATGACGCATGAAGGCAACATACAAGTTAAAGAAACCAAGGCACTTACGCTCATATAGAAATAGGAAGCCTTCAAGATGGAAGAAAGTGAACCCATTGAAGCCATGTTCTCAAGATTCCAGATTCTAGTTACTGGGCTGAGAGTTCTTGACAAAGGGTATTCTACTGTTGATCATGTAAAGAAGATCATCAGAAGTTTACCGAAGCAATGAAGGCCAATGGTCACTGCTCTCAAGCTGGCAAAAGATCTCAACAAGATATCTCTGGAGGAACTTATCAGCTCACTCAGAAGTCATGAGATAGAGCTAGAAGATAACGAGCCTCAGAAGCAAGGTAAGCCTTTAGCGTTAAAATCTAACAAAAATTTGATTCTAAAGTTTTGCAAGCTATGGAAGAAACCTCTGATGGATCCTGATAAGAAGAAGACTAATTGTCTCTTCTCTCCAGAAGAGTCAATCAGCTGTGGAAGCAAAGGCAAAGAAAATTCAGAAACTCTAGAAGAACAGGGAATCAGATAGAATCACCCTCTGGTTACAGAAAGTCTGAATCCTCCTTTGGATATAGAAAGTTTGAGCCCTCCTCTAGACACAGAAAGTCTGAGTCTTCTTCTGGTCATAGAAAGTCAAGCAACAGGGACATCGTCTGCTATGAGTTCAATGAACAAGGGAACTACAAAAGTGATTGTACAAGGTTTCAGAAGGAGAAACCCAAAAATAAGTTCTTCAAGGAGAAGAAGAAAAGTCTCATGGCAACACGGGATGATTCAGATACTACTGACGTAGTCACAGAGTCAGATGATGAAAGAGCCAACATTGCTCTTATGGAAAATGTGATAGAAGACAGAGAAGCATCTGGGTCAGAATCAGAATCAGACACGGAAGATATATCTTTAGCAGCAAGGCTAAAATACTAGTCATGGTACCTAGACTCTGGATGCTCTCGACACATGACGGGAAGAAAGCATATGTTCCAAAGTCTGGAATAGTAGAATACTTTGAACGCTCAAGAGGCTACAGAGTATACAATACAGAAACACAAATTGTAGAAGAGTCAATCAGTGTTAGATTTGATGACAAGCTTGGCCCTCAAAGTCAAAACAGAATGAATCTCTTGCATATATATAAGTTGAATTCACAGGTGCTGAAGGCAATTCATCAGAAGTTCCCAACAAAGACACGCCAACAACATCAGAAGCAAATGTCACAAGCACTCCAGCAAATTCTGTTGAACAACTCCAGAAAAGAATATCCAGAAGCAGCATAGCTCACCTTGAAGATAAAATTATGGGAAAGTAGGATGATTAAATCAGAACAAGATCAATGTTTAGAAATTCAGAAGAATCCCTCATGGGAAGAGTATCTCTGATTGAACCAACGAAATTGATGAAGTTCTTCTAGACAACGACTTGATTCTGGCTATACAGGAGGAGTTAAATCAATTCACCAGAAATGACGTATGGGATCTGGTTCCTAAACAAAAGGATTGAACGTCATTGGAACAAAGTGGGTGTTCAGAGACAAACTAAATGAATAAGGAGAAGTAATAAAAAAAATAAGGCACGACTGGTTGCACAAGGTTATAGTCAGCAAGAGGGGGTAGACTATAAGAAATCTTTGCTCCAGTCGCCAGGTTAGAATCTATCAGACTCTTAATCTCTTTTGCTGTAAATAATGGCATCACTCTGTATCAGATGGATATCAAAAGTGCATTCTTAAATGGTTACATTGATGAAGAGGTATATATGCACCAACCCCATGGGTTTGAAAATTCCAAACACCCAGAATATGTTTTCAAACTAAAGAAGTCACTTTATGATCTGAAACAAGCTCCCGGAGTTTGGTATGAAAGACTAAGTAACTTTCTGTTAGAAAAGGAATTCACCAGAGGGGAAGTGGACACAACCTTGTTCTATAATAAATTTAAGAATGACATTTTAGTTTGTCGGATTTATGTAGATGATATTATATTTGGATCTACTAAACATTCTCTGGGAAGAGAATTTGCTAAGTCTATGCAGGCAGAGTTTGAGATGAGCTTGATGGGAGAACTCAAATTCTTTCTGGGCATTCAGATCAATCAAACTCTAGAAAGAAATTACATTCACCAGAGCAAATACGTCAGAGAACTTCTGA
Source organism: Vicia faba (assembly GCA_948472305.1). Taxonomy (NCBI): domain Eukaryota; kingdom Viridiplantae; phylum Streptophyta; class Magnoliopsida; order Fabales; family Fabaceae; genus Vicia; species Vicia faba. The sequence continues at coordinate 1,326,674,983 of OX451738.1, read as the reverse complement.
AGAAATTTGATCTCTCAGAGTGTAAGCCATCAAAGACTCCAATGTATCCCACATGAATTCTAGAAAAGGAAGAGGTAAGTAAAAAGGTAGAATAGAAGATCTACAGAGGTATGATTGGTTCTCTCTTATATCTTACAGCTTCAAGGCCTGACATTTTATACAGTGTTTGCTTATGTGCCGGATTCCAATCAGATCCTAGAGAATCTCACTTAACAGCAGTTAAGCGAATTTCAAAAGTATCTGAAATGTACTACTAACCTGGGTTTAATTTAAAGAAAAACCAGTGAATACAGTTTAGTAGGGTACTATGATGCTGATTTTGATGGAGAGAGAGTAGAACAAAAAAGTACTTTTGGAAGCTTCCAGTTTCTGGGAAATAATATGATCTCATGGACCAGCAAGAGGCAGTCCACAATTGCGTTGTCAACAGCTGAAGTTGAATACATTGCAGTTGTTGGATGCAGCACATAGATGCTCTGGATGAAAAGTCAGCTTGAAGACTTCAACATATTTGAGAGTAACATCCCTATTTTCTGTGATAATACTTCTGCAATATATTTATCTAGAAATCCAATTTTGCATTCTAGGGCTAAGCATATATAAATAAAACATCATACTATTAGGGACTATATTCAGAAAGGAATCCTCACTTTAAAATGTATTGACACAGACCATCAATGGGCTGATGTTTTTACAAAACCCCTTTCTGAAGATAGGTTTAATTTCATTCTGAAACATCTCAGCATGAAATTATGTCCAGAATAAGAAGTTTTATTTACATATTCTATAACCCTCAGAACTTTATATTTTCTTTGTGAACATTTGATCAACATGTCTTCAGAAGTTAGGAGTAGGGTTGCTTCAGAATCTATCTAAGAAGATTTGAACCTTTCATTTCAAAGATAGAGGCGTGCAGTTCACACTATCAAACATTTGTCATCCTCTCACAAGCTACCTTCTAAGGCTGAACATGCGCTAAAATTATGAAGGGTCTAAGGCTCTGATTGGATGCATTGAAACACATGTCAATGGTAACTGTTCATTATCTACATGCGCAAAAAGCTTTCATATGCTGCCCATAGCAGTCCAAAGATTTGTCCAAGTTTTGCACAAAAGCATGTCAACATAAACCATAGCAACTAGTCTTCAATACAGTCCAAAAATGCCCAGACTTGCACCAAAATGGAAACAGTCCAAGCTGCACTCAAAAGCCAAAAACTAGAAAAGCCAAAACTGTCAAAATTCAAAGTTGTTTTCCCTCCTATTTTTTCACCCTAATCAGAGAACAAGTTTACTATTTTTTAGAGGAGAGAACCATCAGATATCAGAAGGAGAGATATACAGAACTAAAAAACCAGAACAAAACTAGCAAACTAGAAAAGCAAAAAAAACTCAGAACCAAAAAAGTTCAAGAAATCTTTTTGTTAAAAACCAACAGAACATCATCAAACCATCTCCAAACCAACAGAACATCATCAAACCATCTCCAAACCAACAAAACATCATCAAACCATCTTCAAACCCAACTGAAACATCACTAAAACATCATAAAAAACCAGATACAGAACTAGCAAAATAGCAAAACCACAAAAACTCAGAACAAGAGGTTCAACAAAATCCTTTGTCTCAAACCTATTGAAACATCATAGAACAAAAAGCCAACACTGTAAAAAAAACCAGCAACCAACACCACCATCCAACCATCATCAAAAACCATCAAATAACAAAAAAACACAGAACCAAAAGTCCACCATTCAAACCTTGTCATCAAACATCATTATTCAAAACCCAACAAATCAGTAGCAAACAAACAAACAACAAGAACCCTAATCTGATAACCAGAATAATACAAGCTCAGAAGAAGAAAGGTAACACAAGCTCAGAAGGAGAAATAAATCACTCACAAACAGAGTCAGAGCCATCTTACCGAAAAGAACATTAGGAGGTTGTAGCGGTAGAAATGTTCAAGACTAAGTCATTGGATTGACTAGACTTTATACAAATCAAAATAAAAATCACCACCGCGCTTTATTGTTTCCAAAGGAATGGGAAAAGAGCGAATAACCCAAAAAGGGGGAAAGATTCAAAGTAAGGGGGTTGGTTATGCAAAGGGAAGGAATTAGTACCCTAAACATCTACGGTACTCCGCAGGAACCTCTTTGAAAAATATGTATATTTTGGCTATGAAAATGTGTTGTATATAAAATGGATGGTGGAGGTGAGAAAATAAATATTTTTTTAATGATTTTTGCACCCGCCGCGGTTGCGAACCTTTAGTGCCTATGTACCACCTTTCGTGCAATAGGGGATCAGGATACACATAGTTCCTCTTTTAAAAATTTGAAACACAAGTGTGTTGGTTAATTTTATGAGATAAGACATCATCGTCATTGTCCGTGTGGAAAACATACTTACTACCCACAATCACGAGAAAGGAGAATTTGCATCATCTCAAAATGGAGGATATGGCTTCGATCTTAAAATCAACAATGCCTCACTCAACACTCAAGTGGAAAATATCTCACTTCACTATATATTGTAGAAGTATAGTTGTTTGCATCACTACAAGGATTGACAAGAGTCTAATCTTTTGAGAAAAGTTTAAAGTAAAAAGCCAAAGTGGCAAAAATGGTTTGAAATGAGATTGATTGATTTTTAGTCTTCTCACAAAAAATGTCAAGGTATTATTAAATTGATTGAAATTTATTTATGAAAATATTTTGAAAGTGCATGGACCTAAGTCCAAGTTTATTATGAAAATGTTTCAAGTTTCAAAACAAGAAGGATTTTCAAAAAGAGGGAGAAGATTTTTTTAAAATTAAAGAGGATGGGAGGAGATGAAGAGATTATCCTAGAGCATAAGGTAAAATCTAGGGATAAGAACCATCTAACCAACAAGAAGCCAATACTTGACATTATGAGTCAATATAGAATTCCCATCCTTCGGATTGAAACCAAGCAAGCAAAGATACTAGACCTCTTGAGAGAACCAAACTTCAAGTGTATTAAGTCTTCGCAAAAATTGGACAGAGTAACGGCTGTATACGGGTGAATTCCAAATTACAAACAAAGTATGTAATTACAATAACCTGCACACAAAAAAACAAACAAACAACCCAATGTCTTGAGGTAAACCTCAAGAACTCCAGATAAAGTAATGAATTAAGGTCACAAGGTCTCCAAGATAGGCCAAGGTCTCTAATCCTAAGTCCAAGAAGTCCAATGCTCCATAATTCCAAGGATATTAACCAAATAGTCCAAGTATCATTAAAGATTTTTATGGTTCATGTTGATTATTAGGTGTCTTTAAAAAGAAAAGAAAAGCTCAAGTGAGCAAAATAGAAATGACATAAAAATAAATGCTCAAGTGTGCAAAATAAAAGAAGGCATGAAATGTAAATGCTTAAATTAAATGGTACATAAAGCATAAAAAATAAAAGCATAAAGTAAAGTCAATTGTTAGAAATTAGTGGTTAGTTGGATGACCATCTTGAAACTTGCATTTGGAACTCATTAGAGGATTGGTAGAACCAAAGCCTACACACAACAAGTTGCATTTGCTTTTTGTCAAGTATATCATCCATTTTGGAATCCTCAAAAGTAACATTTAATGATCAACGATGTTTAAGTGATCCGCGTTGACCAAAGGTGTTGTAGATCCATTAGAGGATTGGTAGAACCAAAGCCTCTACACAATGAATCTCAAGGTTATTGGATCAAAGAGATCAAATTAACATACTTGGGCTTGCAATCATAAGTTTAGGCCACGAATGATCATTTATTTGAATCGGGACAAAATTTAGTGCTATGTTAAGCAATCGTAAGTGGACTTATGTAGAAGTCGCACCTATTTTGAGGCCGGTCAATAGAAATTTATGTACTTCATGTTTGGATAGATGATATAGAGATCACCATCCTTTAACATGTAGCACAATTCAAAAAAAGAAAGGGATAAGATGAAGAGGGAGGGGAATGATAACCTAATTTGGATCACCATTTCAAAATTCTTTCATCTTTAAATTCAACCACCCCTCTAGATGGATTAAAGCACTAAACATATCATTAATCCAAAGTACCAAAAACGAATTAAATAATTCATTCTTAGGTAGATTTGAATTGATGAACATTTATCCAACTTCATCTACATCACAAAGTTCATTGAGTTTAAAAACAAATTGAACATTTAAAATTGCAATCCAAATTATCCATCAAAGAGAGTGAGCAGAAAAAATGTTTGAGTTAAAACAGCCCCAAAAATAAGGCAGAAAAAGTGTTTTTGGCACTGTTACAATCAATTGTGCTTAGATAGCAACCTATTGCATTAGTGCAGCTTTTTTTATCAAATCAATTTTCTGTGACAATCAATTGCAATGTTACAACAATTGATTGCAACCTGTTAAAATCAGTAGAAGAACAACATTTTAACGATCAAATTCTTGTTCTAACTTTTCATCAAACACCTTATGATCATGGATCCAATTGAGCATGAAAATTCCATCAAATTATGAGAAAACAGCACTAATGGAATCATAAAATAGTGCTCAATGAATCGCCACCAGAAATCAACAAGAGATCACATTGTGAAAGATAATGATCCAACTTACCAAAGGCAGAATTTGAGAATTATCAAACAGCTTCCAGAATTTGCTTCAATTCAACCACAAGAATCAATTACCAAAGCTTGGATGTAGAGAATTGATGAAGAAAAAGTGTTTGGATGAAGGTTTAACTCAAATATTAGTAAGCTTCAATGAAAAGCTTACTATTCTTTTTGAAAATGGAGCTTTGAGTGAATTTGGTAGATTGAGAGTTTTTTTAGCAAGATGATTTTGGCTATCAAAAGCTTGTGATTTGAATGAAATGAGGTCTCTATTTATAGAGTTTTGGATTGGGATTAGTGGTAATTTGGTAATTGATTCTTGGAGCCAAATTTGAATTAATGATATAATTTTCAAATTATGCAGAAAAATTGGAGCCAAAATGATGACAATTTGAATTTGCTGGATTTTTTCAAAAAAAAACACGTGCATTTTGCTATCATGAGTCGATACATGTGTGGTATGCATCGATACATCCTAGTTGTATAACACAGCACGTGTCGATACTGTTGTACCCCAAAGTTTGACCTAAGATACCATCTCCCATCTGCATCATCACATTGCAAGCGTTTTGATCTATCGATTTTTAAAATTCATAACTTTTTCAAGTCAAGAGCTGTTTATTTGTTGAACGCTAAATTTATTAACTGATCAAGACTTAAATGATGTTTATTAATTATTTATTATCTTAAATTTAAATAATTGGAATTTATTTTCAGTTATTATATAATTCAAAGATTTATAAATAATAAAGTAAATATTTGAAAAGAGGTATATTAATTGTTCAGACAGTGTTTATTTATTATTTATTATCTTAAATTTAAATAATTGGAATTTATTTTCAGTTATTATATAATTTAAAGATTTATAAATAATATAATAAATATTTGAAGGGAAATTCATTAATTGATCAACAATGTTATTTAATTATTTATTATCCTAAGTTTAATAGTTGAAATTTATTTTTTCAGTTATTATAATTTAGAGAATTATAAATAATGGAATAGATTGAAGAGAAGTTTATTGATCAATGATGTTTATTTAATTGTTTATTATTCTGAATTTAATAGTTGGAATTCATTTTCAGTTGTTATAATTTAAAGAATTATAAACGATAAAATAAATAACTAGAGAGAAGAAAAGAATTAATTGATAAAATATTGGAGTTTTATTCATTTTATTCTAATTGTACAATTGTTGTGTAAATACTGTATTTATTTACAACGTATTTACAATAATAATTTTTACAAAGTTTAAAATGAAATAAAAACTATTCTAATTTTTTCTAAATTCTAAATCTTCTATCCAATGCTTCTCTGTTTGTTCATTTAATTTTACCTGCAAAACAATTAAAAGAAAAAAGTCAGAAATAAATAAATAATTAAAAGCAGAAAATTATTTTTAGTGTTCATCATTAAAAGCAAACGGCTGGAATCAGTTTTACCCTTTTTGCAAATCGCGGGATTTCTCCCGGTTCACAAAAAGGGACGAATTTTTATTTTCAAAAATGAATGCACAAATTTAAAGATGCACAAATTCATTTTTTGTTTTCAAAACTGCATAATTAAAAAGCCAACTGCATGTTTCAAATCCCATGCATATTTCAAAATCAATATAAAATGCATAATACAAACAGCATATGCATTTTCAATTCCAAGTCAATATCCCAACGTAAACTAGTATACGAAGAGGCCAAAAACATAAGGTTTTGCTGTACCATGCAGAAGTCAGAGCAAATATGCAGTTCAAATCAATATATGCAAGCAAAAACATTTCCATTTACATCATTTTCCAGCATTATTGCTTTTTCAAAACAAATGCATAACATATCATTTTTATGTCAAATTTGTATTGAGGAGAGAGAAGAGAGATAGAAGTTTGGTTTTACAGGTTTTGGTTTAGGCAGGAAGAGGATAGAAACAGAACAGCAGTAACTTAGTAGAAAAATGAAAAGCATGAAAATAGAATACCAAACAAAACTGGATGAAGCAGATGTGCAGAAGGCCAAGGAAAATATAGTAAAATATACCAAACCTGTAGCATAAACATCCAAGCCAACTAACGGATAGAACAACATCAAACCCCCTTCAAAAATTCAGAGAGTTGAATCTACCTTCAAGCCTCCAACACTCAAAAATTGTCAAACACAATACAAAACCAGTAACCAAGCTCTCAAAAGCCAGAACCTGTTATCTCATAAACCAAAACCTTATGGCCTAAACTACAAACCTGCTACCATAACCATTTTCAAAACCTCAACCATGGCCTAAACCATACACAACCTGCATTAAAACCATAGCCATTTCAAAACACCATCAACATAAACCATAAACCAGTTTCCATCAACATACATAAAACCAATAACCATGGCCTAAACCTGCGTAAACCAGTAACCATAAACCAGAACAACCTTAGGCCACAAACTAAGAACCATGTCAAAACCTGTCAAACCAACAACCTTGGCCTGAAACCACATAACCTGCATAAAACCAGTACAGCATCACCAAAAGTCATAACCACTTCAAAACCTTAAACCATGAAACCGATGTCCAATACCAAAGCCTCATAATAGCATCATAGGCCATTAGAAAAGCATACAGAAGCATAGCTGAGAAGAAGAGGAAAAGCATACAACGAAGGCAGCATTCAAGCATTACATCATCAAGCTAATCAAAACAACAAAAATGTTTCAACCATAGCGTGTTTAAGGCAACCAGAATAGCCTCACAGGCATTCATCATAGGCGACAGTTAAGCAAAGCAAGGTAAAGGCAGAAGAGAAGAACATATTGCACAAAGTTTTCAGTTTTACTCATCATCAAACACATTTAAGAACGAAATACCGGGCAACTGAAGCAAGCATCCTCACTGTCTTCCCCGCTCGCCCTGGCCTCCTAGCGCACGCCCAACCGTCCTCTTCCGTCTCCAAGGTTAACACTTCTCTTTTTCTTTCTTTCAAAAATACCTCAGATGATCATGTGAGAAAAACGAAGTTAGAATCAAAATGAATCAAAATCGTAACATGCAGTAATCAACAAACCCTAACGAAATAAAAAAGATGAAATCACCTTAAATCTGTCGCCCCAAAGCGTTGTTGGAGGGAAGAAGAGGTTGGAAGTACCAGCGGCCATGGACAAACGGGCGAAGAACTCAGAAGCTTAGACCAAGACGAAGAACAACGCGAGGACGAAGAAGACAAGCAAGCGCCGCTCTGCCAAAACCTTGTGAACCCTAATCCCAAACTAAACAAACGCGTTTAACCCTAAACCTTGTGTCGACGATTTGGACTTAACTCATGCCCTGCCTAAGCCCAACGATTTGCTTATCCACCCCCTATCTTGCTTCTGATATTCTTGATTTTTGGCCTCTTAAAACCTCTTCTGGCCCATGCTTTTGTTTATCATTTTCTTTTGTTCTTGATACATTTTTTTTTTAATTTGATTTCCTTAGCCCTTTTCTTAATTATTATTAGTTAGTTAGTTAATAAGTTAATAATAGGTGTATTTCTTAATTAAAACAAATTTTAATAATTGGATTATTTTATTAGTTTAACATTAGGTTTAATCTAGTAATTTTAGTATTTTTTTTATTAGGTTTAGTTAAATAACTTTTAAAGTTTAATTTAGTTTAGATTTATTTACTAAGTAATACTTTATATTAATACCAAAAATACCTAAAAAATAAAAATATTAAAAAAAACGTATATTAATACAAAAATATATAAAAAAATAGAATTTAAGAATTAAAATATTTTACTTTCTTTAATTAATTCACTTGCGTTATTAACATTAAATAAAAAAATAAAACTCTAAAAACATATAAAAAAAATATAGAAAACTTAAAAACATTTTACTTTCCTTAATTAATTCCCTCGCTTTAGTTAAATATTAGATAAAAATACAAAAATGCATATTTACACCATTTAGTCTTTTATTTAAATTGTTGTATATCATTTATCTATCATAATTTTCTGTTTAATTATTTCATCTTTATTCGATTATTCCGTTTACGTCTAAATCCAAGGGAAAAATGATTAAACTGGTCGACTTCATGTCCTCAAATCCAATCATGCGAACATTTGCATTTCGTTAAAACTTAAGACAATTTTCCCCCAAATATCCAATCTTTTCAAACTTATACCTTTCAAGCCAAAACTTCGACATTAGGTCGTCGTATCTTCAAAAACCCGTCCGTACCCCTTTTCGGCCAAAACAATTTATTTCTTAATCAAACGGTCAATTTTAATAAAACAGATATTTCAAAAGGTTCCTATAGAGTACTATAGATACATTGGGTGCTAATACCTTCCCACTGTATAATCAACCCCCGAACCATAGATCTCTTTTCAAAAACGCCTTGTATTTTTATTACTTTTAAAAGTATTATTTACATTGCATATTTAGGGTTTTATTTCGCTCTTTCCCCTTTTCCCTTGGAAACAATAAAGCGCGGTGGCGACTCTTGCTTTTGCGAGACAAATTAATCAATAATTCGATCTCCGGTTTACCCCGCTACATTTTTTATCGCTACAGATACATGCCTCTATGTGTCGATACATACTGTTATTCCAACACATCACAGAATCACACAAATTGCATGAGTCGATACATAACATGTATGTGTCGACACATGCTAGTTATACAAACAGGATGAGTCGATACATATATGCATGCGTCGACACATGCTAGTTATACACAATAAAATGAGTCGATACATACCTTTATGGGTCGATGCATGCTGTCTTTCGCAACAAACAGAATCAAATCAACTTTCATGAGTTTGACACAAGCTTTATGGATCAATATAAGCTGCCTTCGACATAATGCAGAATTAGTCAAATTGCATGAGTTCGACATAAGCTTTATGGATCAATACAAGCTGCCTTCGATACACACAAAATTGATTGCTTTACATGAATTCGACACAAGCCTCTGAAATCCTTATTTGTCAGATGCTTCGACTTGGTACCTACAAAACAAAAATATACAGAGACAAAGACAATGTATTTTTTTGCATTTTGATTAGAAGTTAGTCAACAACACATATACAAAATACACAACCAAGGTGCTTGGAGATTCCTCAAGAGCAAACATTAAAGATAGGGGATAGAAAAAAGATGAAGAAACAACCCTAATATGATTTTGTTATGATCAAGTTGTCATGATATGATAGGGGAATCTTAGGGGGGGAAATTGGGATACAACAAAGGTTAGTAAGGTTATAGATCTGAACCTCACCAAATGATCTCTTTCTTCTCTTTCCTTCCTCTTATTGAATCTACCGTTGCATGCATCGCTATCTTCGCCGTTTTCATCAAACGAAAATTAGGGTTTCACTTTCCCCCTTTCTAGATTTAGGGCCACCAAGTAAAAATCTGTAGAAATAAGTCACGAATTAGTAACTAGCAGTAAGAGACGATCATAAAAAATGTAAGAAAAGTAAGGTTTTGAGACACGCTGCCGCCGTCACCGCCGTGAGGCGATTTCCGGCGCGGCCAAAGGGTCTTCTCCGATGAAGGCCCATAGTAAGAGAGAAGAGAGAGGGCAGAGCGTTCAAGAGAGAGAAAGAAAGTTGAGTTATGAGGCCTGGCTTCAGTGTAAGTGGTTTTTGTGTTGTTTGATAATAACACTCTGGTCCAATCCGGTGGTGACACTTGTCACCACCTCTTTAGTTACCCTGAATGATTCCCCACTTGCAACCCCATGATAATTTGATGCGCCCTCATCATCTATCCCTCTGATCAATTATCACATCCTTTCAACGCATCTTAGATGCATGTCCATGGTACACCTCCAGGGAGTTGCTGTACTGGATTAGCCAGAAGCATTTGGGCCTATTAATTTCTGCACCCCCTGTTTTTACTTTTTTTGCAGGCCCATTTCTACTTTTCTTCTTTATATTTTGTTGTTAATATTTTCTTCTTCCTTATTTGATTTTTTTATTTGATTTTTAGCATATATTTAAGAAATGTAAATATGTTAACATTTGTTTTAAATAATTATTAATTTTAAAATAATTTTTGTTTGACATTATTAATTAAGTCCTTAATTAATCTTATCAAATGAAAAGAGTTTTAACCTAAATAATTATTTAATGGTTTGGATTTGTATTGCGTGATTTAAATATTTATTTCTTACTGTCACCCCCATTCATTAATTTGTACCCCCATTCCCGAAGCTCTGTAATAACGTAGAATTTCAATTTCCGCATTTTTATTGTTTACTCAATATTGTATAGTAATTATGCGTGTATGGCAAGATAAAAAAAAATCAATCGTTAGTTAACCTAATTTCAAAGATCAAATTAACTTGAATCAAACACACTTTTTCACACGCGCACCTCTAGGGTAACCTCGCTCGTTGCCTCGGAAATACAGTCAAGTCCCTCGAGTATGGGACGTTTTAGAAAATGTCCCTTCGATAAAAAGATCGTAGTCCCTCGATGACCATCAATGTTGCCTTCGATAAAACAATCGCGTCCCTTACAAAAATTGCTAAAGCGTCACGTAAGTTGCTTTCGATGACTGTAAAATTGACCTGCGCCTGTCCCTTTACATCCAATGATGAGGCTTCTTACTAAATCAATGGTAAGATAACAACATCTAAAGGAGGAAGAAAAGAACATTTGAGACCTTTCGAGTAGGTAGATTCTCTCCTAGTTGCTCGCTTGCTCACGACAAAAACATTTTACACCAACACTTTCATCTTAAAACATTTTCAAAAGACAAGACCTTTTATATACGTTCTTATAGAGACAAGAACCATTGTAAAACATCCTTTCAAAAACCACTTTTCAAAACACAATCCACAAACACATCTTTGAAATATTATTCGAAACAAAACTTTGTACGCGTTCTTATAGAAACGAGAACCATTACAAAGAGATTTTTCAAAACACTTTCAAAGTCCACACCACAAGCACACTGTCAAAACAAAAGCAAGTGATCTAAGCGAGTACCTAAGAGCCCATGGAAAACCATGGATGAAAAGGGTGCTAATACCTTCCCTTTTCATAATCTACCCCCCAAACCCGAGAAATAATCTCGAAAGGTCTTTCCTGTGCTTTTTTGCCTTTCCTTTTGGATAAAATAAAAGTTGGTGGAGAATCTTTCTATCCGCACAAATACGATCGAAACGCAAAACATCAAATCAGTTCTCCCACCGTATCACAATTATATTATGGACAAGATTGGTTTAATTGCTACAATTTGCAAATACTTTAACTAAATAGATTCCAAGATATCTCATGTTTCATTAATCAAAGAACATTTCATGTTACAATTCAAGTCATTCCTCTCATCATTAAAAGTTGTTCTAAACTTGAATACAATTATATCAAATCTACAAGTTTCACAAAGCCTTCTACAAGACATTCAAGTGCCACTATCATTCAATTTTACATGTTTCCATACAAGGCTTACAAAGAAAATTTCAATATTTCAAAGTTTCTTTACAAAATTCTTTTCAACACGATCAAATTCAAAGTTACAACAAGGTTGCCATTTGTGATCGGTGGAAATAGAACAGACTGTTTTTTTAGCTGGTTTCGCGAAATGTCGCGGTAAGCAAGAGTCGCCACCGTCTTTTATATTCTCCAACATGGAAAGGACAAAAGCACAGCAAAATTCCTTATTCGAGATGTTTCTCGGTTCGGGAGGTAGATTTATAGAAAGGGAAGGTGTTAGCACCCTTTCTATCTGTGGTTATCCACGGGCTCTTAGGTACTTGCTCTTATGTTTTCAAAATTGTTTTCTTTTCAAATGTGAGTGGGTTTGAAAAAAAGTTTCTTTGAAAGATTTCTGAATGACTCTTGTATCTGTCCTCAAGAGTGTTTGAAAAATTTGTTTTGAAAGCTTTTGAAAGTGTAAGGTGTGAAAAGTATTTTGTTTGTTTTTGAAAAGAGAAAGTACCCATGAGTCATCTACCTACCCTAAGGAATTAAGTTGTGTAGGTGTCCTTTAGGTAGTGTCATCCCACCATTGAGAGGTAGGTAGCACCACCGTTGAAGGTGTTTGGGTCAATTCGAGTGTAGGGACAGTGTGGTCACCGAAGCAACAATAGGACACCTTAGAAGCTACCCTTATGTCCTTGATCCTTTTTTAATCCGAGGCAACTGTTTCGAGGCAACTGTTCCGAGGCAACTGTTTCGAGGCAACTGGATCATGGACATAAGGACCGCTAAGACGTCCCATACTTGACGACCACGTTTCGAAGGCAACGAGTGAGGCGTACCCTAGGAGTGGTGTGTGTATTTGTGTGTTGTATTCAGTTAATGTTTGTCTTGTTAATTAGTGAGCTACGAGTTGTTTTTATTTACATACATTCTTTCATGCAAGTTAACAGTTAAGGAGTGCGAAAAGTAAATTGCGGAAACATAAATCCTACGCTATTACAAGGCGCGGGTCTATACATCGCCAAAAATTACAAAGACCCGTTTTTTGGTAAATAAGTACGAAAATTAAATAAAGCGATAAACATATTTAACTATTACATTCTTGAAGGCAATTACATAATAATAAAATAAAGTAAATGCGCGCGAATAAATTAATCGGGAATGTCTAAGGGTGTTGACCCCTTTAAGAAAAGAAGTTGATTTTTTTTGTTTTTTTTGTAATTAAAATGAAATTAAAGCTAATTAATGACTAATTAATTAATTTAATTAAAAGAAAATATTTTTTGTTTTTGTGTGTTTATAAAATAAAAGAAATGGAATAAAATTAAAAGTTAACTTTTACCTAATTCTAGATTTATTTTAATTTTTTAAGAAAAGGAATTAAAATGGCCTAATTAAACTATTTTAGTTAATGTTTATTTACAAAATAAAATAATAATAATAATAATGATGTAATTCTATTTTTTTTAATGAAAATATGTTAATTAAGTTAATTGTTAATAATAAAAATAATTAAAAGGTTAGCAATTGAAAATAAGAAAAAATGACAAAACAAAATAAAAAAAGAAGTAAAACCAAAGGGGGTGTGGGCTGAAATGGAGGTGCAATGCTGAAATTGTGGCCCATTAGCTAGAAGCCCTGTTTGACTCTCCTTGATTGCTTGCAGCGCGCTTGACTCCAGAGTATGGTATTCTGCACCTTTTGTCCTTTGGATCTGCACTAATGACACATGGCTGGCGCTTTGGATGAGGTTTATGGTGTTCCTCCTTTGAGAATCTGCACATGAAAGCAATGAAAAAAATGATATGGAAATTATAGGGGACCTGGGAAGAACTTACAGTGCGGTATGAGCCTCAGGACTTGGCAAAGGTTGCTTTAGCTTCAGGGTGTGGCAAGGAATAGAACCATGTGCTTGTTTTGATCTGAAGATGCTCGCAACTATGTTTTAGAACTCTCACTTTTTGAATAATTTTTGGTTTTTTCTCTTGGCCGTTTCTGCACACACTCTCTTTTGAATGAGGTTGGGAAGGCTTGTATATATAGTAATGTAAAGTGTATCAATAAGAATAATGGTCATTAAGCTTATGCAATTATGTTCTTGATTTCCTCCATAACCAACATTGAACCATTTGCCATATTTGTGAAAATTTGAATTTTCTTGCTTGGAATAGGCCTTGCACTAATTTTGAAGGTATTTTAAGGTGTATCAAAGCTAATCATCACAAAATATATCCCTCCATTAATTTCTTTGATTTTTATTTGAATTTTAAAGATTTAAAATGAATTAAATCAAATAAAATTAAATAAAAATGGAAGAATTAATTTTAAATCTTGAAATAAATTGTAGGACACGTGGGAGGCATGGCCAAGCTGAAACAAGTGGAAAAAGTGGGGCCCTTTTGTCAAAAATGAAGTTTCAAGGATAATTGACTTTGGCCATTTCACAAAAATTTCCCAACTTCTCCAATGCATATATTGCTCAATTTTGAAGATATCAACATGTTCTTGGACATTTTGGAAAGGTCTTGAAGTCCTCTAACCAATTTCTTTTGTACCATGTCATTTTGATTTACCAATCTCATGTTATGGTCTTTGACTTAAAGTGCCTTTTTGTTGACTTTTGAAAATGACCTATAATATTGAAATTGATAACTTTTTGTGAGAGCATTTCTTGGACTTGGAATGTGAAGATGAGTTGTAGGAAATGTCCTCCCCTTCAAGATGAGCATTGGATGGGATTTTTCTGATGAACCATGAAAAAGTTATGCCTTGGTCAAGTTACAGTTGACTTTTCAGCTGTCCAAAAATAGAAACTTTTACATCTCGATGATTTTTGAGCCATTCTTGTGAAATCATGATCAAGACTTGATCAAATGATGATTGTGGCTTCAAAATAAGATGTTGACCAAAAAATTTGACTTTTGACTGTCAAATGACCATTTTGCCCCAATAGTTGATTGTGAAGCAATTAGGGTTTTTGACTGTACAACTTGACCTTGTGAGCCTTGAAACTTGACATGTAGGTGCTTGACAATGTGTATGAGCATATGGGACTTGATTGAGCCCTTGAAAACCTCATCTTTTTTGTGAGAACCAAAACCCTAGTTTGACTGGCTTAGGAGGATGGTTGACTGTGCAACCCTTGAGAGATTTTGAACAAATCTAGATGATGCCTGTCAAAACTTTGAAGAATATGGGAGGGAAAATTTTGGGGTGCAACAGTTGCCCCTGTTCAATCTTCTTAGACCTGAGGATGTAGATTGGCTTGTGTGCCTTTCGTGATCCGAGGGTGGAAGATGATTGAACACTAGAGTGCCCAGAAATTTGCACTCACATAGTCGAGTATCAGCAGTGTGATGTCGAGAATGGGCTTACAGATTCCATTTGGAGAGATGATGGATGGGAGGATGGGCTTAAAGATGCCATCTGAAAGTGTGACAGAACCTTGTCGGGAATGGGCTTATAGATGCCATTTGGAAAGATGGTGGACAGGTGAATCTGAATAAGAAATAGAATAGCTTTCGTGTCTGGAGCATATCTAGTATGTGTCTAATTGTTGACGTCTAAATAAATGGTAGAATGACCTCCGTGTCTGGGGTATATCCATACTGCATGAGTAACAGAATGTCATCCGAATCTGGATCGTATCTGGACTGAACAATAGAAGAGCATCCGGGATGGAGCATCTCTAAGTTGTCTTTTAGAAGTTTAAATCTGAATAAGAAATAGAACGGCGTCCGGATCTGGAGCATCTCTAGGCTATATCTGAAAGGAAATCTGGAATGAGTATCAGAACATCGCCATGCATGGGTCACATCTGGACTATCTCTAGAAAGAGTCTTGAATAAGCAAAAGAACAGCATCCATATCTGGAGCATGTCTAAGCTATCTCTGAAAGGAAATCTGGAATAAGTATCAGAATGTCGCCATGCCTGGGTCACATCTGAACTATATCTAGAAGGAGTCTTGAATAAGCAAAAGAATAGCATCCATATCTGGAGCATTTCCCAGCTATATCTGAAAGGAAATCTGGAATAAGTATCAGAACGTCGCCATGCCTGGGTCACATCTGAACTATATCTAGAAGGAGTTTTGAATAAGCAAAAAAACAGCATCCATATCTGGAGCATTTCCAAGCTATCTCTGAAAGGAAATCTGGAATGAGTATCTGGACGTCGCCATGCCTGGGTCACATCTGAACTATATCTAGAAGGAGTCTTGAATAAGAAAAAGAACAACATCCATATCTGGAGCATTTCCAAGCTATCTCTGAAAGGAAATCTGGAATGAGTATCAGAACGTCGCCATGCCTGGGTCACATCTGAACTATATCTAGAAGGAATCTTGAATAAGCAAAAGAACAGCATCCATATCTGGAGTATTTCCAAGCTATCTCTGAAAGGAAATCTGGAATGAGTATCAGAACATCGCCATGCCTGGGTCACATCTGAACTATATCTAGAAGGAGTCTTGAATAAGCAAAAGAACAACATCCATATCTGGAGCATTTCCCAGCTATATCTGAAAGGAAATCTGGAATAAGTATCAGAACGTCGCCATGCCTGGGTCACATCTGAACTATATCTAGAAGGAGTTTTGAATAAGCAAAAGAACAACATCCATATCTGGAGCATTTCCAAGCTATCTCTGAAAGGAAATCTGGAATGAGTATCAGAACATCGCCATGCCTGGGTCACATCTGAACTATATCTAGAAGGAGTCTTGAATAAGCAAAAGAACAGCATCCATATCTGGAGCATTTCCAAGCTATCTCTGAAAGGAAATCTGGAATGAGTATCAGAACGTCGCCATGCCTGGGTCACATCTGAACTATATTTAGAAGGAATCTTGAATAAGCAAAAGAACAACATCCATATCTGGAGCATTTCCAAGCTATCTCTGAAAGGAAATCTGGAATGAGTATCAGAATGTCGCCATGCCTTGGTCACATCTGAACTATATCTAGAAGGAGTTTCGAATAAGCAAAAGAACAGCATCCATATCTGGAGCATTTCCAAGCTATCTCTGGAAGGAAATCTGGAATGAGTATCAGAACGTCGCCATGCCTGGGTCACATCTGAACTATATCTAGAAGGAGTTTTGAATAAGCAAAAGAACAGCATCCATATCTGGAGCATTTCTAAGCTATCTCTTTAATGTAGATATGCCCTGGCTAGATACAGGTATCGAATCTGGAATTGCGACAGTTGATAGTAATCGTCTTTGGATTGACCTTTTTCCTGAAAAGGCAAAACATCAGTTGTATGCAATGTCATGATGCATGAACTGCATGATTTTAAGATGTTCTCAAAAATAACTGAGATTTGTGTGATATGATGCGTATGTGCATGCATTGTGTATGTAAGCAAGATGTATGAAAGGTGATATGTTTATGAATGTATTTTCGTCTAGGAAAATAAATCCTTGACGAATGCCGGGAAGTTGAATCCTGGGTTGATGTTGAAGAACAGAGTTCTTCGTTTCCGCTGGGGATGATGGTTGCAAGAACAAACCGGTAGGAGAAGATGACTCTGTTGGGGAATAAACTTGCTGGAGAGATACTCTGCAGGGAATACCCTGTGGGGAATGGATACTTCACTGAGAATTTGATGATAACTCCGCTGAGGGATACCGTTGATAAGCTTTGTTGAGGGAATTGATGAACTCCGCTGGGGGGTAGGAAGAAACTTCACCGAGGACGATATTTCCGTGGCTTTTAGCTGAGGATAACCCAGTTATAAGCTCTGGTGGAGCATAACCTTTGAATAAAGTCCGGGAGACGTGTTCGTGCTCTGCAGGGGTAAGCTTCCAGAATCTACTGGGGATAAGCTTCCTACTGGGGAGATGGATTCAATTCTCCTGGGGAGACTTTTTGAGACAGTACTGGGGAAGTGGCTCCACTGAAGTGTCTGTATTCCGCCGGGGAACAATATTAGAATAAGACTGTCGGGGATGCTTGTTTAGGAACATCTGTATACTCTACTGGGGAATATTGAGATTTCTGGGGATACCCATCTTCCTTAAGGTTGACTGTAGACTAACTCTGCTTGGGGAGAGTTGTTGAATCTTGTCTTACTTAACGGGGAGTGAAGGTATCCTGGTTACGTTCTTCAGTCGAACCTACCTTGGTACCTTGGTGGACAGAGCAACCAGATCACTTAGACAACTCATTATTGCCCCAGTTTCTGAGGGAGAAGGTACCTGTGGAGGTGTTTGACAACTGCCGTTGACAAATCTCCTTCTGGTAAGCAAGTGATGAGATGCCGGGACATAGTCGTACGCTTTGATCCCTAACTTTTGCCTGGACCGCCCTTTCGGGTTTTCAGTCCACCGGGATACCCATTTTTGCCCAAGCCGCCTTTGCAGGTTTTCGACTTGCCGGGTGTACAGATTTTTTTTCATTTTTATCCCTTATTCTTGCCCGAACCTTTTTGGTTCGCCGGGAAGCCCTTATTTTTGCATAGGTGTGTCAACCTAGCGGGTCTTTGATTATGCGTAGTATTTTTTTCGACTATGTCTGTGCTCTCAGAATGTAGGGAGGTGCCCCTGTTGGTAGTGCAGTGTTACCATAGCACCAGAAGATCTTCGTTTGATCGTCCAATGCCCCAAGCGATCCAGATGGAGATTTTCCCCAAGCTGGTTGGCCTTTTGAGAGATTCTCCGAATCTTGACCTAACTGCCCCAGATGTTGGACAATGATCATGCCATGCCCCTTGATTGGAGGTGCCTTTGTTCATTAGATATCCTTCGTGCGAACTTCTATGTTGTTCAAACAAATAGTCATATGCAAGCAATGTTATATTAAAAATGCAAAGCTTATATCTGTCTTGAAATTTTTGAAAATGCATTTTCAGTAAAACAAGCAAATTTTGTAAACTGTGATGTCAACTCGTTATTTTACCGCGAGCCTTAAGGAGTCAGGATACCTTTCGTAATAGTATGCTTTCAAACTAACCCATGCTTCAGCTAGGACTTTTACGGGTTATAACGTGGCCTGGTTCACGGTTTAATAAACAAAGGATAAAGGCTCAAATTTCATTTGTACCCACCCGTTCTTCGTGATGTTCTTCAAACCTAAACTCAGCTGATCGTGCGTTAGACCTTGTTTGAGTCTTTGTCCTGATATACCAGTGATGGTTCGGGTATTGACAGTTTACTTGGAATAGGCAGTCATTCCCTTATTTTTTGTTGATGGTTTGTAGGACCTCTTTCTTTTTTATTTATTTCATTATCCCTGTTTTTTGCCTGAACTGTTTCTTTTCGTGTTACAGTCAGCGGGATGCCCCAGTTTTGTAAGTCTCCTTCATAGGTTTTGACTTAATGGCCGTTTATTTTGAGAAATGATAACTGCCTATCTTTATGATTATTTGGAACCATCACTGTCCTTTGTTTTATGAGGACCTCTTTGGTGCTATTCGTTGTGCACTTGGATCAACTGAGAGAACTACCCTGCCCCAGGTTATGATTAAGGGTTTTAATTTTCGAAAAGAAAAACTCCTACTTCTTTGGCTCAAAGGGGTTAACAAGAGATTATCTGCCTTATAGCTCCAGTGTTTAGGAATTGAAACAATGCCTGTACCTCATCAGCGGGGTTTGTCCAAAAGCATACTGTAAGGATCGTGGTATCGTTTTCGTCATCCTCCCTCAAGAGGCTTAGAATTATTAATTGAGAGTTGATCATCATAAAATGAAAGCAATTTGAATATAATGAAAATAATTGGATTAATTCAAAAATAGACATATGCAGTGCATTAGTGAAATAAAAGAGTTTGCTATGACATTAATTGTTTGTATAAGCAAAAAAAAAATTACAACTCGAAAATTCAACTAAACAAAAGCCTTCAATGACTGGGAAAAGGAGCAGTGATTATGTTTGGAGTCTCTGGTGCTTCAAACTGAATCTCTCCGGCGTCAATCATGTCTTGGACCTTGTTCTTCAGAGCCCAACAGTTGTCTGTAGTATGCCCCGGGCTATCAGAATGGTATACACACCTATCGTTGGGATGATAGTTAGAAGCAGAAGTGTTTGGATTCCGGAGAGGAGCCCTTAAGGTAATCAGCCCTGCCTTTAACATTTGCTGTAGCGCTTGATCCAGTGACATGTTGATCTTAGTGAACTGTCTCTTGGGTGCGACCTCCTTACGTTGCTGCCCCTGTCCTTGTTGAGCAGGCCTAGGATTAGAGATCTGGGTTGCCCCTACATGTTGATCATGGCGACCCTTTTTACTATGCACGACATTGGACTCCTTCTTCCCGCTGTAAGGCTTTTTATGAGCATCAGCAAGTGCAGCTTCTTGAATCTTTCCAGCCTTGATGCCAGCTTCAATCCTCTCCCCGGTCAGGATCAAATCTGTAAACCCAACAGAAGAATTTCCAATCAGATGGTTGAAGAAGGGACCAGACAGGGTTCCCAAGAACATGTCAACGAGCTCACGGTCAGTCAAGGGCGGCTGCACCCTTCCAGCCAGATCTCTCCACCTTTGCGCATACTCCTTAAAACCTTCACTCGTCCCAAGTGACATACCCTGGAGTTGGGTACGCGTGGGAGTGAGGTCGGCATTATACTGATACTGCTTATAAAAAGTAGTTGCCAAGTCCTCCCAGTTACAAATACTGGTTCCATCCAACTGATAGAACCAATCGAGCTGAGTCCCTGAAAGACTCTCCTGGAAGAAATGGATCCATAGATTCTTGTCTGCCGTGTAGGGATGGATCTTCCTTGCGTATGAACGGAGGTGCAGCTTAGGACAGGAAGCCCCGTCGTACTTTACAAAGGCAGGTGCCTTGAACTTGTGAGGGATCACCACCCCAGAAGATAAACCTAGGTCCCCAAAGTCCAACCCAGGCACACGTTGGATATCCATAGCATTTAACTGGTCCTCCAGCTGTTTGTACCTGTCCTCAGCAGGAGGGTACTGTTCATCATTGAAATCTATCTCGGTGTCAGAGACTACGGGACTAGGAACCCTTCCCTCCTGGTGACTTCCTTCCCCAACAGATGGAGTAGTCCGCTCAGCTTCATTCTGCAGTGTATTCCCATATCTGTGTCTAGGGTTGAACAAAATAGTCCTCTTCTTCTTTTTTTTCAAAAGCAAAGTCTTCAATTCCTGTTATCCTTGGGCTAAGCTCATGACCAGCTCATGGAACTGGGCGTTCTGGGCCTGGAGGGCCTTGATAGCTTGTTCATTGGATGATTCAGGATTCATGATGACTGCTGAAATAAACAGCGAAGAAGGTAAGTGACTTGTAAAAAGTGTACATGTACTACAATGATATGTATGATATGCATGCAATGTTTTCAAGGATCTCGCGAGGTAAACATAGAAACTTGTTAGAATTCGAGATCGGTAGCTTGATTGAAGGAACTTCATGTTGTTGAGAGTCCTTCTTCAAGAGTCAAAGCTCACCATATCCAGTGGGTCATAGCCCCTGACTCAAGTTATCAACCTTGGCTAGGGGAAAATAAATCCCCTTTGCCCCTTGCTAGACATTTGATTCATCATGACCTGCATCACAAACCCTTGAGATCCTTGAAATGGATTAGTCCCTATGTAGGATGTATGTAATGGTATGATGTTATGCTATGCATGGAGTGATGTAAGTAAACCCTGTTATGAGCCCATATTAAGGATTGTAAACAAACCCTGCGAGGAACTCATGTGTCAGATAATAAGAACATGCAAGTAGTCAAGTTTGAAAGCACACAAGTCACACAAGACAACCCTTAGAGTTTAGGCCAACATGAAGTTTGGGGTACTACCCTCTTGAAGTTGGTGGGCTCAAACCTGTCCTATCAAAGTAACCGGGTTCTAAGGAGCTCAATATCATTGGATTGTTTTCTGTGTTCATCGTTTCGATTTAGCCACTGAACTGGCAATCAAAATATCCCAAGAAAACAACCCTCAACTGAGTGTAGTATCGAGTATCAACCAACTTCGGACTGCACCAAAGTAGTTATCTCACTACCCCTAAAGAGGCCAGGATGGTTCAATTAAGGTTCCTAAGGTCAGTTGATGCTTCACGACACCACGCGGCGGCCCCGTACTCTCCTTGACTTGACTCAAGGGTTACCGGTACTCACCAAAGTGCCACATCAACGTAGCAGACTGCTTCAACTGTGTCGGTATACCCCGCACAGTTCCCTCACAGCCTTGTTGCTACTTTCTAAGAAGGTATCCCCCAGATCCGGGTTAGGTCTATAGAACTCCCAAGAAAGTACCCACAATAATAAAGTAAACAATTCAGACAATTGAAAACACAAGTATGAGCTATCCTAAGGTACACCTCACTTTACAGTATCTCCCCAGCAGAGTCGCCAGTTCGGTGATCGGTGGAAATAGAACTGACTATTGTTTTAGCTGGTTTCGCGAAATGTCGCGGTAAGCAAGAGTCGCCACCGTCTTTCATATTCTCCAACATGGAAAGGACAAAAGCACAACAAAATTCCTTATTCGAGATGTTTCTCGGTTCGGGAGGTAGATTTATAGAAAGGGAAGGTGTTAGCACCCTTTCTATCTGTGGTTATCCACGGGCTCTTAGGTACTTGCTCTTATGTTTTCAAAATTGTTTGCTTTTCAAATGTGAGTGGGTTTGAAAAAAAGTTTCTTTGAAATATTTCTGAATGACTCTTGTATCTGTCCTCAAGAGTGTTTGAAAAATTTGTTTTGAAAGCTTTTGAAAGTGTAAGGTCTGAAAAGTATTTTGTTTGTTTTTTAAAAGAGCAAGTACCCATGAGTCATCTACCTACCCTAAGGAATTAAGTTGTGTAAGTGTCCTTTAGGTAGTGTCATCCCACCATTGAGAGGTAGGTAGCACCACCGTTGGAGGTGTTTGGGTCAATTCGAGTGTAGGGACAGTGTGGTCACCGAAGCAACAGTAGGACACCTTAGAAGCTACCCTTATGTCCTTGATCCTTTTTTAATCCGAGACAACCGTTTCGAGGCAACTGTTCCGAGGCAACTGTTTCGAGGCAACTGGATCATGGACATAAGAACCGCTAAGACGTCCCATACTTGACGACCACGTTTCGAAGGCAACGAGTGAGGCGTACCCTAGGAGTGGTGTGTGTATTTGTGTGTTGTATTCAGTTAATGTTTGTCTTGTTAATTAGTAAGCTACGAGTTGTTTTTATTTACATACATTCTTTCATGCAAGTTAACAGTTAAGGAGTGCGAAAAGTAAATTGCGGAAACATAAATTCTACGCTATTACAAGGCGCGGGTCTATACATTGCCAAAAATTACAAAGACTCGTTTTTTGGTAAATAAGTACGGAAATTAAATAAAGCGATAAACCTATTTAACTATTACATTCTTGAAGGCAATTACATAATAATCAAATAAAGTAAATGCGCGCGAATAAATTAATCGGGAATGTCTAAGGGTGTTGACCCCTTTAAGAAAAGAACTTGATTTTTTTTGTCTTTTTTGTAATTAAAATAAAATTAAAGCTAATTAATGACTAATTAATTAATTTAATTAAAAGAAAATATTTTTTGTTTTTGTGTTTTTATGAAATAAAAGAAATGGAATAAAATTAAAAGTTAACTTTTACCTAATTCTAGATTTATTTTAATTTTTTAAGAAAAGGAATTAAAATGGCCTAATTAAACTATTTTAGTTAATGTTTATTTACAAAATAAAATAATAATAATAATAATGATGTAATTCTATTTTTTTTTTATGAAAATATGTTAATTAAGTTAATTGTTAATAATAAAAATAATTAAAAGGTTAGCAATTGAAAATAAGAAAAAATGATAAAACAAAATAAAAAAAGAAGTAAAACCAAAGGGGGTGTGGGCTGAAATGGAGGTGCAATGCTGAAATTGTGGCCCATTAGCTAGAAGCCCTGTTTGACTCTCCTTGATTTCTTGCAGCGCGCTTGACTCCAGAGTATGGTATTCTGCACCTTTTGTCCTTTGGATCTGCACTAATGACACATGGCTGGCGCTTTGGATGAGGTTTATGGTGTTCCTCCTTTGAGAATCTGCACATGAAAGCAACGAAAAAAATGATATGGAAATTATAGGGGACCTGGGAAGAACTTACAGCGCGGTATGAGCCTCAAGACTTGGCAAAGGTTGCTTTAGCTTCAGGGTGTGGCAAGGAATAGAACCACGTGCTTGTTTTGATCTGAAGATGCTCGCAACTATGTTTTAGAACTCTCACTTTTTGAATAATTTTTGGTTTTTGCTCTTGGCCGTTTCTGCACACACTCTCTTTTGAATAAGGTTGGGAAGGCTTGTATATATAGTAATGTAAAGTGTATCAATAAGAATAATGGTCCTTAAGCTTATGCAATTATGTTCTTGATTTCCTCCATAACCAACATTGAACCATTTGCCATATTTGTGAAAATTTGAATTTTCTTGCTTGGAATAGGCCTTGCACGAATTTGGAAGGTATTTTAAGGTGTATCAAAGCTAATCATCACAAAATATATCCCTCCATTAATTTCTTTGATTTTTATTTGAATTTTAAAGATTTAAAATGAATTAAATCAAATAAAATTAAATAAAAATGGAAGAATTATTTTTAAATCTTGAAATAAATTGTAGGACACGTGGGAGGCATGGCCAAGCTGAAACAAGTGGAAAAAGTGGGGCCCTTTTGTCAAAAATGAAGTTTCAAGGATAATTGACTTTGGCCATTTCACAAAAATTTCCCAACTTCTCCAATGCATATCTTGCTCAATTTTGAAGCCATGAACATGTTCTTGGACATTTTGGAAAGGTCTTGAAGTCCTCTAACCAATGTCTTTGGTCCCATGTCATTTTGATTTACCAATCTCAAGTTATGGTCTTTGACTTAAAGTTCCTTTTTGTTGACTTTTGAAAATGACCTATAATGTTGAAATTGATAACTTTTTGTGAGATCATTTCTTGGACTTGGAATGTGAAGATGAGTTATAGTAAATGTCCTCCCCTTCAAGATGAGCATTGGATGGGATTTTTCTGATGAACCATGAAAAAGTTATGCCTTGGTCAAGTTACAGTTGACTTTTCAACTGTCCAAAAATAGAAACTTTTGCATCTTGATGATTTTTGAGCCATTCTTGTGAAATCATGATCAAGACTTGATCAAATGATGATTGTGGCTTCAAAATAAGATGTTGACCAAAATTTTTGACTTTTGAATGCCAAATGACCATTTTGCCCCTACAGTTGATTGTGAAGCAATTAGGGTATTTGACTGTGCAACTTGACCTTGTGAGCCTTGAAACTTGACATGTAGGTGCTTGACAATGTGTATGAGCATATTGGAGTTGATTGAGCCCTTGAAAACCTCAGCTTCCTTGTGAGAACCAAAACCCTAGTTTGACTGGCTTAGGAGGATGGTTGACTGTGCAACCCTTGAGAGATTTTGAACAAATCTAGATGATGCCTGTCAAAACTTTGAAGAATATGGGAGGGCAAATTTTGGGGTGCAACACCGTTGAAGAATCAAGTGATTATAACAATTCAATATTTTCCTAAGTCTAAATATTTTCAAGCTCTTGAGTTCGATCCCTCCAAGACTCATTCTTCTTCAAATCTTCAAGCTATCCATATCCATTTCCTTGGCTTCATCTTCAAACTGTTCTCTCATCCTTCTTTAAGCTTTCGTCCTTGCTTTTTCAAGTTCATCCATCAAGTTCATGAGACAAGAAAGAGAATGGGTTAGCAATCATCAATACTTGAACAAAAAAAAACATGAAAAAGAATTTTCAAAAAGAGTTTTCCACAAAGTTCATCATTAGGGACTGTGTAGGAATCAGAAAAATAGGGCTGGTTTTCGTTCAAGTTTCAAGCAACCAAGGCCTCATAGAAAAATCAGAATTTTATCATAGGCCTACTCAACCAATTGCAAATCATAAAAAGGTTATTTTTGGTTCACAAAAGGGCAAAGTCAGCATCACAGTTCATGTAACATAAAATATGCAACAAGCTTATCAAAAATGCCAAGCCCAACAACCAAGGCCTCATACTTTGTTTCAACAAAAGTCATAATTTCAATGTTTTATCATGGGCCTATTTTCTCCTCTTGCAAATCACAAATCCAGTACTTGGTTCACAAAAAGAGGTTTAAAGAAGAAGTATTGCAAACTCAGTCCAATAAACAGTTGCAACATTGCAGTCAATTCGAAAGATAAGGACAAACAATAACATCACAGTCTAACAGGACCAAAGTTCACACCTCAGCACAAAGGCTTATCACAACATAGCAGAAAAATAATAAAGCAACAAGTCAAAAGCATCATAGTTCATCCACATTCACAAAATCACGATTTCAACATCACAGGGCCAACATACAAGTAAGAGCAATACATAAACAATCAAAGGCAAAGCCCAATTTGGAAAATCACTCAAGCCTGTAATCAGAAACACAAACCCACGCAAAACCTAAAAGTCAATACTCCCACCGTATTACACCAAGTTTTTCATATTCCTTCTCTTATTAGCGCGAGTTTCATAAGGATGTTGGGGAATCAACTTACCTTGTTAACTGCTTGGTTTTCTGAGGATGTGAAAGAATGGAATGGGTTTTTTGAAGGATGTGCATGCATGTTGGTGAATGCAGATGCATGTAATTTTTGTTTTTGAAATGCTAACGATTTTTAGGAAATGTAATAGCATGTTATGCATGGATGCAGAAGGGTATGTATGGTGTGATTTCAAACAAACTGTGTAGGATTTCTCATAGTAGAAGGATTTTGGACGACAAGATTTTGTGTACCATATAACCAACATTACCCTCACATGTAAGCTCTAGGGTTTTGGATAAAATGGCTCCTAGAGTCGTGGATCCCATTTGAAAATATTACTGGTGTAATGAATATTTTAACACCCCAATTCTACCCGACAATTATATATAAAATCAGAGTTATGAAATTCCGAAAACCGAATCAGAGTGCTACGATTTCAACTTAAAACAACAATATTCATTGCAGATACATAACACATTAAACTGGAATGAACCAACAATAATATAATTTTTAATCCTTTAAAACCAACAACTTTCACAACTAAGTAGCGGAATTAATATATCATCTTTGTCCAACTAAACAACTTCAAATAACAAGCATTAACTAAAAACAACTTAGAGTTCAACAACTGAAATAATAACAAAAATAAAATAGCAAGTATTCATCTCCCTGAGTGTTACGCATCAGAGCAATGACACCGACTTGAACTACTGAAAGTAAACCGCCTTCACTCTGGATTACCTGCACGTTACCAACATCAGGGTAACATTCAAACAGAAGGGGTGAGATATCGAACAATATAATCGAATGTATGATAAATATTACATTAGAATTAGTCTATGCAAAATCACCACTTCACAACTTTAAACAACATCAATCACAACAAAACATCAACGAAACATAATAATTAATTCATCAACACGACAACTCAATAAGCAACGTGAAATGCGACTCATTACTATGCACATGCATGTGGTACTAGCGGAGAAGAAGTCCCAACTTAAAAATGGAGCAGAACTCTCAACTTAAAAATGGAGCAGAACTCCCAAATTAATAATTGGCAATTAATAGAAACAACAACAAGGTATAAGCCTTCTTCGCAGTTTTCCAGTCCAGGCCATCGCAAAATATGCAAATTATGTGACTCAATGAATGCACTATCACATACTCACAACAATCATCGTTCATCGCAAGGCATAAGCCTATATCACCATTATTACCAGTAAATAGAGGTAATTCATCATCATTTAAAATTCACAGCAACAACCACAACAACACACAACATTGGCATAAGCCTACAACTTAATAATAATTCAACATAAATCAACATAAATCAACTTTGTCCATAAGCCTACAACTTCATATCTGCCCATAATTAGTGGCATATCAACATAAATCATCAACCTGTAATTTCTCAACTCAGAACAACTTACACAACAACTAAGAAGAATAACAACTAACTTATACTCTTTGGCCCAACCTGCAACTTCGTTCCACTCGACAACAGTATTGTGCTCCTCAGCATGCCTCGCAGCCTAATTCTGCTCGACATTCAACACATATATTCCTCAACACACTTTGCATCCTAAACGCCACTCGACACGTAACACCAGCAGCATCCTCCTCGACCACTAGTTCGGCCAACATCACAGAACAACACGATGTCATAATGACCACATCAATACAATTCATAACTTCCGACCAATTACTCGGAATACCACAGTAACGGGTAACTATATTTCCTATCAACAGATTTGTTCATTGTATAAGACCGTCACGTATAAACCCTCATAATACGACCATAACAACGATTCCTAATTTCCTGCCAACTGCTCGGAACACCACAACATCATAACAACCACAACACCCAGTGATAAACTAACCTAATCTAATCATCTATTCTACCAGGAAATCATACATACAGCTCAAAACACCCACAACACTACTAACGGGCAACTTCAACAACAGGTTTACTAATCATGCGATACTATCATACAGTGACTCCCTAACGACCACAACATAGAGAAACAGGAAACTTTGATAAAAAATCCATAACATCAACGCACACAGTCATACAAACGACCAATTCTCACATGATACACATCATAAATCCCATTATAAGGTCAGAACTCCACCCTTACCTGGATTTAAATTTGCTCAACCAAAGCTTCGACCGTAATCCTCGCTTTTCTTTGCTCGACACCGGACAACTTGCTCCTTTCTCCGTGCAGCTCTTACAGTCAGTGTACAAACCCTTAATCACCAACTAAATCAAATCCTTGTATCAGCTTAACCTTATATCATTAGTCCAATTGGGCTTAACTTTCACACCCCCACTTTACTACATCCAACCAATAAAATAGGCCCAACATAATTATTCTATTAATTCCAACATTTATTATTATTATTAATCAACTAATTAATTAATTAATAATAATCTAAAAACTTCTACCAATAATTCCTAACATCTTACAACAGCAACAAATAATCTAAAAAATAATTTAATTAAATAATTAATTAAATAATTAATTAAATAAACGGGCGTTACAACTCTCCCTCACTTAGAATATTTTCGTCCTCGAAGATTTACCTTATTCGAACATCTCAGGATAGGAGTCCCGCATCTTGATTTCCAACTCCCAAGTCATGCTTTCTCTGGTAGCTCCTAGCCAGACTACCTTCACCAAAGCAATTTCCTTGCCTCTTAAAGTCTTCATTTCACGATCCGCGATTCGTACAGGCGTCGTCTCCATAGTAAGATTATCCTGTAATTGCACATCATCCATATGAATCACATGAGATGGATCTGAAGTATACTTCTGGAGTTGTGACACATGAAACACATCATGCAAATTCAAAAGATTAGGCGGTAAAGCCACTCTATAAGCAACATTCCCAACTCTGTCTGAAATATGGTATGGACCAATAAAATGAGAAGTGAGCTTCTTAGACTTCAATGCTCGCCCAACACCAGTCACATGTGTAACTCTCAGAAACACATGGTCCCCTGCTTGAAATTCCAAATCTCCCCTTCGCTTATCATGATAACTCTTATATCTACTTTGGGAAGCTTTCATCTTTTCTCGAATCAACTTCACCTTCTCTGTAGTCTCACGAACAAGTTTAGGTCCAAGCACTACAACTTCTTCAGATTCATGCCAACATAAAGGAGTTCTACATCTCCGACCATACAACGCTTCAAAAGGTGTCATTCCAATACTAGAATGGTAACTGTTATTATAAGTGAACTCTATTAATGGAAGATAAGTATCCCACGAACCTCCCTGCTCAAGAACACATGCTCTCAACAAATCTTCTAACGACTGAATAGTCCTTTCAGTTTGACCCTCCGTTTAAGGATGATACGCCAAACTCAACCTCAACTTAGAACCCAACGCCTCTTGAAAACTCTTCCAAAAATCTGAAGTAAACCTCGGATCTCTATCTGATATAATGCACAAAGGGACACCATACAGCTTTGCAATTACACTAGTATAAATCTCTACCAACTTCGATACTGGAAAACTGATGTTAATAGGAATAAAATGAGCCGACATTGTAAGCCTATCAATAATCACCCAAATCGAATCATGTCCTCTTGAAGTATTAAGTAACCCTGTCACAAAGTCCATCGAAATGCTATCCCATTTCCATTCTGGAACTTTTAACGGTTGCATCAACCCTACAGGCTTCTTATGTTTAACTTTCGACTTCTGACATGCTAAACATGAATACACAAACCGAGCCATATTGCTCTTCATTCCAGGACACCAAAACAAATTCTTCAAATCTTGATACATCTTTGTAGCTTCCGGATGAATACTCAACTTGCTTCTATGAATTTCCTCAAGAATCACTTTCTTTATCTCCGCGTCATCAGGAATACAAATCTGATTACGAAATCTCAACACACCTTGCGCATCTAACTTGAAATCACTATTCTCAGACTGATCGATCCCAACCATCGAATCTACCAGTTTCACGTCTAACTTCTGAGCTTCTTTGATATTGTCCAGAAATTCATTGTTAATTTTCAACATTCCCAACATAACACTCTTCGGTGTCACTATGCAAACTAAGCTCATATCTCTGAATTGTTCAATTAATTCTAACTCTTTAACCATCATTGTTGGCATATGTAAGGTCTTTCGACTTAACGCATCAGCCACCACATTCGCTTTTCTTGGATGATAATTCAAACTGAAATCATAGTCCTTTAACAACTCCAACCATCTTAGTTGTCTCATATTCAATTACTTTTGCTCAAACAAATACTTTAAACTCTTATGGTCGTTAAATAATTTAAATCTAGAACCATAAAGATAATGCCTCCAAATCTTCAACACAAAAACAACTGTAGCAAGCTCTAAATCATGCGTAGGATAGTTCTTTTCATGAGTCCTCAACTGCCTTGACGCATAAGCAACTACCTTATCATTCATCATAAGCACACCTCCTAAACCCATCTTGGAAGCATCACAATATACCACAAAAGGTTCTCTTGGATTAGGTAATGTCAAAATCGGAGCCGACGTTAATCTTTTCTTCAATTCTGAAAAACTTTCTTCACATTGAACATCCCATACAAAAGCTCTACCTTTACAAGTCAACTTAGTTAACGAAAGTTCCAACTTAGAAAAGCTTCAATAAACCTTCTATAATAACCAGCTAATCCCAAAAAGCTTCTAATCTCGGTAGCCAACTTTGGAGTTTCCCATTGCAACACAACATCTACCTTAGATGGATCTACAACAATGCCACTACCTAAGATAACATGACCAAGAAAACTAATCTCCTTTAACCAATATTCACACTTAGAACACTTTGCATACAACTTTTTCTCTTTCAAACCTTGCAATACTATTCTTAAGTGTTCTGTATGCTCTTCTTCCCAATTAGAGTAAATCAAAATGTCATCAATGAATACCACTACAAACCGATCCAAATAAGTATGAAAGATACGGTTCATGTATTCCATGAATACTCCCGGCGCATTAGTAACACCGAAAGGCATCACCGAATACTCATAATGTCCATAATGCATTCTGAAAGTCGTCTTCTATATATCTTCATCCTTCACTTTAATCTGATGGTAGCCCGACCTGAAATCAGTCTTACTAAACACACGGACACCCACCAATTGATCCATCAAATAGTCTATTCTTGGAAGTGGATACTTGTTCTTAATCGTCACTTTATTCAATTGTCTATAATCAACACAAAGCCTCATACTTCCATCTTTCTTCTTTACTAGCAACACCGAAGCTCCCCACGGCGATACACTTGGTCTTACAAATTTCTTCTCAAGTAACTCTTCCAATTGCTTCTTTAATTCTGACAATTCAGATGCAGACATCTTGTATGGTGCCACATAAATAGGTCTGGTACAAGGTACAAGATCAATAGCAAATTCAACTTCTCTCTCTGGTGGTACATCAGGAATTTCATCAGGGAAAACTTCAGGAAATTCACACACAATTGTAATTCCTCAATTATAGCTTGATTCTCGACAGATAGCGACACCATCAATAAGAACATCTGAGCCTCTTCTTACATCAACTTCCTTAATTGTCTAGCAGACAACAGACCAGCTTCCTCTTCCTCAAGAGTAGAAAACCTCACTGACTTGTTATAACAGTTAATATGAACACAGTTATGCTCTAACCAGTTCATACCTAAGATCAAATCCAACCCACTTAAAGGCAAACAAACCAAATCAACAACAAAGTCTCTATTAAATATCGATAAAGTACACTTTAAACACACAAGAGAAGTAGTCACCGACCCCTTGGCTGGAGTATCGACGACCATATCTCCATTCATATAAGATAACATAAGACCCAATCTCTCAACAGCAATAAAGCAATGAGTAGCACTGGTATCAATAATAGTAATTAAAGGAGTACTATTAATGAAAAATGTACCTTTGATGAGTCTGTCCTCAATAGCCGTCTAATTTTTAGCCAAAGCGAACACTTTTCCACTGGTTTACGCCTTCTTTGGTTTTTGACACTGACTACCAATGTGCCCTTCTTCACCATAATTGAAGCAAATTGCCTCCTTATGCTTGCACTCATATGCAACATGTCCAATCTTACCACAACGGAAACACCTCTTCACCTCAGCAGTACACACGTTGCTCTTATGACCAGGTTTTCCATATTTGAAACAAACCACGCCAGTAGGAGCATCTCCCCCACTAGTCCTATGACCTTGAGAAACTCTCTGTTTACCTTTACCAACTGGGGCATCGTAAGGCTTACCATGATTCTGTTGGTGCTTATCCCTTTTCTCACTGATAATTTTATAATGAGCATTATTATCCTCTTCATAAATTCTGCAACTATCAATCAAATTAGTAAAGACACAAATCTTCTGGTATCCCACTGCCTTCTTGATCTCTGGGCGCAACCCATTCTCAAACTTGATGTACTTTAAAAACTCAGCATTTGCCTCATTATAGTGCGAATAAAACTTAGCCAACTCCCCAAACTTTGTAGCATACTCAACAACCAACACACTCCCTTACTTCAGCTCAAGAAATTAAATTTCCTTCTTACCACAAAAGTCTTCAGGGAAATACTTCCTCAGGAATACCCTACGGAACACAGCCCAAGTGACATTTTCACCTGCAGCTTCCAACCTCTGAAACGTCTCTAGCCACCAGTCATCAGCTTCGATTGCTAGCATATGAGTACCATATCGAACCTTTTGTGCTGGAGTACAGTCCATCACACGGAATATCCTCTCAATCTCTTTTAACCAATCCAACGCTCCGTCAGGATCATACTTACCCTTGAAGGTATGCGGTTTCTCCCTCTGGAAATTCGCCAAACTATGAGATCCAGCATTCCCGTCGGTGTTCGTCTGATTCTCCAAAGCATGCGTCATTGCTTCTAAAGCAGCGGAAAGTGCAACATCATTCCTTCCAGTCATCTCAACTTATCTCTACAACATAAACAATAGTTAGAACTCAAGGTAACAATACTTGATTATTAGACAACTACGACTCGACAACTTGGTCATATGAACCGACTTTGCTCTGATACCAACTTTGTAAAACCCCAATTCTACCCGACAATTATATATAAAATCAGAGTTATAAAATTCCGACAACCGAATCAGGGTGCTACAATTTCAACTTAAAACAACGGAATTCATTGTAGATACATAACACATTAAACTGGAATGAACCAACAACAACATAATTTTTAATCCTTTAAAATAAACAACTTTCACAACTACGCAGCAGACTTAATATATCATCTTAGTCCAACTAAACAACTTCAAATAACAAGCATTCAACTAAAAACAACTTAGAGTTCAACAACTGAAATAATAACAACAATAAAATAGCAAGTGTTCATCCCCCCGAGTGTTATGTATCAGAGCAATGACACCGACTCAGACTACTGAAGGTAAACCGCCTTTACTCTGGATTACCTGCACGTTACCAACATCGGGGTAACATTTACACATAAGGGGTGAGATATCGAACAATATAGTCGAATGTATGACAAATATTACATTAGAATTAGTCTATGCAAAATCACCACTTCACAACTTTAAACAACATCAATCACAACAAAACATCAACGAAATATAAT
This sequence comes from Vicia faba, assembly GCA_948472305.1. Lineage (NCBI taxonomy): Eukaryota > Viridiplantae > Streptophyta > Magnoliopsida > Fabales > Fabaceae > Vicia > Vicia faba. Next base: position 1,326,640,921 of record OX451738.1, on the reverse strand, counting down.
AACTAATTCATCAACACGACAACTCAATATGCAACGTGAAATGCGACTCGTTACTATGCACATGCATGTGGTACCAGCGGAGCAGAGCTCCCAGCTTAAAAACGGAGCAGAGCTCCCAACTTAAAAACGGAGCAGAACTCCCAACTTAATAATTGCCAATTAATAGAGGCATCAACAAGGCATAAGCCTTCTTTGCAGTTTTCCAGTCCAAGCCGTTGCAAAATATGCAAATGTATGTGACTCAATGAATGCACTATCACATAATCACAACAATCATCGTGCATCGCAAGGCATAAGCCTATATCACCATTATTACCGGTAAATAGAGGTAATTCATCGTCATTTAAAATTCCCTGCAACTTCGCATTATCAACAAATATTCACAGCAATAACCACAACAACACAACAACATTGGCATAAGCCTACAACTTAATAGTAATTCAACATAAATCAACGTTGACCATAAGCCTACAACATCATATTTGCCCATCAGAACAACTTACACAGCAACTAAGAAGAATAACAACTAACTTATACTCTTCGGCCCAACCTGTAACTTCGTTCTGCTCAACAATAGTATCATGCTCCTCGGTACACCTTGCAGCCTAATGCCGCTCGACATCCAACACATATATTCCCCGACACACTTCACAGCCTAAATGCAGCTCGACACCTAACACCATCAACATCCTCCTTGACCACTAGTTCAGCCAACAGCACAGAATAACACGACGTCATAACGACCATATCAATACAATTCATAACTTCCGATCAACTGCTCGGAATACCACATTAATGGGCAACTAATTTCCTATCAACAGATTTGTTCATTGTATAAGACCGTCACACATAAACCCTCCTAATACGACCACAACAATAATTCCTAATTTCCTGCCAACTGCTCGGAACACCACATCATCATAACCACCACAAAACCCAGTGATAAACTACCCTAATCTAATCATAGATTCTACCGGGAAATCATACATACAACTCAAAACACCCACAACACTACTAACGAGCAACTTCAACAACAAGTTTACTAATCATGCGATACCGTCATACAGTGACTCCCTAACGACTACAACATAGAGAAACGAGAAACTTCGATAACAAATCCAGAACATCAACGCACACAGTCATACAAACAACCAATTTCCACATGATACACATTATAAATCCCATTATAAGGTCAGAATCCCACCCTTACCTGGATTGAATTTTGCTCTACTAAAACTTCGACCATAATCCTCGCGTTTCTCTGCTCGACACCAGGAAACTTGCTCCTTCCTCCGTGCAGCTCCTATGGTCAGCGTACAAACCCTTAATCACCAACTAAATTAAATCCTTGTGTCAGCTTAACCTTATATCATTAGTCCAATCGGGCTTCTTACACACTCCCACTTTACTACATCCAACCAATAAAATAGGCCCAACATAATTATTCTATTAATTCCAACATTATTATTATTATTATTAATCAACTAATTAATTAGTTAATAATAATCTAACAACTTCTACCAATAATTACCAACATCTTACAACCTCAACAAATAATCCAAAAAAATAATTTAAGTAAATAATTAATTAAATAAACGGGCGTTACAAATACTCGTAGCTCAATAGTACCGTCAAAAGGATCTACTCTAGGTGAGGTATTTGTACCAACCAAGCAAAACATACGTCCAAAAAGTCAACACTACATAACCATTAACTCGGCTTCTATACATAGGTCATAAAAACAGGTTTGAAGGTTCTAAACAATAGTTCCTTAGAGTCATTGACCTATATTGAAAATATTCTCGACGTAACAAATACTCATAGGCCAACAACACTCTAAAAAAGATATACTCTAGGCAGGGTCTTTGTGCCAACCAAGTGAGACATGCATCTAGAAGGTCAACATTACACAACCACCATGTTAACTTATGTGTTTTCTCATACTCGGGTATAAAGCCTCTCTCATTATATCAATGGAATCACCTAGAGAACTCCAATACATCATATTAAAAATCAACAGTAGTTGAATATAACAGGAAAGAAAGCACGGAGCAGATACAAGAAAAAAGACGAAGAATAAAGCAAATAAACAAACATAAAACTCAGAAAAAAAAACTAAACTAAGGTGGACTATCTTGAAAAGAAAGTCCCCAACAGAGTCGCCAACTGCAGCGGCGCGAAAAATACCTGAGTGTAAGGAACACTCGAAATACAAGAGAGTCACCATCGTACTTTATTTATTTCAAAAGGAAAGGTAAAATATCAATAAAACCCCTTAAAAGAAAAGAAAATGGTCATTGCAACCAAAAGCGGGGTTGGGAGTCGGTTATGCAATGAGAAGGTATTAGCACCTCCTACATCCTGTATACTCAACAGACCCATTTGGTTAGTATTGCAAAGGAATATTAGCATATGTTACTTGCGATCTTCTACTTATTGCGATGTATTTACAAAAGAAAGAAATGGGAATTTTTAGAGTTTTTTATTAATCTGTCAGACAAGACACTGAATCTCGCTCCTACGTATTCTCAAGTGCGATGGAAAACTCAAGGATGGGTAGTTCTGGGTAGAAAATGTTTGTGGGCTGGTCAATTTTAGAGAAAGATTCTCAGTCGCATTCGAGCGAAAAAATATTGATTGCCACCCAATCATGGAAGTACGAAATGTTGTGAGTCCATCACATTAGAATGGATAAAACATGATCCATATTATCACCTATAGTGTTTTAATCACACTCGAACGGGTAACGTTGTGAACTACTCACACATGAGAAGAATGAAGCGTTAGTTCGAGCTTCACATCGTGATTTATAAAATATCATTTGTTTAAGAAAAAGCTTTTGGAGCCGCGCTAAGAGAAAAAGAGACTTTGAAATTTATAATTTTACTATATTCTCTCCCTTTCTTTTATTTTTAGATGGAAGTAGTAATAAATTAATCGTTGTAAAGAAATTATTTTTTAAATGTTAAAATTATGGGTGTTCAAAACTGAATCGGTCCAATAAAAAATCGCTAATTAAATCAAACCAAATTGAAAACTGCAAAAATCACATTTGGTTCGGATTAGTTCGGATCATTTTCTAACAATAACCCATGGTTTGATTTGATTTGTGATTTATTTTGTAAATTGAACCAAATCAAACCAAACCGCATTATGTTACAAAATCTTACAAAGCACATTATATATATTTTTATTCTTTAGAGAAATCAATAAATAGTATGTGTACATTTTATTATTATCTTTGTATGATATTTATTTTAATTTACATATCAATAAAAATAAAATATTATTTATTTATAAACACTATTAATTTTATTTAAAATGAAATTATTATATATTTATTTTTGTTTTCATTTTTAATTTATTAACCTTAATAAGGAAAAGATTAAAAAAATGTTTAACAAACATTACTCTTGCATCCTTTTATATATGAAATATAATAGTATTTTAAATTTATTTAAAAACGAAATTTCATGAATATTATTTATCAGTTAGATTAAATTTAATTTAAAGGTTAAGATTGTGGAGTAAGTTAAAAACACATATTCTTAGAGTAAGTTGATCTCCAGAGGTGTCAAACTAAGTAACACGACATCTCCGATAACTCTTTACCGCATATCCTCATAACAAAATTCACCATTGGAGTGAAAGTTGTTATCATTTATATCATGTCTAAAAAATTTAACATCAATCGGAAATCGTTCAATACGTTAAAGAAAATGATCAAAATTAACGATTTTGCTGAAGTTTTGTAAGACGTTAGTTTTTATGTATCCCGTTGATATATCAAATGATTTTCTATTGATGTGAAATTTTATAGACATGATCTATATGATAATTGCATTGCATTCAACCCAACAGTGAATTTTGTTATACAAATATACGTTAAAAAATTATTAGAGGTGTCATGTTACTAAGTTTGATATCTTGATGTCATTTGATCCTGATTATATATATATATATATATATATATATATATATATATATATATATATATATATATATATATATATATATATATATATATATATATATATATATATATATATATATATATATATATATATATATATATATATATATATATATATATATATATATATATATATATATATATATATATATATATATATATATATATATATATATATATATATATATATATATATAAGGCAAGATCCATTGACATCTGGTGTAAGTTTGAAAGACTTACACTAAATATCAACTGTTAAAAGGATTGATCAAACAATTATATTAAATGAAATTAAAAAAAATAAAATATATATGGCTTATTCTTTTTCCTAAACAATAGGCTATTTATTAAGGGTGTTTGTGGTGCGGTTCGGACGGTTTTGACGCTAAAAGTCATCTGAACTACAAGAGAAAAAAATATGTGGTTTGGTTTGACTCGGTTAGCTTTTAGAAAAAAACCAAACCAAACTAATGTGGCTTGGTTCGATTCAGTTGGTTCGATTTTTTACAACTATTTTATTGAGTCATACATACACATATAGATGACAACATAATTTTGTATTTAGTCATACACTACCAAATAATAACAAAACTCATCATTTTTTGGACAACAATTTTCCATTTAATATGTAAAAAATAGATTAGATAAAAGTGGAATAATAAACATGAAATAATAGCAAAAAATAATATCAGCAATATTATAATGAAACAAAAAAATATAAGTGATGAGAGATTAGTGATGGTGAAAAAGAAATAACATAAGAGATGAGAAATAAGAGAAAAAGATGTGCGATAAAAACGAAATTGAAAAATAGAATATTTGCATAAAAATGGGAAGGTGAAAAAGAAATGATATAAGAGAGTGGATATTAGAGAAGAATATGCAAGATGTATGTGACGAAGAAGATGCGATAATGTTGGAAGAGATTTAAGAAGACTGAAACTGAAACCATAAGTGTAAGCATGGAAAAAAAATTGTAATCACAATGCTAAGGTATAATAGGTTTAGGTTTGTGTTGGATGTGAGAAGTAAAATTTAGGTTGTAACATAATGCGGTTTGATTCAGTTTGTAAAATGCAAACAACAAACTTAATCGAATCAAACCGTACGATTTTATTAAAAGAGGACTCAAATGCATCCGAACGAAATGCGATTTTTGCAGTTTCGATTTGATTTTGTTTAATTTGTGATTTTCTATTGGATTAGTTCGGTTTTAAACACCTTTAATTTATATGACTGTTAGATCGAGTGTTGATAACGATTGAGATTTAGTATAAGTATATTAGACTTATATCTGGTATATATATATATATATATATATATATATATATATATATATATATATATATATATATATATATATATATATATATATATATATATATATATATATATATATATATATATATATATATATATATATATATATATATATATATATATATATATATATATATATATATATATATATATATATATATATATATATATATATATATATATATATATATATATATATATATATATATATATATATATATATATATATATATGATATACTAACAATAGTGTAAATTAATTTTATATTATCAATCAATGACGATCATACATAAGACACATTATTTTTTATTTTAAAAAAATAATAATAACATGATCTACTATTGTATGACAGTAGTATAAAATTATTTATAATATCGATGTATATTTATGAAATCCATATCAACTAAATCAACCAAACTAATCTAAATCATTCTGATTTAATTTTATTTTATTTTTAAAAGTTAATCAAATTAAATCACATATATTATTCTTTTCTAATTCAGATGATTTTTTAAATAAAGACCGTTCAAACCGCATGGCAAACATTTCTACTTAAAATTACTATTTTCTTATTTTTATTTTTTAACGTACGGGTGGATTTTGAAATGTATCCAGGAAAAGAAAGAGAAAACGATATTCCACATACACCTTTAATTTAGTGACACCTGTTGCAAAAAAGAAGAAAAGCAGTGAATGATTGCCAGTAACGTATGTCCTTTACCTTTTGATACAAACTTGGCACGAGATGCAGAAAACCTGAGATGGCCCCGAGATATTTACGTCTAGCTTCATACCACATGTCTGCAAAGTTATCAATCAGAACGTACTGTACCAACAAAATAATACATTATCGTATTATTAGTATATTATATACAGTATTATATACTCCATAAACAATTATTCCAAAAAAAAAAGATGTGGTATCATCATCAATCATTTTTAAATCCAGCACAAATATCTTCATAGAATGACACTTACAATTAATAATAGCAATATAAAAAACAAGAAATATTCATGATGTTGATTTTGCAACACTTCTATTCCTTATAAAAAAGAAGAATAGTAAGCTAGTCAAAGAAAATTGATTCGATTGCTTTGCATATAATACGTGTCATAAAGCTTGGATTTTGAAAATTATGCAAATTAGAAAAATATACTTCTATTTTAAAATCAATATCGTTTAAAAATTTTGTATATAAATTAAAAAATACAATTATATTATCATGAGATATTATGTTTTTATTAAATTAATTTTATTAATTTATTAAAAATAGTATACAGAATAATAATTATAGGACATAATTAAAAAAATAGTTATTATTATTATATTAAAAAATGAAAATAATATTAATTTTAAAATAATTTATTTTCTTTAAAACCAAACTCATTTTAAAATGGGGAGTATATAGTGCCAGTTTATCATTTGAATAATACTAGTATTTTCAATTTGTTTTTTCAAAATCATTAATGACTCAAAGCAAAACAATTTATTTTCTATACCTCAAGCAAGTTTATTCAAGGCATGGTTGGTTATTCAATCTAAACACATTTCTCAATTGAAATTTCAAATATCAATTGGTTACCTATAAAATTAGCTTTTGCCTATGCACTTATAAAACAATTATTTAATATATTAATTAATATAATAAATAAAATTTTAGCAATTTTAATTTAAGAAAACTTACTTGAACAAATGCAAGAATAACACTCGTAAAAAATATCATCATATTTTAAATTTAATAAATATACTTTTTGTTCCGAACCGGCTAAAGGTTTAATAAAACAAAGTTTAATTATTATGTCACTTCTATCAAATTTAAGATATAAATATTTTTTTCAAAGAATTTTTAGATAATTAATCTTTAACTTTTATTTTCATTATGATTATGATTTGGGTGTTGAAGTGTCAATCATACAAACACATCCTAGATCTGTCGGACTGGAGATTAAAGACACCAGTTCAAGATAAACGTTTATAATTTCTAAAACATCATGATCGTAACATTTGAATCTAGACGCTCATCCCTGAAATCGCTTGTGAAGCTTCGCTCTGTTGTAGCTTCATCAACTCCCCTTATTTTTTTGGTTCCATCACGGAACAGTGGTGCCGTCTGTAGAAATCGACTTCGGATTCCCACCATTTCCACGAGGTCAGGCCTGTTTCGCGGATCTGAAATTCGAAGGCATCTCTGGTAAAGAAATTGAAGTCTCAAGAAGTCAAAATCTCAAATCTATGCAGTTTGGTTCCATCAAACCCCGGTCGATCACTCGTACTGATCTTGAAATACTATTAAAAGTAGCTAACAAATATCTTCAGATCTACGAAGTTTTGATCAATCAAACTTATTTTGAGTTTATGTCGACCAAGGATCTTGATCTCCCCCTCCGACTAAAGCTCACAAATGAAAATTTGTAGATCCATATCCAGCTTAAGTATCGGCAATAATAGTAGAAATCGCGTTCGAGAAACTGTGTCGCGCAAGTATCATCTTGATCGACCCTGACTAAATGTCTCATCATCATAAATATTCCATGTTGTTCGTGTCACCACCGTGCAAAATAAAGTTATGGAGTTGACCGTCGAATGGTACAAGGAGATGAGCAACTGACGGAACCAAATCATGCTCATGGTCTAGAACCCGAAAGAATAGATATGGGCTCCAAGCTTTAAAACACCAGCATGCAAGCAGCAAGTCGACTTCTCTACAAAGGAAAGGCATGACGCACAACGAAAGAAATAACTTTTAAAGATGAGAAGTGGCACAAAGCTAGGCATTCTGTCAGAGTTCGAGAAGAACGAGGTCAGAACCGCGAGATCTCCAGTTGGAATGGTCGGTGAAGATTTCTATAGCAACAAAGGGAAAAATACTTCATTAGGCCAGGTACTCGACATCAGACTATCACTGGGAGAGGGAATTTGAAGCTCAAAAGTGTTGGACTACTCTACCTCCGTGAAGCAGCACCCAAACACGCCCATCAGAAGGCGACCAACAAGCCACCCGGACAACATATCCGAGGGCGAGCGATCGGTACATACTTGTGGCAGACAAAAATATTTAATTAATGTATTTATAAATTATTGATATAATCGTGAAATATATATATATATATATATATATATATATATATATATATATATATATATATATATATATATATATATATATATATATATATATATTGATATTATATTTTTGCTGCTTTTTTTGTCTTGTCCCGTCTTTAGGGCGCCAAAACACGAATGCTCGTAATAGTGAATTGGGGTATAAAAAAGTCACTGGATGCTCGAGAAAAATATCTCAGGGGTGCTGTCATGGACGCTTTGTACATCCGACTACGACAATTAATTCCTCATAGTGTCGAGTGCGCCTAAAGATTTCACGGATGTTGTAGGAAACGCTTTTCATGTCTGACTATATCAATTAATTTTCCACAATCATGCGTAGCTGTCGCCCCCTCCTTCGGGTCTAGCTAATCCAAGGGACGTGAGTGGTGGATTCTGGAGCTAGGGGTGTAATCAGATTGGTTCGGACCGGTTTTTGGCACAAAAAAAAGTTCTGAACCAATGATACTTCCATCAGTTTGGTTTGGTTCAGTTTTTAACATTTTTAAAAAATGGAACCAAACCAAACTAACTTGTCTAGTTTGGTTTGGTTGATCGGTTTGTAATGTTTTTTTCAAACATTATATTCTTTTGGGTACTTTCCACTATCATGTTTTTTGGTGTATTTTATGCTATTATTTTTTTAAATAATGCATTTCATGTAATTTATTCCATACTCTATTTTTTCAAACAAATTACAAGTTTCTCTTAATACATACGAAACAGTGACATAATTTTCATTGCATCATGAAATAAGTTCACTATCAAATATAAAAGTTAACACTTGGCATTAGAATGTTAGAAAGAGATTTGAAAGATTAACAAATAGAGCACAACAAAACACACATCAATTAACATGTTTCAAACCTAAAATACACATCAAAGCTATTTTGTAACAAGACTAGAAGGGATTTTTTTGAAGAAGTAGAAACAAAAAAGGTATAAAATGTGAAAATTAATGAAGAGAACTTGAACACGAAGAAATTGACCATAACATATCAAAATGACGGTAGTGAGAGCAAAATGGTGGCAGGAAGCAAGAGCAGCAATTCATTGAAAGAAATTTTTTTTATGACTTATGGTTTCTACTTTCTATGTTTTGGAGTTTGGTTCTAGATGCGTGTTTTGTTGAAAGGAAGAAAGTATAAACAAAGATGGAGAATGTTTGAACCAATAAAATTTTGGGCTTAATGATGGGTGGAATAAAAGATTTATAGCGTAATTATTTCCATTGGTTTGGTTCATCGGTTTGGTGGTTCCTAAAAACTAAAACCGAGAACCGAACCAAACCACATAGATTTTTATTGGTTCGGTTCGGTCTTAGAACCAAACCAAAAAAAAAATGATTTTATTTTGGTTTGGTTTGAATTATAGGTTTAATTGGGTTTTTCTGATCCGCTTACACCTCTAGATGATTTGATGGATCAATTAGTAGGTGTTTGTGTGTTTAGTAAGATTGACTTGAGGTCTGGTTACCATTAGATTTGTGTTAAACCAGAAGATATTTTGAAGACGGTATTCAAGACGAGATATGGTCACTACGAGTACACTATGATATCGTTTGGTGTATCTAATGCACCAGGTGTATTCATGGAGTATATGAATCGGATTTTCCATTTGTATCTAGATATGTTTGTTGTGGTCTTCATCGACAATATTTTGATATACTCTAGGTCTAATAAAGAGCATGAAGAACATCTTAAGATTATGTTGCAGCTGATCATCAATCCTCATAAGTGGATACTTATTCTTGATAGTCACATAATTCAATTGTATGTAGTCCACACACAACCTCATACTGCCATCCTTTTTCTTAACCAACAACACAGGTGCACCCCACGAAGAAACACTTGGTCGAACAAACTTTTTCTCTAACAATTCCTCTAATTGTTTCTTCAACTCAACCAATTCTTACATTGACATCCTATAAGGAGACATAGACGTTGGAGTAGTACCAGGAAACAAGTCTATAGAAAAATTGACCTTTCGCTCCTGAGGCAAGTCACTGATGTCGTCTGGAAATACATATTGGAATTCACACAGAACAGGTAAACCGACACTTGCACCTCCACTGTCGACGTGTAAAGATGCAAACATTGCAAACATTTGAGCCTCATCTTCTACGATTTCTTCTACTTGCTTAGTAGATTAAAAACGCAAGTTCTCCATTGTTACCAAACTCGTGGAACCTCATGGTCTTGCTGTAGCAGTTGATATGACATAGTTGAACTCCAACCAGTTCATTCCAAGAATGACATCGATTTAGTGCAATAGTAGACACACTAAATCTATCACAAAAATATTACCATAAATGGTTAAAAGACAGCTTAAACAGACTAGCGCAGTAGTTACAGAACCATTAGTCAGAGTATCGATCGTCATACTCCCACTCATAGAAGACCATTTCAAACCTAACATAGCAGCACACTCAAGTGAAATAAATGAGTGAGTAGAACCAGTATTAATTATAGCAATCAACTTAACATCGTTAATAAAGTAAGTACCTCGAATCAAGTTGTCTTTTTAGGGAACCTATGATCCGCTTAAAGCAAACACTCTACCATTAGTCTAAGTAGAAGTAGCAACAATTTTCTTCGGCTTCTGACATTGAATACTGATGTGACCTTGTTCATCACATTTGAAACAAGTCGGACCTTCATTCTTGCATTCAGAAACTCTATGACTTGTCTTCCCACATTTGAAACATCTTAGCACTTTTTTACAAAATAATTAACACGGTTCCCTTCTCACAACACTTATAACACTTCACAACGGTGGAAGTTCCTCCCCCACTTGTCTTCTTCCCATCGGAAACTTTCTGTTTTCCCTTATCAGTTGGAGTCACATACAGTTTTTCACTATCATGGTTCTTCCTTTTCTTCTCATTGATACTCTTATAATAAGAAGACTTAGCCATATTATCTTCATAAAAAATCATGCACTTGTTCACTAACACTGGATATTGGCGAATCTTCTGATATCCAATACCCAGTTTAATCTTCGGACGCAAGCCATTCTCAAATTTGATACACTTAGACCCTTCAGTTGCCGCACTATTGTAATGTGGAAAAAAATTCACCAGTTCCTCAAACCTTGTAGCATACTCAGCAACAGTCGAATTCCCTTGTTTCAGCTCAAGGAAATAAATCTCCTTCTTACCACGCACATCTTCCGGGAAATACTTCACCTAGAATACAACTCTGAACATAACCCAAGTGATATTTTTACCCATAATATTCATCCTCTAGCGTGCATTATCCCACTAGTCTTCAACTTCCTCTTCCAACATATGAGTACCAAACTATACCTTCTGCTCCTTTGAGGAATCCATCACGCGGAAGATCTTCTCAATCCTTTGAACCAAGTTTGTGCACCATCATGATCATGTCTTCCCTTGAAGATCGGCGGGTTATTTCGTTGATACCTTCCCAAATCACCAAATTCATCATTCTCTCCAGCATTCTGATGATTTGGATGATTATGCGCCATTTCTTGAGGCAAAGACTCCAAAGCTTCAGCAATAACATCTTCGTTTCTTCCATTAGCCATAACTCTGCATATAGGAAATAAACATTAGGATAAACAAAACTTTGATGGTGTTCACACACCAATTAACTAACCAGGGAATAAGCATCATATAAAACCTGGACGGACAGACCGACCTGCTATGATACCACTAATGTGACACCCTTCTAAACCCCATGTATAATTCACAAATAAATTAATTAAAACACAACAAAAGAGTATCTCCCTTCATGAAAACATACACATCATGCTCCCGTAGCACATGTTACCACACAAAAATTATAATTAAATAACATTTAAAACTGCAAAGTTTACACAACGTCAGAGCCTGGCTGAATATACCGCAGGGGAATCCTCATCACTTAATAAAAGGAAATGCATTAATTTATAATATCATAAAATATCTCAACAATATAAGTAGTACTTGACTACAAAACCAACGAAATAATTAATTTGTTAAAAAACGATTGACCCCAACCTAGTGTTACCTGAATCAAAGCATAATTCCACTATATAAGATGACAATATATAAGTAATCTCTAGTGGCTAGCTTCCACTTACGTCCACAAGCTACTCTTGAGTATCTGCGTATTATCCACGTAAAGGCAACATTCAAACAGAAGGGGTGAGTAATCATAATTGATTATAAAAGACATAAGATAAGATAGATTGAAACATTAATACACAACCAATAAATAACATCAACATATCATAAACTCACACCCTAAACATCATCATAAATATAACCCATACGAATGCCATCACAAATGATCAACATATAGTCACATGATTTTTCAAGGATCAACATACCACATAGCACCAACAAAATAATGCAATGCCACATAAAATTCTATGCAAACAACATTAACTCAATGCATATGGTACCAAGTTATGAACACATGGGCCCATTTCACTCCCTGTTCCACCACCATAGTGTCATACCCTAATTTTTTTACCTAGGATTCCATCATCTTTTCATTCCATTTGCATGACATTAAAAGACCATCTCATTCATATTTGCATCACTAACCTTGTGGAAATGCAAATATATACATTGTTTGTTTGTTGCTTTTGCAAGATAGGAGTTCATAGGGTTGTTGAAATCAACAATCCTCAGATTCAAGCTCCTTATTCATTTGTAGTGGTCAAATAATCATCATCTTCATCTCAACCTTATCACATTAAGGTTTCATTGGATTCATCGGGTGATTGAAGAAATTAGGATTTTGGCTTCTCATATGATAAATCAAAGAATCAGGGCTTGAGATATTCAATTGTGTATCACTTAAGGCTTCATCATATCATCATCTTATGAACTTCAAAATATCGCAACATGCTAAGGATTGCATCATGATAAAAGTTTCCATTGAAATTGGACGTATTGGATTCATTTGGGAAGTCAACTGCTCCAAGTCAAACTTTAAGTTTTGGGATTTTTGGTCAAATATGGACTTCTCAAGCTAAATTTCATGAAAAATGTGATTAATAGATGAATTTGATTAAGGGGAATCGCAAAATTTGAGATTACTTGTAAAATGGGTAAGATAGAAGAAGTTGAAAAATTCACTAAGTGTCAAAATTCATGTTCATGTACATAACTTTGCAAGCTGGTAACCTCTTCCTCAAGCCACCATTTTTCATGTCCAAAATATCAAATTGAAGATAATCTTTAATACTACAACTTTGCCATAGGATATGAGTTCCAAAAAATGCATGGATTGAAAGATATGAAGTGATTAAGTTGGCATCTCAAAGTTGGTTAAAATGTCCAAAGACTTAGAAATTTTTCTAAGTGTATTCAGCTTAAAACAACAATTTTGTAAGGCATTTTTCACTAAGATCCCAATTAATTCAAGCCAGGTGCTCAACATGAAAGTTGAAGAGGATGTTTCAAGCTTTCTAAAATGTCAAAGAGCATTAAAATATGATGCTTGAGCTAGGAGAATAAAGAGATGAACATGGCCTCTCATAAGTTGAATTTCAAGTCATTCTTGCCATGCCAAGCTTCAAAGTACAAGAGCCAAAGCTATGTAATCCCATTTTTCAGGTCATTTAACTTGCAAATCTCAATATAATTGAGCATTTACATAGTTAATGGATCTATTGCACAAAGATTATAAGCTTTATCCATTTCCATTTGCCATTTTGGGATGAAATTGCAAAAAGCACCATAGCCGTTTTGATAAAGCAAGATTTATGCCAACTAATATTCATTCAAGCATGCACTTTGCTTCTAAAAAATTCATATATTCTCTTTTTCTTAGAAGAAAGCTTCCAAAGTCAGGAAATATGGCCAAAGTCCCTAAATTACTCCATCATTTTCATCATGATCCAACTTGGTATTTTGTGCATTTTGAAACCAATTGATCAAAATGCCATTCAAATTGAACCAAGATGAATGTCTATAAGTTACTTGAACTATTTAGAATCTCTATAAATAGAACTCAAAGCTCAGAACTCATACACACCAAAGTTTGCACATAAAACCTCCATTATTGCATCTTTCAAACTCAAACACCAAACATCAAATCGCTCTGTGCATTTTCAGTTCTAATCATTTACAAATCTTCTTTAACTCAAATAGAACTTATCCAAAGCCTAAAAATACAACTAATATCGTACCATTCTTACTCCTTAACTCAAAAACCAGACCACTGCACTTGGACTTGGTTGGACTGATTCAACATGAAACAGTGCAAAGTGAAGGTTGGAACAACTTCAGGAAGTTTCAGGCAAGCTCATAGGATCACCATCTCATCTCTGTATGCACTGTGAAGAAGTATTGGAATTACTCCAATAGGTAAGTGTTGTACCCCAAAATTTTCCCTCCCATATTTCTCAATACATGTCAAGTGAGGTCCTCAAATTGCTCAAGAAAGTCCAAGAGTTGACCAGACAAACTCTCTCCTAAGGCAGTCTATCTCAAATTAGGGTTTCATTTTGCATCAAGATGCTTGAGTCCAAAGGATCCCAAAATCTCACCAATGTCCTAATATGTTCTCAAGATCATCCATATCAAGTTTCAAGTTTTGCAGAGGAAGTTTGCTCAGTCAATTTCTCAAGTGCCTAGAAATCGACTATGTTAGGTCAAAAGTTAACTGTGGCCCACATACAGTCAATCTTCAAGATTTTTGGTCAACATCCTCATGTTGAAGTATTATTCATCATTTTATCAAGGGTTGATCATGATTTCTCAAGGATTGCTCATAATTCATCAAAACCCCAAAGTTGCTAAATTAGGGTTTTTGCAGGAAAAGTCAACTCAACTTTGTCCAAGCATAACTTTCTCATACTTTATCATTAATGACCCATCCAAAGCTCATTTTGAAGAGAATGAAATTCCCTACAATTAATATTCATCTCCCAAGTTCAAAATATGCACTCACAAAAAGATATGAATTTGGAAATTATAGGTCATTTTGAAAAGTCAACAAAAACACCTTTTGGGTCAAAGCTTCATACATGAACATGGAAGACTCAATTGAGATGAGACAAAAAGGTTTGCTTATAGGAAATCTTAAGCTTTCTAAAAAGTCCAAGAACACCTCTCTAGGCTCAAAATTGGGAGAGTTATGCATTGGCCAAGTTTACCTTTTTTGCAAAATTGCCAAAAGTCAAACATGCTCAAATTTGCATTTTTTGCTAAATGGGCCCAACTTTTTATGCTTGCATCCCATTCCTAACATAGTCCACGACCTATGGGACCCTCCATACTTTATTTACTCATTTATTTAATTTATTTTGATTTATTTAAATTTCAAATAAAATCAAATAAATCCTAATAAATTATGTATTGCCTTTTAGGGATAATCTTTTGGATTGAAAGAAGATGTTATATGCTGTCTGTTGTATCCCAAAATTTGCCCTCTCATTTTATCAAGATTTTCCTCACAAGACTTCTTGGACTCAAGACCAGATTAGGGTTTGCTCAGCTTAAGACCTCTCTTTGCACTGATAACCTGAAATTTGGGTTTGAGTTTGCACATAGATTTTTGGATTTCCAATGCCTCATGTGACTTTCATACTTCATGTTGGACCTCTAAGATTGCTCATACCAAGTTTCAAGCCTTGAATCACTTTTTTTGCCCAGTCAATTAGACAGTTGACCTAAAAATCAATTGTATTGGGGAAAAAGTCAACCATGGCCAATTTACAGTCAAACTTCATAATTTTTGATCCACAACAACATTATAGACTCATATGAACCATTTTATCAAGTTTGGACCACAACTCCTCAAGAAATTTGATCAGATCATCAAAAGGGCAAAATGGTCAAAATTAGGGTTTTGACTGTAGAAGGGCAATTTCTAATTTTTTACCTAGCCATTGGGAAATTGGGTTCAAGTATGGTTTCAAGGACTCAATGGCATCATCTTGACCTAATCACAAAGTTCAAAAGATCTCAAATGCATTGGATTGACATATGAATTTTCCAATCAACTAATCAAAAATCAATTGTATACTGAAAAGTCAAACTTTGACTTTTTGGTCAAAATCAAGTGCCAAGGGTCATATTTCATCAAGATGTGTAAAAACATGAAACTTGTTCACCAAAAGATGCTTGGATCTCAAGTTATGATTTTGTGAATAAGGGTCCATAAACTTTTAACTTAGTGAAATTTTGCCCTAGTTTAGGCAGATTTTTGACCTAACTTCATGGAAACTTTTCACCTAGTTTCAAGAGGAATCTAAAAATTCGTTTCAAATATGGATTGTAGATCATGTTACAAGCTTTCCAAAATGTCCAAGAACTCTCCAAGATCATTTATGGTTAGGGAGAATCGAGGAAATGAAAATGGCAATTTATCACTTTTGTGCAAGGCATTTTCACATTGGTACAAATTGCAAATCAGTTTCAAGCATGCTTGTACTTTGTATTACAGGTCCTAATCCTTTCTACACTCCACAATTTAATGCAAACACAATGGATAATGGTCTTATTTTGATCTTTGAAGCTTTGTACATTGAATTAATCCAAAAATGGCATAAAGTTCACATTGCTACTTTGATAAAGCTTGCTTTTTCCAACTTTGTTTATCTTGAGCCATTGACCTAATCTTTTGCTGCAAACAATATCCACAAATATCAGGCTACTTGTACCAACTATGTGCAGCTAGCAAGCAAGCCTGTACAGGCTTTGTCATTGTCACTTCCAACTTTTCTTCAAAAGCAAGAAACTTGCAAAAGCCAATACAACTTGTGTATCTGATAAAGGCAAGGCTTAGCTTCATTCCAAATAAGTTGAGAACATTGTAACAAGCCAGTACACGAGTGCATAACTTCCTAAACACCCTGAAACACAAAAAATACCATTTTCTGCCCAAACAGGGCAATCTCTGCAAATCACTTGCCAACTTGAAATTTGCTCGTGCGTTTTGCCTTTCAACCCTTGAAACATCTCCCTACATCACATCTAAGCTATCCAGGCCCCTGTCTTGCAACTGTAAGCTCAGTTTCACACTTCACCATTTTCATTTTGCAAGGTTGCAGGTTGACTCGTGCAAGGAGTTTTAGCCATCTACAAGACCAGCTAAGCATTGGAAAAGGTTGAGGGGACTTCAAGGAAGCTCATAAGAACTTCAGGCCTCACTCAAAGTTCCCACATTGCCATATCCAAACTCAACTGAACAAGGTATTTGTCAAGTTTCTATCTCTCTATTTAGGCATCCTTAAGCTTAGGTTTGTGAAGCAAAAATGTAGTCCTCAACTTGCTTAAGCTGTACATATGCATAGTTTGTATTTATATTAACTGAGCTAGGAGTATTTGGTTGTTGAACATGCTGAAAAAAACTAGGTCAGAATTTAGGGCCATTAAAATTCTCTCTGTCCTTTAAGAGTTAGGTCACAAAATGGATATGGTTGGAATCGTGATTAAAAATGCTATAAGTTTCATGTTGTAAGTTTTTGATTTCATGCAAGCATGAGCAAGAACAGGATTTGAAGAAGAACACACGCGTTTGGATAGACAGAGGTCAGGGACGAAGTTGTCTGGGCCTGACGCGCCTGGGCCTGGCTTTTCCTACTTTTTGCACCCCCTTTTACTTTTTGCACCCCCTTGCATATTTTTATATTTTTTGTATTTTCTTGCATAATTTATATTTTTTCTGACTTTATTGTTTTTTTCTGAACATTAAAATTCCAAAAATATTTTCTTAATTTTTTGCGTTTTATTTTATTTTTATCTTATTTTTTGCATATAAAAATAGTTTTATTTTAATAAATAGAAATCATTTTTTAAATAACTTGTAAATAATATAAAAATATCATACTTTTTTTTAATTATTTATACACTTAAAATAATATTTTCATACATATTTCAATTTTTTAACATTTTGTATATATTATTATTATTTTTCTTGTACAAAAATGAATAAAATGAATAATATAGAATATATTTTCTTTTAAACAAAAAAAACTAGGGTTTTCACCCTTTTCAAAAATGACAATATTTTTTCTTATTTTTAGACTTAATTTATTTATTTTTCTCATACATAAAACAATTACAAAACATCTTTGCATATTTGCATTTTTATTTTGCATATTTAATAATTGTTTATTTATTTATTGTACAATAAATTTAATTGGGTTGTAATAGTGAATTAGGGTTTTATTTTGAGCAATATCTCCCATTCAAAACTTGTATCCCCCTTCCCATAATATTGTTGTAATAGTCTAGATTTACTTTACGCATTTTATTGCTTTCATATACCATGATAGTAAACTAGGGTTTTTAATGAAAAGACCAAAAACCAAACAAATATCATGACCTAATACAAGACAAAAATGCATGAAAAAATGACAACACATTGCACACAAGCACCCTCTAGGGTTTCACCCACTTAGTTGCCTAAACAAAATGGCCATGGTATGTGTTGTAACCCAAAATTTTCCCTCTCATTTATCAACATTTCTCATCACAAGACTATTGGAACTCAAGACCAAGCTAGGGTTTGCTCTGCTCAAGACATCTCCTTGCACTGTTGACCTGAAATTAGGGTTTGAGTTTGCACAGGGATTTTTGGACCTTCAATGCCCAAATTGACTTTCATACTTCATGTTGGAATCACAAGTTTGTCCATACCAAGTTTCAAGCCTTGAATCAAATTTTTGCACAGTCAATTGGACAGTTGACCTAGAAATCAGCTGTATTAGGGAAAAAGTCAACTGTGGCCAATTGACAGTCAAACCTCATGAATTTTGACCCACATCAACATTGTGAACTCATATGAACCATTTGATCAAGTTTGGATCACAATTCCACAAACAATTTGATCAGATCACCAAAAGGGCAAAATGGTCATTTTTAGGGTTTTGACTGTACAAAGGCAATTTTTGACTGTTTGACCTAGCCAATGGCAAATCAAGCTCAACCATGGACTCAAGGACTCAATGAAATTATCTTTACCCATTTAACAAGTTCAAATGATCTCAAATGCATAGAATTGACAGATGAATTTTTCAGTCAGCTGATCAAAATTTGACTGTACACTGAAAAGTCAAACTTTGACTTTTTGGTCAAAATCAAGTGCCAAGGGTCATTCTCATCAATATGTGTCAAATTATGAAACTTGTTCATCAAGAAACCCAAAATTGCAAATTAGGGTTTGAAATTGAAAATTTTCATAACTTAGAAATTTTCTAAGTTATGAAATTTTCTTAATTTTTCCTAACTTTGCCCCACATTTTCACCAAGATGCAAATGGATTCAAACAAAACTTACAACATGAAAGTTGTATTCCTCCAAAAAGTCTACAACTTTGACTCACAAAGTTTTCTTAAAAGAAGCTTGGATCTCAAGTTGTGATTTTTGGAACAAGGGTACCTAAAACTTTTAACTTTGAGAAATTGTGCCCTAGTTTAGGCAGCATTTTGACCCATCTTCTTGGCCATTTTTCCCATAGTTCCACTTGGAGTCTCAAGTTTCATTTCAAAGATGGATTATAGTACATGTTGCAAACTTTCCAAATTGTCCAAGAACTCCTCAAACACCTTTGTGGTTAGGGAGAATCGAATGCTTGAAGTTGGCAAAAACTCACTTTGAAACCATGGTCAATACATGCTCATACCACTTGCCAAATCTGACCAAACTAGCTTAGTACATAATTACAGGCCTCTAAACCAATTTACACTCAAAAATTGAATGCAAATACATTGGTTAAAGGCATTGTCCTGATTAAGGGAGCATTGTACAATGAACATTTCCATTTTGGGCATAAAGATCATACTTTCATTTCCATAAAGGCAACTTTATGTCAAATTGCATTCTTGAGCCTTGGACTTCTTTCCTTGCAGCAAAAAAAATTCCACAAACTTAGGCAAAGGTACAAAAAGTTGGTGCATGCTTGGAGATAGCCTGTACAGGCCTATCTCATTTCACTTCAAACTTTTCTTTCAAAACAATCCATTGTGCCAAAAGTCAATAACACACACATCTGATATATTGAACTCAAGCAAAGTTTTCAAACAAGTTTCTCACATACTTGTAAGCCAGAAGCACGAGCCTTTCACCCCAAAAGCACCCTCATACTCAAAACCACATTTTCTTACAAAACAGGGCAAGCCCTGCAGAACTACTTCCATCTTCACATTGCCTCGTGCGTTTTTCTCCTTTCCACTTCAAACACCTTCCATTCAACTCACTTAAGCTGTCTCAAACCTCTATTGCCAACTGTAACTCCATTTACAGTGATCACCATTTCTGTTTCAAGCTTATGCAGGTTGACTTCTATAGGTTGATTCAGGCCATTTCAAAACAAACCAAGCATTGGGAAAGGTTCAGGGAACATCAAGCAAGCTCAAAAGAACCTCAGGCATCACTGAAAGTTGTTGCATTGTCCAACTCAAACTCAACTGAAACAGGTATTTCATGAACTTCTATCTCTCTATTTAGGAACATTTAGCCTTAGGTTTGTGAATAAAAGATGTTGTACTCATTGCCCTGAAACCATACATATGCTCAGTTTTTATTTATATTAATCGTGCTAGGAGAATTTCATCCATGAACATGTTGAAAAAGTTAGGTTAAATTTTAGGGCCAAAGAAATTCTCTCTGGTCTTTGAGAGTTAGATTTAATGTTTTATATGGTTAAAATCGTTGTTTGATGCTCTACAAGTTTCATGTTTTGAGTTTTGTCAAAAAAGCACTGAAACAGGAGATACGAGTTTGAACTAAACATGCGCACGTTTCTGTTGGACGAAGGTTGAAGATGAAGTAGCTGGGCTGGGCCTGGCTATTTCCTACTTTTGGCACCCCCCATTTTCAGTTTCACACCCCTTGGCCCATTTCTTTGTATTTTTATTATTTTTGCATTTTAGTTTCATTTCTGACTTTATTATTTTATTTCCAAACATAAAAAATGCCTAAAAAATATTTTCATAAATTTTTACATTTATTTGGTATTTATTTTAATTATTTCTAACATTAAAATGTTTAAAATACTTTATATTATTTATTAAAACTTGAAAATAAAAAAAATACTTTTATTTTCATTTCTTATTTTTATCCACATTTTAAAATATTTTCTTGAATATATATATATATATATATATATATATATATATATATATATATATATATATATATATATATATATATATATATATAAATATACATATATATATATATATATATATATATTATATATATATGTATATATATATACATATATATATATATATATATAGATATATATATATATATATATATATATATATATATATATATATATATATATATATATATATATATATATATATATATATATATATATATATACATATATATATATATATATATATATATACATATATATATATATATATATATATATATATATATATATATATATATATATATATATATATATATATATATATATATATGTATATATATATATATATATATATATATATATATATATATATATATATATATATATATATATATATATATATATAGATATATATATATATATATATATATATATATATATATATATATATATATATATATATATATATATATATATATATATATATATATATATATATATATATATATATATATATATATATATATATATATATATATATATATATATATATATATATATATATATATATATATATATATATATATATATATATATATATATATATATATATATATATATATATATATATATATATATATTATTAAATAATTAGAACAAAAAACACAAAATATTACATTTTTATTTTTATTATTATTTTATACTAAAAAACATTTTTTATCATATATTCTTATTTTGTAACATATTAATATTATTTTGTATATGAATAATACAATTTTATTTTCTTTAAGGAGAATTAGGGTTTACCCTAAAAATAAATAAAATTAATTTTTTTTTAATTCTTTATATTTCTTTCCATTGAAAATACTTTACATACATAAAAAACCTTTTTGCATAAATACATTTTTATTTAACATTTATTTATTGTGTATATTTAAATATTGTCCATTTAAATATTATGCATTATAAATTCAATTTGGTTGTAATAATTTAGGGTTTTAATTTCTTGCAAAATAATCCCCTATTCAAATTTGTACCCCCCCCTCCCTATATCAAAGTTGTAATAGCTTAGATTTACTTTTACGCACTTAAATGCTTTCAATTATGCCATGTTTAGAGAATTAGGGTTTGTATGCCAAATCAAAACCAACAATTAGCTTGACCTAATCAAAGACAAAAATGCATGAAAAGAACAAACACAATGCACACTTGCACCCTTAGGGTTATAATCCACTTGTTGCCTTCAAAAATGGGCCATGGTATGCATGTTAAGTACTTTGGCAAAACAAAAACAAACAAAAGATCATAGTCCCTCGATGACGCTATCTGAGTTGCCTAAGCAAAATGATCAAGTCCCTTAAGAAAAATTGCCAAAAATACTTGACACCATTGCTATCATGGTCTATACGATGACCCGCGCCTGTCCCGTTTAACATCCTAACACAAGGTTGTTCATCAAATACAATGGTGAAACAACACTGTTAAAAGGGTTAAAAACATAAGAAAAATCTTTGAGTAAAATAGGGTAGATAACTCTTAGTTACTTGATCAAAAGCTTGCAAAAACATCCTTGATATTTTCAAACACACTTCACAACACAATTTCAAAACCCTACTTTTAAACATTGGAAACTTTTCAAAAGACAAAAACACCTTTGTATACATTCAAACAAGAATCATTACAAAGGTTGCCACAATGATGGCCTCTTTTCAAAACATCTTTCAAAACCACACACAAAGCACCATTTCAAACAATTGAAGAGCACCATTTCAAACAATTGAAAAGCAAAGCAAGTGATCTAAACAAGTAACTAAGAGCCCATGGATAACCATGGATAGAAAGGGTGCTAATACCTTCTCTTTCTATAATCTACTCCCCGAACCCAAGAAAACATCTCAAAGGTCTTTCCTGTGATTTTTGACCTTTCCTTAGGATAAAATAAAAAGTCGGTGGCGACTCTTGCTAAACCGAAACATTTGCGAACACAAATGAAAAATCCCAAGTCAGTTCTCCCACCGTATCACAGAACTAGCGACTCTGCTGGGGAGAACTTTAAAAGTGGAGTAACCTTAGGGCTTAGATCACCCTTTGCATGATTATATTGTTTGCTTTGATTGCTTTACATTTGGTTCCCTTGTTTGGGCTTGAAATCCTCTACCCGGATTTGGGAAGCATTCATAGGTAAATAGCAATACGTTGTGGAAACTGTGCGGGGTATACCGACATGGTTGAAGCAATAGCTATATTAATGCGACATATTTGTGAGTACCGATAGCCTTTGAGTCAATCAAATAGAATACGGGGCCGCTGAGTGATGTCATGTAGCACTAATGAACTCTTAGAACCTTACTTGACCATCTTGGCCTTTCATTAGGGGTAGTTAGATGACCGGCTTTGGTGCAGTCCGAAGTTGGTAGATACTCGATACTGCACTCATTGAGGATTGTTTTCTTGGAATATTTTGGTCGCTAGTTAAGTGGCTAAACCAAAATAATGAACATAGAAAACAATCCAGTGATATTGAGCTCCTTAGAACCCGATTACTATTTATAGGACAGGTTTGAGCCAACTAAACTCAAGAGGGTACTTACCTATGAAACCTCATGCAAGCCTGAAACTAGGGTTTTGTGTGACTTGCTTGTACATGTGCTTGTGCATACATCATGAACATCATAAAGCATCATATGCATCCACTAATCATTTCAAGGGTTTGGATCTTCATCTTTGTTCTTGTTTTGTAGGTCATGGAATCTCTTCGCAGGAAAACAATTCAAGTCAACCTTGTGAGAATCCCTCCTCAACTCAAGGAGCTTACTTCTAGGATTCCAGAGAATTCTCTCTTCAGTGAAAGACATGGTAGACTTCTCAACTTGGTCAACTCCAACATTGAAGAAGACACAGTGAAAGTTCTTTTCCAGTTCTTTGACCCCCTACACCACTGTTTCACATTCCCTGATTATCAACTAGTGCCCACTTTGGAGGAATTTTATAAACTCCTGAGAATTCCTATTCTTCATCAACTACCCTACAACGGTACGGAAAAAGAACCAAAGCATGAAGATGTTGCTCAAGCATTACACTTGCAACCATCTGACATCAAAGGACATTGGGAAACCAGAAGTGGTGTCAAGAGTTTCTTAGCAAAGTTTCTGTTTGAGAAGGCACAAGACTGCTGGAATTCTCTAGATCTACAAGCTTTTGAAGAGATTGTGGCACTCCTCATCTATGGGTTGGTCTTGTTCCCAAACTCTGATCAGCTTATAGATGTGAATGCTGTCAAGATTTTCATATCCCGGAATCCTGTACCTACATTGTTTAGGGACATCCTACACTCATTTCACACACGGACAATGAGGAAAAGAGGTGTTCTCATGTGTTGTACTCCTCTTCTAGCAAGGTGGTTTATTTCTCACCTTTCCCAATCAGTTTTGAAGAATGAGCAGGGTCTAAGGTGGTCACAACGGTTGATGACCATCACACATTCTGATGTTCATTGGTGTTCTCGGTCCAGAGAAAATGTCATCATCATTAATCGTTGTGGGGAATTCCCTAATGTCCCACTACTTGGCATAAGGGGAGGCATCACCTACAACCCCTGTTTAGCTCTAAGGCAGTTTGGATATGCTCGGAGGGATGACCCTCATGACATGCTGATTCCTAACCTAGTTTTTGACTTCGACAACGATGCGCAAGGACTTCGACAAAGGTTCATCAGAGCTTGGAGGATGCCCAACAAGGTGGATAGTAAGACACTGGGGCACAAGAATTCCATCCCCCTTAAGCCTTATCTCAAGTGGGTACGAACCCGCGCCCAGAATCTTATGATGCCATATTCTCACATTCTCCCCGTGATCAAAGAGCCTATTATGGAAGGAGAGGTTCCATACACCCTCCTACACCCTGACATGCCAACATCATGGGAAGAATTACAAAAGAGTTGGATCCAACTCAAATAAGAACAGAATACTTTTGAAGCCAACTTCTATGCCAGTGAGAAGAAGGTTTTGGAGCTTACCCGCCGACTGCATGAGGAGGAAACTCTCAACACTTACATCGCACCAAAGAGGATGCGCAATGTCTTTTTACATTAAGAATTTTGTAATATTTTGCCCATGGGGCACTTATGTACTAACAAATTTCTTCTTAATATGACGTGTGTTCTTTTTGTTTGCAACAAATTTGAATTTCTGAATCCTTGAATGCATTACATGAATAACGCATCATTCATCATATGCATAAACAGGTCTTCACACCAGGTTTCCTTATCTTTATGCTGTTTATTTCAACAAGATGGATTTGGAGCAGACGGTTAAGGATCTGCAAGCACAGAATTCTCAATTCCAGCAACTCCTCATGAACTTAGCAAAGGGTCAAGAGGACCTTAAAGCTTTTTTGGAGAAAAATAAAGAGAAAAAGAAGAAAAGTCCCGGAGTCGCCACTTTTGGAAGAAGGTTTGAAAGCAATGCTAGAAAAGTTCTCGAGCTCCCCTCAACGTCTGATGAAGGGGCTGGTAAAGAAAAGGAGTTGCGGTACCTTCTGAATCTGAAGTCGAAGAGGAAGAAGAGGAAGAAGACGAAGACTACTCCGAACAGCAATATCCCCCGACAGATGATAAATATAAAAATCTTGAGGATCGATTGGCAGCCATGGAGTTGCAAAGGGTACCTGGTTTAGATTTCGAAGAACTAGGGTTGGTCGCTGGGATCGTTATTCCTCCCAAGTTCAAAGCTCCTACATTTTCCAAGTATGACGATCTGTCGTGTCCAAAGATGCATCTGAGATCCTATGTCAGAAAGATCCAACCCCACTCATCTGATAAAGACCTCTGGGTACACTTTTTTCAAGACAGTTTGTCAGGCACACAATTGGACTGGTTTTATCAACTCGAGAGATCAGAGGTTCATAATTGGGAAGACTTAGCCGCTGCTTTCTACCGGCAATACCAATATAACGCTGATTTAGCACCCACTTGTACTCAACTACAGAGTATGGGTATGGCTTCTAATGAAGGATTTAAGGAGTATGCCCAGAAGTGGCGTGATCTGGCTGGAAGGGTGCAGCCACCATTGTCGGATAGAGAGTTAGTTGACATGTTTCTAGGGACCCTGTCTGGCCCTTTCTTCAATCATTTAATTGGGAGTTCCTCTGCGGGATTTACCGAATTAATTCTGACCGGTGAAAGGGTCGAGGCCGGTATTAAAAGTGGTAAGATTCAGAAAGATACCTCCGTGTCCACTGCTATTAAGAAAACCTTCCCAGCTAAGAAGGAAGCCTCTTCTGTTTATTCTCAGAAAAGTCAAGGAAGAACCGAGCGCCGGCCAACTGTAGGGGCTGTGATGATTCAAAACTCTTCAAATGATCAACCTCGCAGCAATCAGCCAAGATCTAATCAACAACGGGCAGAAAGGCCACAACGATAGTTCACCCGAATCAACATGACTCCAGCTCAAGTACTCCCTCATTTGCTAAAGCTGAATCTTACTAATTTGAAGGAAGCGCCAAAGAACCCTAATACCTTTTCTCCATATTACCACTCCAATGCAAAGTGTGCTTACCACTCTGACAGTGTAGGGCATGACACCAACAACTGTTGGGCTCTTAAGAACAAAATCCAAGACCTGATCAACGCCAAGGAGGTAGAATTCGATGCACCCGAAAAGCCGAATGTGATTTCTGCCCCAATGCCCAAGCACGGTCATAATGTTCATGCCGTTATGGAAGACCTTCATGTCACCAATGTTGCTGACCTTTTGACTCCCTTACCAGTGATTAAAGTGAATCTGATGAGAGCCGGGATATTCTCAGGCTGTGGAAAAGACTGTTACTTTTGTTTAAACATACGAGCTGACTGCCCAATGTTGAAATTAGTCATCCAACGCCTGATGAATACCCAAGAGATACTCTTACAAAAGACTCCTGCCGATACTTTCACTCTTGTTACTCCTGCTACCTTTGCTGCTTCAACCAATGACATTGCAATAATAACCATCTCCGACAATCTTCCCAAGGCTTGCAAAAGGCCTGTCAAGATTACGCCTGATCCTAAATTTGTACCATTAAAAATCACCATGCCGGGGACAGTCCCATATAAATCTGACAAGACGATACCATGGAACTACGGAGGAGAAATCTTCTATCATGGTATCAAACAGATTGAATCAGTCCAAGAGAACTCTGATGATGAAATCCCTGATATAGGGAATATTGCGGGAACAAGCAAGATAACTCGCAGCGGACGGATTTTTTCTCCGAAGATTGCTCCCCCTCGAGCAGTCTTCGGACCCTCGAAAGCTTCTGTGCCTGTTAAGCCATCTGTGCAAGGCCCGATAATTGAAGAATTGGATACTCCTGAAGTTAGAACATCTGTTGATACTACCGATAAGGGTAAGGGGATACTAGAAGCGCCTGTCAGGACGAAGGCTCAAACTGTGGTTATCCCCGAAACCACCCAGAAAGAAATGGAAGAAATATTGAAGATAATCAGAAAGAGCGACTACGACGTCGTGGAACAGCTAGGGCAGACCCCTTCCAAAATCTCCATGTTGGCTCTTCTACTCTGCTCTGAGGCCCATGCTAAGGCCTTAATCAAATTTTTAAAGGCGGCACACGTGCCTCAAGAAACTTCGGCTGACCAGTTTCAAGAGTGTGTGGCCAGCCTTACTGCTGATAATGGTCTTGGTTTTTCCGATGCTGATTTGACTCCCAAGGGAAGGAAACACAACGACGCGCTGCATGTCTCAGTTGAATGCAGGGGAACCACCCTTGCCCATGTCTTAGTTGATACTGGTTCATCCTTGAATGTGCTGCCAAAGAAAGCGTTAGAACGTTTGGACTGCGAAGGATTGACCCTCAAACCCAGTAACATCGTTGTTAGGGCCTTTGATGGGTCCAAAAGAATGGTCCACGGAGAGGTTGACATTCCTATCAAAGTGGGCACAGAGGTTTTCAACTCCACCTTTTATGTGATGGACATCCGTCCTTCATATTCGTGTTTGTTGGGAAGGTCGTGGATCCACTATGCTGGGGCAGTTACCTCCTCTTTACACCAAATGCTAAAGTATCATGTTCAGGGTAAAATTATAACGGTGCAAGGCGAGGAAGAGTACATGATAAGTCACCTCAACTCCTTCCACTATGTGGAGTTGGATGGCGAGTTCATAGAAACGTCTTTCCAACATTTTGAGGAAGTCTCTCCCGAGGTCGCAGTTGCGAAGACAATGGTTGATGTGCATATCGTTTCCAAGCATGTGGCTAGGATGGCACCTCTCAAGGATGCAGAGGCTAAAGTCAGAGAGGGAAAGAGTACAGTGTGGGGGCAACTTCCTGATTTTCCCCATAAGACGGACAAGTTTGGACTAGGGTTTACTGCTGCAGGTCAGAAAGCTATGCGTCGCTCCAAGGCTGGGGGACCACCCATCAAAATCACTCACCATGGAATTAATGCTGTAGAAGATGATGATGAAGAGGACAACTTTGAAGATTGGATCTTTCCAACCGTCGAAGGGGGATTAAGCAACTGGGAAGCAAAGGACTTTATTCCCATCACCTTCATCAACCAGTAATTTATCTTTGAACAATTTCCTATTTTGGTCTGTAATAACTAAACAATTCGTACACTATTTTCACCTTATGCCTTGCCCGGGGAATATAGGTCCATTTGTAAGGGCTTTATTTTCTTCATTATCATATGCCATGTTTTAATGAATCATTGGACGTTTTCACCTATAAACTGTTGTGTTCATTTTCTTTCCTTTTGCATTTTGTTTTGTTTAAGGATGGCTATCCCTTACACACACCCACACTCACAAATTAAGGTACCCATCCACTCCGGATTCCTTGGGTGACTATTCTGCTTTAGCCTTCGGTAACTCTGAAGACTTGGTCAATCATGCTGAGTACGAAGTTGACGAAGACTGTGAAGTGCCGGGAGAGTTAGCCAGACTTTTGCAACAAGAAGAGAGGGTTATTCTACCTCATGAAGAGTTGCTAGAAACCATCAACTTGGGAACAGAGGAAGACAAGAAAGAGGTTAAGGTGGGTGCCAACCTAGAACCAGATGTCAAAGAGCGCTTAGTACAGTTGTTGAACGAATATGTTGAGATCTTTGCCTGGTCCTATAAAGACATGCTGGGATTAGACACATATATCATGGTTCACCGTCTCCCTACAAGAGAAGACTGTCTACTGATCAAACAAAAGGTCCGCTGAATGAGGCCCGACATGTCTGAGAAGATCAAAGCTAAGGTAATGAAGCAATTCAACGCTGGCTTTCTGGCTGTTACTTCCTATCCATAATGGGTTGCTAACATTGTGCCCGTGCCTAAGAAGGACGGCAAAGTCAGAATGTGTGTGGGCTATAGGGATTTAAACAGGGCTAGCCCTAAAGACGATTTTCCACTACCACACATCGACATCTTGGTTGACAACACAGCTCAACACAAGGTATTTTCCTTCATGGATGGATTCTCGGGATACAACCAGATCAAAATGGCCCCCGAGGACATGGAGAAAACTACTTTTGTCACGCAATGGGGTACCTTATGCTACAAAGTGATGCCATTCGGACTGAAGAATGTCGGGGAAAACTACCAACGTGCCATGGTAGCTTTATTTCATGATATGATACACCATGAGATTGAAGTCTACGTAGACGACATGATAGCCTGATCACAGACAGAAGAAGAACACCTTGATCATCTGCAAAAGCTGTTTGCTAGGTTGAAGGAATATAAGCTCAGACTGAATCCAAGCAAGTGCACTTTTGGAGTTAGGTCTGGTAAACTTTTGGGGTTTATTGTCAACAACAAGGGCATTGAGGTTGCTCCAGCTAAAGTAAAGGCTATACAAGAAATTCCTGCCCCCCACACTGAAAAGGAGGTTAGAGGATTCTTGGGATGCTTAAACTATATCGCAAGGTTCATCTCTCACCTGACATCTACCTATGAGCCAATCTTCAAGCTGTTGAAGAAAGATCAGGTAGTTGAATGGAACAATGATTCTCAAGTTGCTTTTGATAATATCAAAGATTATTTACTAGAACCTCCTATCCTGATGCCACCCGTTGAAGGAAGGTCGTTAATCATGTATCTGACTGTGTTGGATAACTCAATCGGGTGTGTACTAGGCCAACATGACGAGTCTGGCCGAAAAGAGCATGCTATTTATTACCTTAGCAAAAAGTTTACCGACTGTGAGACTCGCTACTCACTGCTCGAGAAATATTGCTGCGCTTTGGTATGGGCTGCTCGCCGGCTAAGACAGTATATGTTGACTCATACCACTTTGCTGATTTCCAAAATGGATCCGATCAAGTATATCTTCGAGAAGCCTGCTTTATCTGGAAGGATCGCTAGATGGAAAATGATCCTGACTGAGTATGATATCTAGTATACTACCCAGAAAGCTATCAAGGGGAGTGTACTAGCTGACCATCTAGCTCATCAAGCCGTCGTAGATTACCAATCTATGAGATTCGACTTCCCTGACGAGGACATCATGACATTGGACAACGTCGAAGGTAACAGACCGTATGACGGACTTGAACAAGGATCCCGATGGACACTGTACTTTGATGGTGCTTCAAATTCACTTGGCAATGGTATCGGTGCGGTACTCATTTCTCCGGAAGGTTGCCATACACCCTTCACTGCCCGACTTTGCTTCAGCTGTACCAACAACATGGCTGAATATGAAGCTTGCATCTTTGGTCTCAAGGCTGCTATAGACTTGGGAATCAAATCTTTGGTTGTATTTGGGGACTCGGATTTGGTTATTAGTCAAGTCAAAGGAGAGTGGGATACTAAACATCCTAATCTTATCCCATACAAAGAACATGTCCTGACATTGTTGCCTCATTTCGAGCAGATTACTTTCGAGCACTTCCTGCGAGAAGAAAATCAGCTGGCAGATGCTCTAGCTACAATGTCTTCCATGTTTAAACTCAAATGGGATAACGAGGCTCCCCAAATAACCATCGAGCGAATGGATGAACCTGCGCACTGTCATGAGATTAATACCGAAGAAGTAGTGGAACAACCCTGGTTTCATGAAATCAAAAGGTATCTCCAAACTCGAGAATACCCTGAAGGAGCTTCCGTCAATGACAAAAAGTTCTTAAGGAAATTTGCTACCATGTTCTTCCTAAGAAATGGCATCCTTTATAAACGCAGCCATGATTGTGTTCTACTTCGTTGTGTGGACAAGGTTGAAGAAGAGTTGATCATGACTGAAATACATAGTGGCACATTTGGCACCCACTTGAGCGGACATACGATGGCTAATAAGATTCTAAGGGCAGGCTACTACTGGTCTACCATGGAAGCTGATTGTCATCAACATTCCCGTACTTGCCACAAGTGTCAAGTCTACGCCGACAAAGTACATATTCCTCCTGTTCCTCTCAACGTTCTGACAGCTCCTTGGCCATTCACGATGTGGGGCATTGACATGATTGGGGAGATCAAGCCTACGGCATCCAATGGACATCGCTTCATCTTGGTCGTTATTGATTATTTTACCAAGTGGGTCGAAGCAGCTTCCTACGCCTCAGTTACAAAGAATGTGGTTGCCCGCTTCATTAAGCAGAACCTCATATGCCGGTACGGTATCCCCGACAGGACCATCACAGACAACGGTACAAATTTGAACAACACTATGATCACTTCTCTGTGCAAGCAGTTCAAGATTTATCATCACAATTCATCTCCCTATCGGCCGAAGATGAACGGTGCTGTTGAAGCCGTGAACAAAAATATCAAGAAGATCATTCAAAAGATGGCAGTCACTTACAAGGACTGGCATGAGATGTTACCGTTTGCTCTGCATGGATATCGTACCATGACACGTACTTCAACAGGGGCAACTCCCTTTTCATTGGTATATGGCATGGAAGCTGTTCTACCTATGGAAGTTCAGATTCCTTCCTTGAGGATTATGAAGGATGCCGGTTTGAGTGAAGACGATTGGATTCAGACTCGGCTTGATCAACTTAACTTGATCGATGAGAAGCGACTTACTGCTGTTTGTCATGGTCAGACGTATCAAAAACGAATAATCAAGGCTTTCAACAAGAAAGTCAAACGCCAGATATATCAAGTCAGAGATCTGGTAATCAAGCGGATCATCTTACCGAAAAGTGATCCCAGGGGCAAGTGGAATCCTACTTACGAAGGACCATTTGTGATCAAGAGCATCTTTTCTGGTGGGGCAATGATTCTGACCACCATGGACGGCGACGATTTTCCGCACCCTGCAAACGGAGACATAGTCAAAAGATACTACGCATAAAACGACCCGACAAGTTAAAAACCCGAAAGGGAGACTTGGGCAAAAATGGGCATCCCGGTGAATCAAAAACCCGAAAGGGCGATTCAAGAAAAAATTAGGGATAAACAAAAATCTGTGCACCCGGCAAGTTGAAAACCCGAAAGGGCGACTTGGGAAAAAAAGGGTTTCCCGGTGGATCGAAAACCCGAAAGGGTGGTCCAGGCAAAAGTTAGGGAATTAAAGCATATGACTATGTCTCGTCGGATCACCTTAAGAATAATCTCTTCACCAATAAGCTCTAAGCTTCAGATCAATCCAATCATCGGCGGACGAAACAGCGAATGGACAAGATACTCAGAGTTGTGAAGGCTATAGCAGAATGGGAATCCCATGAAATTGTTACACATAGCCATCTTTCTTTTTGTATAAATTTTTTCAATTTTTACGATAACATTCTCTTACTAGGATGTCTGTCTCCTTTGTACAAAGATACTTACAAAGGTTAATACAAAGATAGTTCAAAGTGCAGAAATTTGCTTGCCTTTCTTTCTTTTTACACTTATGTTTTATTTGAAAACGTCCAAAGATTTGTTAAATAGGCACATGCATTTGAATATAATCACTGCTTACAAATAAAATGAAATTGAGAAAGGATAATTACTGGTGGGTTGACGGTGTAGGAAGATATCTTTGTGCTATTCCAGAAGGAAATCCCCTACAGTACATCATTCAGATCCTCAACAAAGCTAAAGCCTTAGAGTATGTGTCCCCAGCGGAGTTAAATTTCAAGATCCCCAGTGGAGCCCGAAAACCCTGAAATACATATCCCCGGCGGAGCCAGAATATTCTAAACCTATTTTCCCAGTAGTTTATCTTAAAAATCCAAGAACCAAGCTGATAACAGTTAACTTCTTATCTTATCCCCGACTAGGATGATTCCCCAGTAGTCTGGCATACAACCGAAAGCTCCTGATTTCACCGGCTGAGTAAATATTCTCCCCACAGAGTTATTTCCCAGCAGATCGAAGATTCTTGGTCTCATTTCTCTAGCAGAAGCCTCCTAGGTTTTAACTCCCCAGTAGAGATTGTCGGTGTTTTCCTTGTTTCCCAAGAAAGTCATGAAGGATTCTCATTCCCCGCAGAAATTGTCAAAACCCTTGTTAATCCCCAAGCAGTCAGCCAGGATTTCTCATCTTCAACAATCAAAGATTTTTTTTGAATCCTCAGCATCGGTCAAGGATTTATTTTCCCCGACAGCAGTCAAAGATTTTATTATCTCCAGTTATCAAGGATTTATTTTCCTCAGCAAGACAACTACTCAGCTTACATGCACATCCATTACATTCATATATCATAAACATTAATGAAACACATTTCGTTGCATCATACATATCATGCAACATAACTTTGTGTTTTAGCTAACATTTTACCCTTTTCAGGATAAAATTAAAAGGCTATCATTAATAATTATTCAGATACAGTATGGATAAACCCCAGACACGACGGTCATTCTATTACTCATTCGAGATTTCAAGTCAAAATACAGTTTCAGAAACACTCCAAGACACGGAAGTTATTTGGATACTCGCATAGATCTCAACTTCAGATGTAGTTTAGATACGCTCCAAACACGGATGCCATTCTGGCCCTTACACCAGAAGTTTGATTCTCCCCAGCGCAATCGCCACAGAAGTCATTCTGTCACTTATTCAGATCCCAGTTACAGTTTCAGATACACTCCAGACACGGAAGTCATTCTGATGCTCATACAGATCTCAACTTCAGATGCAGTCCAGATACGCTCCAGACACGGTTGCCATTCTATCACTCATTCAGAATTTACCCCTAGCACACAGTTGCTTCCATATACAGATGTTTCCCCGTTACCCATTCAGAATACAGATACACTCCGAACACGGTAGTCATTCTGATATTCATTTAAAGATCAAATACAATTACAACTCATATACGCTCCCGACACGGAGGCCATTCCTTTGCTCATACAGACTCAGTCTCCAGATACAGTTCAAATGCATTCCAGACACGGATACCATTTTGATGCTC